>ML778525.1:50672-63206 GCA_009831015.1 Picea engelmannii
CATCTTGTACTTGAACATTTAAGTGGGGTAAAAGGAGGTTTCCCCCTCGAAGAGGCTTATTATATGAAATTATCTCTGTTTCAAGGCGTTGAGTACTTTTCCTGAGGTTTTTCCATGCTATATTGATGTTTGGTTCTTAACAGATTCTACATGGGCACTCCCATTTCTGAGGAAATACCTCACCTGTGCGTTTCCTACCTGAGCGTTGGCCCTTTTTCTGGAGCATCTGCTTCTTGAGAGTTTAAATCTGTGCGTCCTTCCCGATTTCTTGTATCCGTGCGTTCATCTGCTTTAAGTGATATGATCGTCTGCACTTATTTAATTATTGAAGCGTGAAGTTTCCTTGATCTCTTATACCAGTTATAAGGAAGACCTGTCGCTTTGTAATTCCTTATGACCATGATTTTCTCTTGCCGTGTCCCCAACTGTTGATTTGCGTTTGATGTATAGACCGACCTGGACCAGCGTCAATGCTGAGACAACACCTGCGGTCAACGATTTTTGTGTGGTGTAGGTTGGAACTGTGTTGATGAATTTGGAATTTCCTGAGTAACCAGGTGTGGATAATCATTATTCAGGTCATGGCGTTTTCTATTTTAATTGCTTAAATCCAGGGATGGTACCCTATGAGAATTTAACTATGCATGGAATTCTCTTGTGCACTGTACAACTCATAGTTTAATATTTTCTGGCGAAGGCGTGTAATTTTTAATGCATTGCTTGACTGTAATGGTTCATCAGTTCTTGTTTGTGATTCACTTACGCCGTTCAGGAGGAGTAACTGCTGTGCGATTTATTTATGCTCAATCTTCTAAACCTTAGATGGACCAATTTTGTCATCTTGTTGGGATAAACCAATTTGTAACCTTTTCATGTTTATTTAAATTATTGAATTAACAGTTCTCGATGTCCAATTATCCAACCCTAAACTTTATCTATTGATTATCTTGTTGGTTAACCCTAAATAACTTTTACATTTTGTTAAGCCTATGAAAAACTGTTGCATTATTGAAATTAATGGGTTCCATTTATGTGCAAGCGTGCAGCACGAGTTAAGCCTTCAGTCAACTCAGGCCCATCGCAGGTGCCAAGTCTTTTTCTTTCACATACCTCATCATTTCCTTATGATTTTCATTTTCAGGTGTAATTAAAAGAACACGAGTTTCAGTTGAAATGAAAGGAATATGATTTTCATTATGATTTTATTTTCATAAAAAGAATAAAAATAACGATGCTGAACATAATATGATTTTCAGGTGTAATTAAAAGAACACGAGTTTCAGTTGAAATGAAAGGAATATGATTTTCATTATGATTTTATTTTTCATAAAAAGAATAAAAATAATGGTGATGAACAGAAGATGATTTTCAGGTGTAAATAAAAGAATATGATTTTCAGTTGAAATAAAGGATATGATTCACAATAAAAGGAATTTCATTTACAATCTGATTTTCATTATGATTTTATTCCATTATGTTCATCATTGTTATTTTATTTGCAATGTTATTGTAATGTAAGGTCATTGTAATTTATCGTTTGAAACATGTAAATGTAATGTCCTTGCAATTTGGAAAAATGCTATGTTAACATTTGATAACATATGAAATGTAAGATCATTGTTATTTTATTTACAATGTTATTGTATTATAAAAAGTAATGATATGGTTAATTTATTGTAAGGACATTTTAATTTTATTAATATTGACAACACATAAAAGGTGAGGTCCTTGAAACTAAGAACAATAATTTTTTATGATTTAGTAAATGGGGAAATTAGCAATTAATTATATGTACTTATTTTTAAGGTTGGGTTGGTAACTCGTCGACTAACAGAAATTAAACGAAGTGTTTGTTCTGTACTTGTTGCCAATTGAGTCATAGGTAATGCTGAGTCTTAACTAATGGTAGGTTATTGTTGGTGTCCTTCTGACTTACACCTTCCGTAGAGGACGTGGTCGTTCATTAAATTTTGTTGTACTTGGTTGTAAACAATTTATTGCTTGGTCTGCTTGTGTCGGGCGGGATGTAGACACCTCCATGTTCCTCAGAATAGTCGCCAACCCTGAGACCTTAAATGGTTAAAATCGATGGGAACCTGGGCTTGAGCATTGCTTATGTGTCTTGGAGGTCCTAACCATTGTAGGGTAGGATGGATGGGTAGTCAGTCTTAATTATAGTTGATTGATTGTCGTTTAATGCATGCAGATACTTGATGTGCGTCTTAGGTCGTCATGTTGTGTTGTCGTTGTATGCGTCTTGTTCGTCGTCGGGTGGTGACACAAAGTCAAATGTGTTTATTACCCTTGTAGACATGTGCACACACAGCATAAAAAAAATAAAAAATTGCACTTGTTATATGAGGATCGTCGTCGTAACGAGGAGGATTGTTACATATGGTATCATAGTGGGTTTGACCCATGACTTGGGATCGCTACAACTTTCGTTGACATGATTGGATTATACTGTTGATAATCGAGTTGATTGTGTGTGTGCAGGTAATCATGGTTAGAGGATGTCGTGGAGGCAGACGAGGGAGTGCTAGGGGAGGAGGTGTGACGCCTCCAGTAGCATTCACACTGGAGGGGTCTAACCGCCAGGGAAATGAGCAAGTTCTCGAGCAGGAGCAGATAGCAGTTGGCGATGTAATCGGAATGATGAGATCCTTTCAGCGCATGTCTGAGGCACTGATCAGCCGTTTTGATAGAGATGAGACCAGAGCACCGGCACCCATTGAGGTTCCACCACGCACACCATCCGTTACTGGTAACATTCACCATGAACTCAAGAAGGTCAAATTTCCCAAGTTCTTTGGTGCCCCGGATGGCGCAGCCGCCGAGGCATGGTTGGAGAACATGGTGATGTGCTTCGCACTTCATGATTATACCTCCAACATGAAGGTCTGCATGGCGGTCTTTCAACTGAAGGGGATCGCTCTTCTATGGTGGAAGACGCTCCTACCACAGCTGAGCATGGCCGTCGAAGACGTGTCATGGGAGCTGTTCGAGGAACAGTTCCAAGAGAGGTACCTTTCAGAGGAATTCATTGAGCGTCAGCGCAATGAGTTCAATGCCTTACAACAAGGAGGTCGTATGGTGCTCGAGTACGAGGTCCGTTTTATGGAGCTGCTCTGGTATGCTCCGCACCTTAACATAGAGAAACTTAAGGTTAACAGGTTCGTGTTTGGCCTTAACGGCAACCTATGTGCAAAGGTT
This sequence comes from Picea engelmannii, assembly GCA_009831015.1. Classification (NCBI taxonomy): domain Eukaryota; kingdom Viridiplantae; phylum Streptophyta; class Pinopsida; order Pinales; family Pinaceae; genus Picea; species Picea engelmannii. Next base: position 53,886 of record ML778525.1, read on the forward strand.
AGGATTTTGATGCCGCAAACCTTGCATGATGTCATCCAGAAATCCCTCATAGCAGAGGAGGAGCTTATCAGTGGGGGTCAGATTAGGACTCCAGCGAGACCAGCAGGGCAAGGTTCATCGGGAACACAAAAGCACCAGACACCAACGAGGCATACGCCAAGATATCGTGGCTTCCAGAGGGGATCCACTTTCACTACACCCCGACGACCGACGCCTGACTAGCGAACACCTTATCAGGGACCACAACATCAGCAACAACTTTGCCCACAACAACAACAGTTTAGGTCTATTCAGCAGAACAAACCAGGGTTCCAGGTTGGTGGGCCGTCATCTTCTACTTTGGGTACCAGGACTACTGGGCCGAAGAAGGGGTGTTGGACGTGTGGGGAGCCACACTACCAGCGATTTTCCTGTGGAGAGGACCCGAGCATCCGGATCAGAAGGACCCACTATCGTGGGAGATATGGGCAAGGCCCATCGGATTCATGCAGCGGTGAATAACAGCCAGGCTGAGCATCAGTTGACTATGCTCGAGACGACATGTACCATTGCTGACCAGACCCTTAGTATTTTGATAGATCCCGGTGCTACCGAGAGTTTCATTTCTGTTGCAGCGCTAAAAAGGATTAAGGTAAAGGCAGTCGAACACGATGAGTTTAGCTTCATAGAGATGGCTTCGGGAGCCAAACAAAAGGTTGGAGGAAAGGTTATGGGCTGTGCCCTTAACCTAGGAGAGTTTTTCACAAGGGCCAACCTATACGTCACAATCCTAGGATCTTATGATGTCGTGATTGGTATGGATTGGTTGGAATCACATGAGGCGATACTCAACTGTAAGACAAAATGGTTGATCTTGGTCGACGACGAGGGGCAGAGACGTGTGATTGTAGGAAGGAACCAGGGAGTTTCCCTAAGGTTCACCTCTTCCTTACAGCTACAGAAGAGTATGCGCAAGGAGTGCAAGATTTATGCAATCCTTGCGTTAAACGAGAAGGGAGTAGCCGAAGGTCTAGAACACCCTCCAGTGGTGAGAGAGTATGCGGACGTATTTATGGAGGAGTTAATTGGGATGCCGCCAGAGAGGGAGTTGGAGTTTACCATAGACCTAAAACTGGGGACTGAACCGATAGCGAGAACACCTTATCGGATGTTGACGTCAGAGTTACAAGAGTTGAAAATGCAACTGAAGGAGTTGCTGGACCTGGGACTGATACGTCCTAGTCTGTCACCGTGGGGTGCACCGGTTGTTTTCATACGAAAGAAGGACGGATCGTGGAGGCTTTGCATCGACTACCGTCAATTGAACAAGGCCACGATCAAGAATCAGTATCCCTTGCCGAGAATTGATGATCTGTTTGATCAAATGAAGGGTGCGACGGTGTTCTCCAAGATTGATTTGCGATCAAGGTATCACCAATTACGGATCAAGGAGGATGACATCCCAAAGACCGCCTTTAAGACAAGGTTTGGACACTATGAGTTTATTGTTTTACCGTTTGGACTGACAAACGCCACATGGGTATTTATGAGTTTGATGAACGGGGTGTTCCGCGAGTACTTGGACTAGTTCATCCAAGTATTCATTAACGATATTTTGATCTACTCTCGGATGATGGAGGAGCATGACGAGCACTTGCGCTTGGTATTACAGTGTCTGCGAGAGCACAAATTGTATGGGAAGTTGTCCAAATGCTCTTTTTATCAATCTAGGATTCACTACTTAGGGCATGTCATCTCCAGCGAAGGTATCGCCATGGATCCATCCAAGGTTGAGGCTATTATGGAATGGCCTACGTCGACGAATGTCACGTAAGTGTGTAGCTTTATGGGTTTAGAAGGATACTATCGACGGTTTGTCGAGGGATTTTCAAATATAGAAAATCCAATCACGGAATTGCAGAAGAAAAACAAGAAGTTTGTTTGGACTGAGAAATGTGTGGAAGTATTTCGGAGGCTTAAAGAGTTGTTGATGACAACACCGATACTAAAGGTCCCTGACATGGATGCGGACTTCTTGGTATGCACAGATGCATCCAAGGAAGGATTAGGCGGAGTCTTGATGCAAGACCGACGAGTAATCGCTTACATTTCGAGGAAACTAAGAAGGCATGAGGAGAACTACGCGACGCATGATTTGGAGTTATTATCCATCATATATACCTTGAAGGTTTGGAGACACTACCTTGTTGGACAAAAATTTGAACTAAAGACTGATCATTGTGGACTACAACACATTTTTACGCAAAGAAACCTGAAAGTGCGACAACGGCGTTGGTCGAAATTGCTTAGCGAGTACGACTTTGAGATTACTTACATAAAGGGAACAGTGAACCGAGTGGCAGATGCTTTGATTCGGAGACCACGCATCTTTTCGGTGTTGCCTCTTCAAACGAATCTACGTGAGAAGATTCTCACTTTACAGCGTGACGATGACTGGTACAAAGAGGTCGAGGGTTTTATCGGACAAAACACAATGATGATACCACAATATGATGGATTTTCATTTGATAGCGATGGGTTATTGAGGTTTAAAAGTCGGATTTACGTATCGCCACATGACGAGTTGAGGATGTTGATCCTGAGCGAGGCTCATAGAGCAGTTTACATGGCTCACCCGGGAGTCATGAAGATGAGAGTAGACCTTAAACCCTTATTCTTCTGGAAGGGAATGAAGGCCAAGATAGTCAACTATGTGGCCAGATGTCTAAAGTGCCAGCAGGTAAAGGCTGAACATAGACACCTAGCAGGATTACTACAACCACATGCAATTCTAGAATCGAAATGGGAAGTTATTTCGATGGATTTTATTGTTGGATTGCCACTGACGGCAAGGAGACATGACTCGATTTTTGTAGTAGTAGACAATCTGATGAAGAGTGCTCACTTTATTCCCGTGCATATGACGTATCAGGCACCTGACATAGCTAGAGTTTTCATCAGTGAGATTATGAGGCTACATGGCATGCCTAAAAATATTATATCCGATCGAGCATCGGTGTTTACTGGACAATTTTGGACGAGTTTCCAAGAGGCCTTGGGAACCCAACTTAACTTTAGTACTGCGTATGATCCAGAGACTGACGGATAGACCGAACGAACCAACCAAACCTTGGAGGACATGTTTCACATGTACGTAATGTACCAACAAAAGCGTTGGGAAGAATTCTTGCCTCTAGTAGATTTCTCTTACAACAATAGTTACTAGAGCACCATTAAGATGGTGCCTTTCGAGTTTCTTTACGGGCGATCGTGTCGGATGCCTTTGAGTTGGGATCAACTTGAGGATAGGGTCCTGGTGGGACCAGAAGCGATCCAAGAAATGGAAGATCAAATGCAAACCATAAGACAAAGGATTAAAGAAGCACAGGATCGATAGAAGATCGATAGAAGAGTTATGCCGATGCGCACCCAATCGACCGTAGTTACGAGGTCGGTGATCGAGTCTTATTGCAGGTTAAACCACATAAGAGTTCGATCAAGTTTGGAAAGGGAGATAAACTCTCTCCTAGGTTCGTGGGAGCTTTCAAGATTGTGGAGAGAAATGCGCCTGTGGCCTATTGACTAGCCTTCTGTAACGAACCCGTCGTTACGACGACAAGCGACAACATAGGTAAAAAGTAAATAATTTTTTTTACTGCACTAGGAAAGTACTGACAATAAAACAATCACAACAACTCAACTCAACGACATCAAAATGAAGGAGGACGCAAGTAACATAAACTTCCATGGCGAGCGAGAAATATAATATCAACAATCATTAATTACAAAAGTGTCAATGCGCAGGAAGTAAACAACTAGAACCATCATGCAGTACATTGAAATCCCATTCCCCAAGAAGGATATTATCTAAGACTATCATCATGACATTAATTCCCATACACGTGAGAATCCTACTATCTAACATCATACATTACTTTATAAGTCAGTGCGCACAATCGATTTTATTAACTGAATCATTCACATGTCAACATTCTTCGAAAGGCACAAGGGTAATCAATTTTTTTATAAATGCGTAAAAGGTTAGAATTCCTCAATAATCATAATTCCACATTATTTTAGGGTGTAAGGTCAACTAATTAATAACGCTTCACCCTAACTTGAATAAATATAAGGAACTCACCTGAGGTAAAAATAAGCTTCTTCCACAAGCAAACATCTATTACTTTTTCCTTGGGTTGCGTAACCTACTCAATTCTTATTTATTAATTATGCACAAGTCACATTATAAACTCTCTTGAATGATTAAAATAATTCAATAAATGTGTAATCATTAAAGGAAATACTTACTAAGTCATTATTATAAAAATAACTATCACTCAATACAGTAGATCACTAAGAGAATCATTAATAAACATGAAATCCTGTGTGCTTTATTTTCTTAAAGCTCCCATTATATATTAGATGTTGTACATAATAATATATATAAGTTCTAATATATCTAGTGGTCAACCAAATACTCTAAGAGGGGGTAAAAGTGTTTTCATTTCTCAAAAATAAATTGAAGGTTGTTCCACTAACTTAGAGAATTTCACCAAGCTCATTATCCTATCATTACTTCCATGTTCAACAAAAGAAGCAACTTAATAACCAATCCCTTTACAATTATAATCGAATAATCAATAATTTCACATCAATCCCTTTATCCATATAAATTAAAAGAAACAACTTAATAATAAACAAGTTGGGACATACAATCCCTTTACCATTAAAATTTAAAAGGTGTTAACCGCAATAAATTCTACACTGTAACAGAACTTTAACTAAAATATATACTCACTTCTAACTACCACTGAAGTTAAAATTCAAATTTAGGATCGTAACATAAATAAATTAAACCAAACATCATTACCATTGAATTGTTTTCTAAGTTATAAATGTGCCTGATTTGTAATTCAAGATTTTAAACTGGCAAACAATTAACTAAATTATTTATGAGTTAGAAGTTTCTCGTAACAACAAAATTACATTTGTTCCTTCCATAAAATCAGGAGTAATTCGATAGCACAGCCGTCAACAAAATTGGAAACTCGTGGCCAACTGTTTGCATCACAGTCCACAATTAAAGGCGATCGAGGTGTGGGAAATGACTGGAAAAACGTAGTCATCACCCGAAGGCAGTATGAGGTCCTCCAGGTAGTGTCACAGTCAAACTAAAGGCAAAATCTTGGTATTCGCACGGTCATCTCCTTCGAATTGGACGACCTGGTTGTGAGCGTATGATGATGAAGCACTTCCACTTTCTATAATTTAATAATCAGAACGAAAGTTTCTCTATACGAACGAAGTTTCTATAGTTTTTACCTTTTTTTTTTATTTTGCGGAAACAACCGTGCCAACCATAAAATATATTTTTCCTTTATCCTAGAAGTGGAGGTATCATGGAATTAGAAGAATATTATATATTTATTTTAATTTCAGATGCATAAATACTAATTATATTATAAAATCAATTTGGCAGAGAGGAATTAGAATAATCTGAAAAATAAAACTTTGCCGAGTTATTAACTCATTTTATTATACAAATATTATGTAACATAGGAAAAAAATTATAACACCTTGCTGTCACCGATTTCTAAGCTAATCGTTGTAGGGGTAAATGGTTTTTCCGGATGCAAGGAAGGGTGCTATAGCCAGACGTGGGTACGACAGGCAACCCAAGAATCAACACAAAGAAAAGAGCACAAATCGTGGTCACTCATCTGTTGAGCGCACTGTCAATCTGCGGTCAACATGCCATCTAAGGAAGGATTAGTTGTTGTCCAGTCAAGCCGGAGGTGGCTGTGTTTAAACAAGAATAGCAAACAAAAATGGGCAAAGATCCACGTCTACCCTCTGTCTTACCCTGGAGGACAATCGTAGGTCATAAATAATGGCAATTCGTGGGAAAACACAACAATCTCAGTCAACTGTTAACTGTCAAACGTGGGCGTTTTAAGTCGTGAAAAAAAACATAAAACAAAATCTGTGCGATAGAATCCGTGACAATCAAGAATGGTTAAAACAATCAATGCAACAACACAGACAGGATTCAATCGTTGTCCCTAACAGGATGCCAACACCATGCAAGCTGATCAGACACCAATGTATCTAATCCCAGGGTACTCAAATAAAACGTAGTTTTAGAAGTTAAAGCGTTTTGTCCTCCTTTATTTTTATTTCCTTTTTCTTCTGATGCCCAAACGCATAATGGAACTAAACTCTGTTAAGTTTCAGGATACCAATGTATAAAAATAAAAACAAAAGAAGAGTGCGATCAAGTCTTTTCATAATGAGGATATCAATAAAACTACAGGATGAATTTAGATCTGTTACATTATCAGGACACCAATAAAATTTCAGATTGAATTTAAATCTTTTCATCACCAGGATACCAATCCAACACAACCGACAGTAAGGGAACGCGAGGATTCAGTGGGATAGGTTATTGAAATGATCGCCGGGAAAACCATCACGACACAAGAATTCCAAAAGCAGAGGTACTTTGGCTAGAGGGCGCAAGACATCAAATTGCCAAGGACAACAACATAAGTAGGCAGATGATAGGTTCATCCTTCGCCTCATCATCCTCCCACAGAAAAGTAGGGCGTTGAGATCCATAGGTTTGTTAATGCTAAGGTGACGACCATAGATCATGCTCCTAGCCGACTGCTCAGGCGAGGACTAATGAGCTTGGGATGAATACTAAACAACCTCAGGGTCACAATCGACACCATAGGACGGACGTGACATGCGAGAACACAAGGCCATAGGAGACGACAACCAATGAGCTAGGCTAAGAAAACATTCAACTAAAAATCTAAACATCCAATCTACTTACATAATCAACATGCAAATCCAATCATAAAACCTACAACCATCTACCATTCAAACTAAGAAGCCGTATCATTGCCTGTTCACCCGCTCCGATTGGCATCCATGCTCCATGGAACTCCCGCTCGCCGACCATCGAGACCTCACCGGTACCTCCCATCCAATGCTAGGGGTACTCTACTTCCCCCTTAGCCCCCCAAGCCGCAAAGGAGCCACACACTATCCAGATGGTACGTCTAGCTCCCAGCTTGCCTCGCAAGGCCGAGCTACCACTCCTATCCAAGCTGGGAAATCCCAAATCCCCACAAGTAATCAGTCAAGTCACAATCCGACAACGTAACGTTATGATAACAATCGATCCCCTACTTCCTCCTCATTCCTCTCTTTTATAGAGTTTTAGAACTTCCAAACTTTCCCTAAATCTCTTTTAATTTAAGTTTTAATGAAAATATTTCAAAAATCTCCTTCGTACAAGTGGCATCCATCCCCCACTTTCCTCCAATAAATATTTTCTCTAAATTAATAATTGTTTCATTTCCCTCACCCACCTAGAGTTGCTCCTAAATTTACTCCTAGGTGTTCCTAGATTCCCTTACAGGTTTAAATACTTTCCCTATAATGAATTTGCTAATTTAGTTCAATTTAGAAGGTTCTTAATTGCAGATTCTTTACTATGTTGACCTCGCTTTTTACCATAAGTTCCCCTCTTTCCCTTATTATGTTTCCTCCATTCCTTAGTTTCCTAATTTTTATTATTCCCTTCTTTCCCTTTTTTATTAGAGCCAAAATGGCAGTTGCATTATTTACTCTTTTCCTTTTATTATTAATTTAATATCTTTTTACACTTTCACAAGTTAAATAATTTATTTCTTCTTTACGTTTGATATCCACAGATTTTATTTAAGTTCTTACTCTCTTCATTTTACCCAAAAATTTTTATGAAGTCCACAACTATTACTTAAGTGGTTGTTTTTTTAGTTTAAAATTTATTATTTTATTTTTATAAGGTATTTTTCTCAAGGGTAGACACAATTTTACCCCTAGAGAAGTTTTAGACTTAGAGCTTAGATTCTGAACTGGGTGACATTTATTTAGGGAAGTTGTTTTTTTTTAAATTCTTAACGTGTTAATTTTCTTAGGGTCGTCTAGGTTTGTTCCTCTATCCCCATCATCGCGACGTGCCCTTCAGGACGCACTACGTGCTCCAAGGGTGCCACTCGCCCCTAGTGTTTCTTTTGCGTGACGTGCCCTTCAGGATGCACCACGTGCTCCAAGGGTGCCACTTGCCTCTTGTGTTTCTTTTGCGCGACGTGCCCTTCAGGATGCACCACGTGCTCCAAGGGTGCCACTTTCCTCTTGACTAATTGGTAGACATCAATAACCCCTGGAGTCAACACTCCGCTAGGTGAACTTGTTGGAGACTAAGGGCTTCTAAGGAATAAGGCCCCCGCCTTATTGCATGCCCCTTAGAATCATCGTGAGCGACTGTCGCAGTCTTCCCTCACAACATCGTGGGTCCTCTCAAACTAGGTACTCATTAACCTACAGTTCGAGCCACGACAGGAGTGATAGTAGGCTATGGCAGGGCTGTTGTCCACACCTCTCCCTCAACCTCTTTGGTAATCGTGTGTGTCCCCTTTACTCCATATGTGAGTTTGGACAACAAGCTATCGTCAGCCTGCATCATCAACAATCATGTCAGGACATGTCCACATCATATCATCTAATCAAACGTACTAAAATCACAGTAAAACAATCAAATCCCAATAGCACACTCCCTGACTCGATCCAGAGTCCAAGGGTTTCGTCGATGCCTCTGCATCCTCAAGGTCCAAAACCCTGCACACTCAGTAAAACCGAGTCAATAGCACCTGTCTATGTCAATGCAGTAAACATCATGTCATGTATCATAACACATCATAATCAAGGACAAATGTTTTAATATCATAATAGACCGGATCACTTGTGAGCAAGCATCCTCAAAGAATAAGTTTTCTTAGTGCGCCAGAGAGGGATGTTACATACACCCCCTCTTGGTCTAAACTCCGTCCCGAAGTTTCACAGTATAAATGTTGAAATATGTGTATCACAGTATCATATGTCTATCTATCAAACAAAAATGGAAACTGCTGGCGCATATCATATGCGTCCTCCCAGGTCACCGAGTGCGGACTATAGTTGTCCCATGGGACCTTGACCTGATCTACCGTTCGACATCGTAACTGTCGAACACGATGATCTAAGATGCGGATCAGCTCAGCCGTGAGTGCTCCCTCATCTGATACCTGCAAGGAACTCATGTCAATAACATGTGTAGGGTCACTAATATAATGTCTCAAAACTGATACATGAAAAACATCGTGCATACGCCTCAAGGAATCCAGCAAGGCTAGTCGATAGGCCACGGGCCCCTTTCTCTCCACAATCTCGAAAGGTCCCACGAACCTAGGAGAGAGTTTAGCTCCCTTTCCAAACTTGATCGAACTCTTATGCGGTTTAACCCGCAAGAAG
>ML778525.1:70746-88320 GCA_009831015.1 Picea engelmannii
GAAGTTGCGCTATTTACTCTTTTCCTTTTATTATTAATTTAATATCTTTTTACACTTTCACAAGTTAAATAATTTATTTCTTCTTTACCTTTGATATCCACAGATTTTATTTAAGTTCTTACTCTCTTCATTTTACCCAAAAAAAAATTATGAAGTCCACAACTATTACTTAAGTGGGTTTTTTTTTTAGTTTAAAATTTATTATTTTATTTTTATAAGGTATTTTTCTTAAGGGTAGACAAAATTTTACCCCTAGAGAAGTTTTAGACTTAGAACTTAGATTCTGAGCTGGGCGACATTTATTTAGGGAAGTTGTTTTTTTTTTTAAATTCTTAACGTGTTAATTTTCTTAGGGTCGTCTAGGTTTGTTCCTCTATCCCCATCATCACGACGTGCCCTTCAGGACGCACTACGTGCTCCAAGGGTGCCACTCGCCTCTAGTGTTTCTTTTGCGTGACGTGCCCTTCATGATGCACCACGTGCTCCAAGGGTGCCACTTGCCTCTTGTGTTTCTTTTGCACGATGTGCCCTTCAGGATGCACCACATGCTCCAAGGATGCCACTCGCCTCTTGACTGATTGGTAGACATTGATAACCCCTGGAGTCAACACTCCGCTAGGTGAACTTGTGGGAGACTAAGGGCTTCTAAGGAATAAGGCCCCCGCCTTATTGCACGCCCCTTAGAATCATCGTGAGCGACTGTTGCAGTCTACCCTCATGGCATCGTGGGTCCTCTCGAACTAGGTAATCATTAACCTACAGTTCGAGACATGGCGAGAGTGCTAGTAGGCTGTGGCAGGGCTGCTTTCCACACCTCTCCCTCAACCTCTCTGGTAATCATGTGTGGCCCCTTTACTCCATATGTGAGTCTGGTCGGCAAGCTATCGTCAGCCTGCATCATCAACAATCATGTCAGAACATGTCCACATCATATCATCTAATCAAACGTACTAAAATCACAGTAAAACAATCAAACCCCAATAGCACACTCCCTGACTCGATCCAGAGTCCAAGGGTTTCGTTGATGCCTCTACATCCTCAAGGTCCAAAACCTTGCACACTTAGTAAAACTGAGTCAATAGCACCTGTCTATGTCAATGTAATAAACATCATGTCATCTATCATAACGCATCATAATCAAGGACAAACTTTTTAATATCATAATAGACCGGATCACTTGCGAGCAAGTGTCCTCAAAGAATAAGTTTTCTCAGTGCGCCAGAGGGGGATGTTACACCTTGCCTGATTCCTTGAGGCGTATGCACGATGTTTTTCATGTATCTGTTTTGAGACATTATATTAGTGCTCCTACGCATGTGATTGACATGAGTTCCTTGCAGTTATCGGACGAGGGAGCGATCATGGATGAGCTGGTTTGCATCTTAGATCATCGCGTTCGACAGTTACGATGTCGAACGGTAGATCAGGTCAAGGTCCAGTGGGACAATTATAGTCCGCACTCGGTGACCTGGGAGGACGCATATGATATGCGCCAGCAATTTCCATTGTTGTTTGATAGATAGACATATGATACTGTGATACACTTATTTCAACATTTATACTCAGAAACTTCAGGATGAAGTTTATACCAAGAGGGGGTGTATGTAACATCCCGCTCTGGCGCACTAAGAAAACTTATTCTTTGAGGACACTTGCTCGCAAGTGATCCAGACTATTATGATATTAAAACATTTGTCCTTGATTATGATGCGTTATGGTAGATGACATGATGTTTTACTGCACTGACATAGACAGGTGCTATTGACTCGCTTTTACTAAGTGTGCAGGGTTTTGGACCTTGAGGATGCAGAGGCATCGACGAAACCCCTTGGACTCCGGATCGAGTCAGGGAGTGTGCTATTGGGGTTTGATTGTTTTACTGTAATTTTAGTACATTTGATTAGATGATATGAGGTGGACATGTTCTGACATGATTGTTGATGATGCGGGCTGACGATAGCTTGCCGACCAGACTCACATATGGAGTAAAGGGGCCACACATGACTACCAGAGAGGTTGAGGGAGAGGTGTGGAAAACAACCCTGCCACGACCTACTAGCACTCCCATCGTGGCTCGAACTGTAGGTTAATGATTACCTAGTTCGAGAGGACCCACGATGTCGTGAGGGAAGACTGTGACAGTCACTCATGGTGATTCTAAGGGGCATGCAATATGGTGAGGGCCTTATTCCTTAGAAGCCCTTAGTCTCCCACAAGTTCACCTGGCGGAGTGTTGAATCCAGGGGTTATTGATGTCTACCAATCAGTCAAGAGGCGAGTGGCACCCTTGGAGCACGTAGTGCGTCCTGAAGGGCACATCGCGCAAAAGAAAAAATAGAGGCGAGTGGCACCCTTGGAGCATGTAGTGCGTCCTGAAGGGCACGTCGCGTTGATGATGATAAATGAACAAACCTAGATGGCCCTAAGACAAATATCTCATTACAAAATTTTAAAACAACTTCTCTAATTAAGTGTCGCCCAGTCCAAAATCTAAGTTCCAAGTCAAAAACTTCTCTAGGGGTAAAATTTTGTCTATCCTTAAGAAAATATCTCTATAAAGATAAACTGATAAAGTTAAAAAAAAAAAAAAAACCCACTTAAGTAATAATTGTGGACTTCATAATTTTTGGGTAAAATGAAGAAAGTAAGAACTTAAATAAAATCTGTGGATATCAAAGGTAAAGAAGAAATTAATTATTTAACTTGTGAAAGTGTAAAACTATATTAAATTAATAATAAAAGGAAAAGAGGGTAAATTGTGCAACTGCCATTTTGGCTCTAATAAAAAGGGGAAAGAAGGAAATATAAAATTTAAGAAACTTCTAATTTTGAACTGATTTAGCAATTTCTTTTTAGGGTAAGCTTTTAAAACCTGTAAGGGAATCTAGGGACACCTAGGAGTAAATTTAGGAGTAACTCTAGGTGGGTGAGGGAAATGAGACAATAAATAAATTAAAGAAAATAATTATTGGAGGAAAGTGGGGGATGAAGGACACTTGTACGAAGAAGAATTTTTAGAAGTTTTTATTTAAAACTTAAACTAAATGAGATTTAGGGAAAGAATGGAAGTTCTAAAACTCTATAAAAGAAAGGGAGGAGAAGGAAGAAGGGGATCGGCTGTTAGCGTAACGTTACACTGTTGGATTAGTGACTTGATTGATTACTTGTGGGAGTTGGGATTTCCCAGCTCGGAGAGGAGTGGCAGCTCGGCCTTGCGAGGCGAGATGGGAGCTAGACATGCCATCGGGATAGTGTGTGGCCCCTTTGCAGCTCAAGGGGCTAAGGGGGAAGCAGAGTACCCCTAGCATTGGCTAGGAGGTACCGGTGTAGCCTCGACGATCGGCGAGCGAGAGCGGCATGGAGCGCGCGGATGTCATTTGAGGCGGGCGATAAGGCAACGACATGATTTGTTTTTTAGTAGATTAGAATGCATTATGACTTATGCTGGGATCGGTATATCGAGGTAAATGGATTGTTTGGCTATTTTTATTTATTTACTCGGCAATTACAAATGTAACTGTGGTTTTTATTTAAAATTTCTCATGCGATACAACATTATTGTTGCAAATCATGTACAGTTTTATATTCTATAGGTTTCTTGGGTATGAATTACAACTAATAAGTTATTGAAGAACCTCATGATAAAAAAAACATTTACCGTTGTTACTTACCTCTGTTAATAAAGTTACTTACCTCCGTTATTTGCGAGATGATGAAAATTTTTACTTCTGTTACTTACCTCTGTTAATAAAGTTATTTACCTTTGTTGTTTAAATAGATAAAGAAAAATTTTGAATTCGTTCTTGATGGTGAAATGGTGAATTCGTTCTGGCAAATTTCATCCTTGGCATTTCGTTTGTACGAATGGTTCTGAAATTTTCGTTCTGTCCCAATTTCATCACTGGCATTTTCGTTGTAAAATTTGGTTATGGCATTCTGTCTTGTAAGTCTGTTACTAAAGAAAAATCCCTTCTGGCAATTTCGTTTTTGTAAAAGGGGTACTGAGAAATGTTTCTAAAATTTTTGTGGGTAATTTGTTAATGAAATGGCCTTAAACCCTACATTAATCCCCGATTGTCCAAGGGCGATTCTTACTTTCTGCTATTAAACTTTTTATTCTTCTGCACTGCCACCTTAGTTTCATTGTAGTTTTTCTAAGGTAACGATTAGTTTACCAGGGCGTTCTCTTTGCCATTATCCTTTGGTTAAGGTTTGAGTTTTATCCTGAGCAAATTCTTGAGTGAATCCCTGGGGCGATTCTACATGGGCGCTCCCATTTATGAGGAAATACCTCACCTGTGTGTTTCCTACCTGAGTGTAGGCCCTTTTTCTGTAGCGTCTTCTTCTTGAGCGTTTAAATCTGTGCGTCCTTCCCGATTTCTTGTATCTGCACGTTCATCCGCTTTAAGTGATACAATCGTCTGCACTTATTTAATTACTGAAGCGTGAAGTTTCCTTGATCTCTTATACCTATTATAAGGAAGACCTGTCGCTTTGTAATTCCTTATGACCATTATTTTCTCTTGCTGCGTCCCCAGCTGTTGATTTGCGTTTGATGTATAGACCGCCTTGGACCGGCGTCAATGCTGAGACAGCACCTGCGGTCAGCGATTTTTGTGTGGTGTAGGTTGGAACTGTGTTGGGGAATTCGGAATTTCCTGAGTAACCGGGTGTGGATAATCATTATTCAGGTCCTGCCATTTTCTATTTTAATTGCTTAAATCTAGGGATGGTACCCTATGAGAATTTAACTCTGCGCGGAATTCTCTTGTGCACTGTACAACTCATAGTTTAATATTTTCTGGCGAAGGCGTGTTATTTTTAATGCATTTCTTGAGTGTGATGGTTCATCAATTCTTGTTAGTGATTCACTTACGCCATTCAGGAGGAGTAACTGCTGCACGATTTATTTACTCTCAATCTTCTAAACCTTAGATGGATCGATTTTTTCATCTTGTTGGGATAAACTGATTTGTAACCTTTTCCTGTTTATTTAAATTACTGAATTAACGGTTCTCGATGTCCAATTATCCAACCCTAAACTTTATCTATTGATTATCTTGTTGGTTAACCCTAAATAACTTTTACATTTCGTTAAGCCTATGAACAACTGTTGCATTCTTGAAATTAATGGGTTCCATTTATGTGCAAGCGCGCAACACGAGTTAAGCCTTCAGTCAACTTAGGCCCATCGCAGGTGCCAAGTCTTTTTCTTTCACATACCTCATCGTTTCCTTATGATTTTCATTTTCAGGTGTAATAAAAAGGAATATGATTTTCATTATGATTTTATTTTCATAAAAAGAATAAAAATAACGATCCTGAACAAAATATGATTTTCAGGTGTAATTAAAAGAACATGAGTTTCAGTTGAAATGAAAGGAATATGATTTTCATTATGATTTTATTTTCATAAAAAGAATAAAAATAACGATGCTGAACATAATATGATTTTCAGGTGTAATTAAAAGAACATGATTTTCAGTTGAAATGAAAGGAATATGATTTTATTTTTTATAAAAAGAATAAAAATAACGGTGATGAACAAAAGATGATTTTTAGGTGCAAATAAAAGAATATGATTTTCAGTTGAAATAAAGGATATGATTTACAATAAAAGGAATTTTATTTACAATCTGATTTTCATTATGATTTTATTTCATTATGTTCATCATCGTTATTTTATTTGCAATGTTATTGTAATGTAAGGTCATTGTAATTTATTGTTTGAAACATGTAAATGTAATGTCCTTGCAATTTGGAAAAATGCTGTTAACATTTGATAACATATGAAATGTAAGATCATTGTTATTTTATTTACAATGTTATTGTAGTATAAAAAGTAATGATATGGTTAATTTATTGTAAGGACATTTTAATTTTATTAATATTGACAACACATAAAAGGTAAGGTCCTTGAAACTAAGAACAATAAATTATTATGATTTAGTAAATGGGGAAATTAGCAATTAATTATATGTACTTATTTTTAAGGTTGGGTTGGTAACTCATCGACTAACGGAAATTAAACAAAGTGTTTGATATGTACTTGTTGCCAATTGAGTCGTAGGTAATGTTGAGTCTTAACTAATGGTAGGTTATTGTCGGTGTCCTTCTGACTTACGCCTTCCGTAGAGGACGTGGTCGTTCATTAAATTTTGTTGTACTTGGTTGTAAACAATTTATTGCTTGGTCTGCTTGTGTCGGGCGGGATGTAGACACCTCCATGTTCCTCAGAACAGTTGCCAGCCCTGAGACCTTAAATGGTTAAAATCAATGGGAACCTGGGCTTGAGCATTGCTTATGTGTCTTGGAGGTCCTAAACATTGCAGGGTAGGATGGATGGGTAGTCAATCTTAATTATAGTTGATTGATTGTTGTTTAATGCATGCAGATACTTGATGTGTGTCTTAGGTCATCATGTTGTGTTATCATTGTATGCATCTTGTTCTTTGTCGGGTGGCGACGCAGAGTTGAATGTGTTTATTACCCTTGTACACACGCACACACACAGCATAAAAAAAAAAAAAATGCACTTGTTATATGAGGATCGTCGTTGTAACAAGGAGGATTGTTACATTACCATAGTGTCTTGAATACCCGACGACAATGCCAGAAGATTTATCAGCAATACAGGTCAGTCAATTAAAGAAACTACCTTTTATGAAGAATATTCTTTGACCCTTCATAGTGCGTCATTTAACAAAGATTTGAAAAAGATGGTCTTTGAACATGTCGATTCAAAGGGAAAAAGAACAAAATATTCAAAGATGGATTTAAATAAAGTCCCAACATCAAGGATTTCCAAAATTCACAAAATCATTGATGATGCTCTAGATGTATCAATTGATGAAATGGAATCATAAAACACACAGTTGAAAGAAAGGGTTAAAGAGTTAGAATATACATTGATGCCACCACATATCCTTGCAAGCCCGCTGGAAAATATTCAAACCAGAACATCAGATTTAAAGTTGAAAGGAATATCAATTTTATTGGTTGTAGTCAGAAAATTTGTTGAAAAAACCATCAAAATTAGAATGTCTCTTATCCTGGAAGAGTGGGATATTGGAATCAATATCGTTTCTTTTGGTTCTAAGGTAAATAGCTTCAGAGATTTCCTTCAAAGTGATTTCAAAAATGAGGAAGTGTTTATAAGGATGTTGTCACTACTTTTATTTTGACAAGTGCAATTATGACTGATTTAAAAAGAAACGAAGAAATGTTTCCTTCTCTTGGTCAAGTAAAACAATTAAAGACATATTGGATTAAAAAGATAAAAATTAAAAGAGAAAACTTGCATGATTGTGATGTTGTGGTAAGAAAAAAGAAAGCGTTATATCATTGATTAATTGAAACAAAATTAGAAGGAAATACAAGGGAGGTACATGATCTAAAGTTGATAATAAATTCTATTTTTATGACTAGGATACAATTTGGAGAGCATGTTGAAATTCTAAAGAGGGTATCAACTGAAAGTTTAATAGCATAATAGAATATGATGAAAATGAAATTGAAAATTGATTAGTGAGTTATTCCAATAAAAATGAATATATTGAAAATTCACTTCATCAACTTTCATTTGATTTAAGAGATTTAGAAGGAATGTTATTTGATATAAAAATATGACATGAGATTAATGTTGCAGCAATAAAGGATTACATATAGGATTTGTTACAACAATATTTATTGAAGATAACTAAAGAAGATCAATTGGGAGCAGTTGAAACGGATCGTGCAACTACAACAAGAGATTATATAAAAGGTGCATCAGCAAGCAAATGGAGAGAGAGAGAGAGAGAGAGAGAGAGAGAGAGAGAGAGAGAGAGAGAGAGAATCCATCAGAGTAAGGCATAATTGATCACAGTACCTTTTCATTATTTCCCCTTTCTGAATTCATCCAGTTGTATATTGTCTTTGCAAAGAAGAATATAATTGAATCTTGAATGCTCCTTTATCTTCATTTCAGGTTCTGCTCCACTCATTCCCGAATCCATTCCTTTCAACATATTTGTTTTCTTTCATTTTAATTTAGCGTTCGTGGGAGCCTTAATCCAGTCATTTGGACAAAATATCTTGTTCTTTAAGACTATTAAATACTATCTTATTATTTTTGACAAGATCTTAGAGAATTATATTGGGGTTAATTTTAATTGTTTGTTTAAACTCTGCATATTTGAGTAAAAGTATTTGAAATTAACCTATCAAATCCTATTTTTTATTTTAATGATAAAGACTCTTTTAAAGTTCTCTTATATGTGGGCCATTTGTTATTATTTCCTTGAAATGTGATAAAAAATTTAAAAGCTATGATGGATGTGAGGTTTATTTTATGTTTTCTATAAAATATCTATTTGTATATTATGTTTCTGTAAAAGCGTGTGTTTATGTGAGTAAATATTCATGGCCCATCTCTCAGGAATTTCATATTTTTTTATGTTGATAATTTTTTATTTATTTCAACAATAAATATTACGAGTTTGTTGTCAGCACTCTCAACAATCAAGAAATATCAAGATATATCTTTCAAGAATATACAGAGGAGCACCATTTCTATAAAAACACATGAGGATATTCATATACTCGTGAGGTTGTTGTTTCAATCCTAACAGATTCAAACATGAACAACTACTATTGAAAATTTAATGAGAAGAACCTTGTTTGGTCAAGCTATTTTATGGAGAACTCTGATTCTTGTGTTGCACTTGTTGTGGATTGTTCTACTACCTTTTCTCAACATTGGGGTTGTTTAAGGATGTATCTAAATTTATAAATACTCTTATGTGTGTCTGCTTCATTTTTATTTTTTTTCTTCAAGAAATATTTGTTTGAATCTGTGGACATAGGACTGTAAATGATTGTTTCAATGTTAGACTATTCCAGGTTTGCAGTTATTTACTCATATTCTTGTATTTTCTCTGTGTGAATTATTTCTTGGGCCATTGATAGGAAAATATATGGTTTTGTGCTTACTTTATGGTTACCTATATATTTTTCCAGATGCATGCATTGTAGTTTAGTTTCATTTCACTCTTTAGCTTAGAAACCATCACCAGTGGACTACGCCACAACCAATAAACCCCAAACTAGTAATGGTTATTGAGCCATAATTCAAATGGGTTCCCTATTTCAAATGGTGGAAGGTCTAATTGGGAATTTTATCTAGGGGTAACTCTTGTTGTTGATCAAGGACACACATACTGTGTCAAGAGGACCATTTGTACAAATTTTGTACAACATATGTACATACCCAAAATATTGCTAGTGTGGAAAAAAGTTCACTATATGTACATGTGCATGTTGTTGATGATTCTCTCTCGTGACCTTTCAATAATGGATAATATAGTTCAAAAAGTGTTGATAAAAAAACATTCTATGTTGCTTTTGAACATAGGAAAATTGTTGTATTGCTACCCTCGACAAAAATAAAAATACATTATATTATTTATGCTTGGCTACAACAAAATGCATTGTTTTGTTATTCCAACAAGAGTTGTTTTGCAAGATGTATGATGATAATGAATATGATCATTGGGTGTTGGTTCAAATTTTGGAAGGGTGTAATGGAGTTGTGAGGTGGGTAATGATGATGATGATGAAGATACATATTAAATGGACGATATGAAGAAAGTGTGAAGTATGGATGGGTTATGAAATGGAGTATGATGAGACTTGAAAATAGTATGTATGATGTTTCTTTATTTTGATTATTTTTCCATGGCTATATACTAATCATTTTTGTTGCTTTTATATTGTAGGGTATTTTGGATTTCTTTATTCCTCATTCTGGTCTAATCCTATATATTGTTTGTGGCCATGTCTACTTTTGTACACTACATCTATATCTGAAACAGTTATGAAAAAATGTTAGTTATTTTTTTATTTTTTATTTTTCTTATCTAGTTCTAGTATAATTTCAAGTTTTCATCAGTTCCATACCCCATCATACATTTTAGGGTTTTCATGGTGAGGAATACCTTATTATATACATAAGGCTTCCCCCATGGAGGTTTTCAACCAAAGGTCTATCCTAGGTGCCTTAGAGATTTTTTTATTTTGTTTTTCTCTTGTTTCTCTTTCTTTTTTGTTTTTTGGACATCAAGATGAGTTAAGGGCATTGTTTCTGTCAATCACATCTATATGTTGATATTTTACCGTGGTTATGAATTCGTCCTTTGACATAGGCTTGTTCTATATGTTGAGCCTATAGAAATTTATAAGGAGGGGGATGTTATCCTTATTTATACAAGTCCTAATTTTCACTATGCAATTATCATAACATGTCTCAATATTCTAAGGGCCCAACCATATAGTTATTAGATTCCCTTTGAATCTATTTAATATTGAATCATAGTCTCATATAGATGTTCCCAATATCCTTCCTTGAAATTGGTAAGGTTGATTATCTTGTCATGCCATATTTCTCTTTGTAGTTTCACCACCTTTGTGTGGAACAAGGCTTTTTATCTGTACTCACCCAAGGCATTCAATCGCTGTAATATTTGTTTTTGTGTTGATGAGAGGTCTAGTTTTATATTGGAAGTTGTTATTAGTGTGGAAAATTCAAAATCAATAGGGAACATAACCTTTTTTCCATAGATTTGTTCATAGGGGTGAACCCTGTGGTGGTCTTCCAAGTAGTGTTATATACCCATACAACTTAAATCAACCTATTTTCCCAATATTTCTTATGCACATTGACTTTTTAAGTGAGGATGTTATCCAATTCTTTTTTGGTCACCTCTACCGTACCATTTGCTTGAGGGTGGTATGTATCATACTTTCTATGGTGTATCTTGTTCGACTACATGATATGTTCAATCATAATTGAAGTGAACTATGGACCTTGGTCTATGACTATCTCTATTGGGACCTCAAATATTAAGAAGATATTTTCATATATAAATTGAACTACACTTTCTTTAATTGCATTCCTCGTTTCCTTCACTTCTACCCATTTTTCAAGTAATCAATACATATTAAGATATGATTATTTTGTCTTGAATGAGGGTCAATGGGCCCTACAAATTATACACCCCACTTGTCAAAAGGTTCCAATGAAACATAAAGTTGCAATGACATTTCATCTCTTTTGGTAGTTTTTCCAATTCGTTGGCATTCGTCACAGTGAGATACATAGTGCTAAGGATATCTATGGAGGGTAGGTGAATAGTACCCAACTTGCAGTATTTTGTAAGTTGTCCTATTTACTAGGGCTCATCAAGACATGAATGGAGGATGTCATGTATTTAATCTTTTCCAACACATGTTCTCAGGATATAATCAGTCCCAAGATTGAAAAAATATCCCTTAATCAAATTGTAGGTGTCACTTTTCCTAATGATTAACCCTCACATCTTCTTGATTATAAATAACCCTAAACCTCTAAAATTTAATTTTTATCTTTTAACCTTAAATACTTTAAACTTTAATTAACCTATAAGCCTAAATCCCTTCACTATAAACCCTTAAAATATAAAACTTAACCCTAAACATTAACCTTAATCCTAGCCATCATAATGTTATTCCTCAACTCTTAAATTCTAGACCCTTCTCCCTCAACCCTTAATCCATAATCTCAACTATCAACTATTAGTTAGGTTCCCTAATAATCAAGCATTAATCCTCAATTTCCATTTATTAACTTTATGATCATAATCTGCAACCCTTAATATACAACTCCAAAATCTAAGCCCTAAACCCATAAGAATTAACTCTATTTCATAATCCCCAACCCTTAATCTACAACTCCAAAATCTAAACATGAAACCATATGAATTAATTATTAGCCCATAACTCTAGACCTTGAAGCATATTTCCTAGACAATAGCCCTAAACTAAATTGATAGAACCTTAACCTTTAAAACTTAACTATAAACATAACATTTCACAAAAGGGAGTATACCTTAATGCACTAAGAGTAGCTAGGTACATATACAACCTAGTATGATAGAGATGTTGTCACTTGGCTAATGCTTAAGTCTTCATATGTTGGCTTAAAAAATATAATACATATTTAACAAATAATAATTGTAAGAATATATGCTAGCTAAATATAGATACATATAGAAATAAAAATATCTCTATATATATGAAATAGAGAGATTTGATAATGTACACTAATTTGTATTAAAAATAAATCAATTAAAGTACTATATAGAGATAAAAAGAGAGATATAGGACATAGTGAGTTGTCCTCACTACCAGTTGACAACTAAGTTATGATAGGTTTTTTCCACTTTCCAAGAGAGAGAGAGAAAGAGACTACGTTAATGATTAAGAACATATGTTTCCTCCTAAAAAATTATAAGTTCAAATCTGGAAAACGGATTAAAAATAGATTATTATTATTATATAAATATTATCACAATGAAAAAACTGCAAAATTAAAAATAATGGTGATTTTTTAATATAAAAATGCTTTCATGGTCATTTCAAACAATCTTCATTCTTTGCATAAATTTTGCGGGCGAAATGTATTAATGGTCGGAGCAGGGAATAAACCAACTCAAATGATTTATGAGACATTTTCCGAATCGGATGGAATCATAGCATAGTGTTTTAGGGTGAAAAATATTGTTAGTTAAATTAGAGTAGATAAGTAGGGTCAATTCTCGACATCTTGATATCACCTATTTATCTAATGATTTTAGTTAATATTAATTGTTAATTAATTTAGATTATAGAAGTGGAGAAGTTTTAACATCTAGATAGAAATTAGTAATGAATTTAATTAATATTAATTGTTAATTAATTTAGATTATAGAAATGGAGAAGTTTTAACCTCTGAATAGAAATTAAAGTAGATAGGTAGGGCCAATTCTCTACATTTTGATATCACATCTTTATCCAATGACATTAATTGTTAATTAATTTAGACTATAGAGGGAGAAGTTTTAACATCTCCGTAAAAATTATTTTAATTAATAAGTTCAAGAACATGTATGTAAATAAGAAAGAATATTAAAATGGTAAGGATTTACCAATCATATTGTTTATATAGTTTCTTTTTACTCATGGCTGAATGTGTGGTGATCGTATTCAAATCTTTTTAAATTGGTTCTAATTTATTTATATTATTTCAAAATATTTCACTATTAGCATTATCCTTTTTTGACACTTCAATCATTTTATCAAACATTTTTTCCACTCTTTTCATACAAGATTGTTGTTTCCTTTATTTCTACTTCAAGACATCTCAAAAGAATGGATTTCATTCAAATTGAAGTTCAATCTCCCCCAATTCACGGGAAATGTATATTTAAACCATTAATAACTCAAAACATGGGACCAGGGAAAAGACAAGTCCATCCAAACCTTGGAAATACACCTCGAAGAGATTGATCCAGAAATCCAACACATTGATCTCAAAAAGAGAGAGATGCATCCCTAAAGGAGGTGATAATTCTACATGAAACAATAGTCAAGGAAATTCAAGGATTGTAGGTTCATGCTAAAGAATCGAAAAGTGAGGTCAAAGAACAACTAAATAATAATGTAAGTAGATATAGTAGGTAATCAGTGGGGCAAGGTCGAGGAAGAAAAGATAGTGACATCTAAGGAGGTTAGGTCCACTATCTTATAATAACATGAGAAAAAAAAGCATAGCTAATAATATTATAATCAAAGAAACGAAAAGGAAAAAAATAGGAAGATATAATCACGATAATGGTAGGCTTCTTAAGAGATATTATTGGGCAGGAAGGATTAATACAAACAATAGAAATATTGAGAAAATGATGAAGTTGAGAAGGAAAAAAAATGTCCTTAATATCACAATTTAAAATGAGTGGGACATATATAGCTCCAATCCTATGATAAAAAAGGGATGTTGAAGGGTTTTGAATGGTTCATCTATGAGGATTTGACACCCATTTAACAAGAGGAAAGAAGGAAAGAGTAGGCCTTATTGGACAAAGAAACGGACACAAGCAAGTGGATCGTCCTCTAGAGTAGCAAACCAAATATTGAAGAGTTTAGAGGCATAAGATGAAAATAGGGAGACATGAACCTTTTGGCCCAAGGAAAACTAAATGTAATAGTATGAAGTTGCAAGGGATACACTTGGAGTAAGGGTCATAGTTGAGGTCCACTAGTAGAAGGATAAAACAATATAGTACTAAATGCATGAACATAAAGGTTGTAAAATTCAAGAAATTTAGGGACACAAAAGATGGTTAGCTCAAAATCAATATCAAGTCATCACAAAGGACTTCGGAAAAATCCATGTATCATCAAGGGGGAGTTGAGAGACAACATAAATTTCAAGACAATTGACAAGGAAAACCAATATATTTGGCTCAAAATAAAAAAGGGAAACACTATATCCTTGTTGGTAGCATGCTACTTTGGCCCCCACAAATCCAAAATTGATAGAAAAGATGGAGTAAATAGTTAAGAGTCACAACACCACCTACTAAGGAAATAGAATACTTTAAATAAAAATGGGTCATAATGATAGTAAGGTACTTTAATTAGAGAATAGTGACACTCCAAAGGGAAATTTATATATAAAGTACATACACCTTATTTTTTTTATTGGATATTAGGGGATTGGAAAAGGGAATCAATAGATTGTAGCTAACAAGTCATGCACTTTGGTGAAAAAATTCTACACTTGTGAAACATACATGAAATCATTATATATAATGGCCTTGAGTGGTCAAAAGGGTCAAGTGGAGGCTACATACCACATACATAATGGTGAAAGTTTACTGGATCACATAATGATTTCAAGAAACATCTAGTAAACAATATATGAGATTTTATGATATGCAATTTCTACAAAGAGATCTCCTTAGACCTTGAACATTATTTGTAGAGATTAGGTATATGGAAACGAGCTTAGGGAAACATCACACTAGAACACAAGTATTACAAAAAAAAATCGTTGTTACCACACAAAATGCATAAACTTTAGAGAATAAATTAAAAGATTGACCTCCCAATTGGGTTTATAAAAAAAATAAAAATGATAGATATATGGAAGGAAGTATTTGAGGCAATCTAAATAACATTGGAAGGTTGCAAAGAAAAAAAACTAGGGAAAAGAAGGGTAGTGTCAAACAATTTCTTGGTGAAGCCATGCAAGTTCAATGAAACCTTGTAAGGTGGAAAGAACAACATAGAATAGAGACAAGAGAAAATAGAATATCACACTATGTAAGGTAATGTTGACAAAGATAAAAGGTAAATTTATGAGGTTAATACAACACAAAATGTTGAATATGGTGAAGGGAAACCAAAACTCCTTTTGAAGGGAATGGAAAACCACAAAACAGGTGGTAGAAAATGATATCACAACCACCTAGTTGTCATCTCATGTGAAAAATATGAATGAAAATCTAGTGTAGAGAAAGAAACCACCAAAAATCAACATAGTCGAGGAAGACGTATTCAAAAAAGAAGATGTGTAGACGGTTATATAAAATATGGCATCAAGAAAAGAAAAATGCATCCTAGGTCTACAAGAATAGTACAAAAAATGGGGAAAGAATTCCCTCATTATACATCTCAAAACTACTCAATAAGATGGTCAAAAGGGGTTCCCAAGTAAGTGGGAAAAATGCCTCATTTTTTCCATACTTAAATGGGGATACAAAACAAACAATGTGGGGAGATATAGAGCAATCATGATCAACCTAGTGTTTTCTAAGCTTATATGAGGTATTATGGAAAAAGTGAGAAAATGGGTAAAGGAAGAGGAAAATATCAAAGCCAAATTATAATTTGGTTTTAGACCAAAACACTCCACAATTGATCATTCCATTTCACTTAGGAATGTAATAAAAAATAGGTATATAAAACATGAAGGACTATTTTGTTTTTATGTTGATTTCAATTTTTTTTTAACATCGTACAAAGTAAGAAACTATGGGAGAGATTGAGAAAATGAGGGCCCTAAATGATTGGAGGGAAATAATACACATGCTATATGAGTAGGTAAATGCTAAAATAAAGATGTGGAGAGTCTTTCCCAAAGCTTTGATAGTAACATTGGGGTGACATAAGGTTGCCCCTTCTCCTCCAACATTATTTAGTCTTTACATAGATAAGATTGAAGAATTTCCATAAACATAAAAGGTCTACAAGGGGGAGACATAGTGGCGATTATAAATATATTGTCATTTATATATATGATGTGACACTAGCATCTATGAGACTACACAACCTACATGGTCATGTAAAGGATCAAATCCATTTTGCACAAAGGTTGGGATGAACTTGAACATGAAAAAAACTAATATAGTATTCTTCTCACTAAAGTAATAAGAAAAAAACCACAAATCGTCTTAGGTCAACCATTAGAGCTAACCCAAAGTTGTAAATATTTAGGGCTAGATTTGAACAAAAAGCTAAGGTGGGACACATACATGAGGAAATTATACAAGGAGGGTGGAGAGTATTCTCAATGTTGCAAAATAGATACATTACACTTAATATTTAACACTATAAAATGTTGTACTATCCTTTTCAAACACCCATAACCCCAATATTCCTTTATAGTTTCATGTGAAGTATGGGATCATGTCTATCTAGAAACGTATGGAACTAGATTAAGCATTTTCAAAAACACTTGATTATAAGTTGTTTAATAGAAAAAATCAATATCATAGTGATACCCCTCTTTCAAATAGGTTTATACCAAATAAAATTGGAGGCACTGAGAAAATTATGTTTGTACATAGAAGATGACAACTAGGGATAATGGGAAATTTCTAATTAAAATAAGATAAGATGATCTAAAAAGTAGGAAGAAGACATGAAATAATAGTGCATAAAATAGTTTGATGATTGAGATATAGAAGAAAAAGATGCCTAATAGATTAAAAAACCATTGAATTTTTTTTATAGTAATTTTACAAGAAGGGAAAGTGGAGAAAATTTGTCAGAAGTAAACAATGATACTAGATAGGGAATTTCAATAGAGACATCGAAGATCAAAGTGAAAAACTAAAAACCACCTCAAAGGAGTTATGGGGAAAAAGGTTATGCCCAATGTGTGGAAATTAGGAGGTAAAACTTAAGCAATAGTTTCTCTTAGATTGTGCAACATACAAACATAATTTTTAGGATGGAAATTTATCTCAAGTGTAAAAATCTTGGCAAATCTTATTAGTTTTTAATATGAAAACTATAAAATGTTTGACAATACTTTTGTAAAAATATTCAAATTTATAAGGATTTTATATAGTTTCTATAAAATTTGGGTTATTTCTTAGGAAAAATAAAAATTGTTCTATAAAATTTAGACGAATCATTTAAAAAAAAATGAAGTGACATCCAAAATACAATAAGATCTAGTAAAAAAATTATTCTAGGAAGAACATGATTAAAAATAGAATTAAAAATACTCTAGTTATCATAGTTTTGTTAACTTAATCTTCTAAAAAATGATGCACAAAACATTTAAATCTATACATGGTTCTCAAATTTGGTGTACAATGTAACAAAGTTTATCTAGGTATCCTTTCTTTATTTTCAAACCTCTAAGATTGATTTTATTTTAGGTTTTCCATTTTTGCAAAATTGTGTTGTCCCTTCATTTTCTTTATTTTTGTGATTTCCATGTTA
>ML778525.1:93271-109899 GCA_009831015.1 Picea engelmannii
TGTCGATTCAAAGGGAAAAAGAACAAAATATTCAAAGATGGATTTAAATAAAGTCCCAACATCAAGGATTTCCAAAATTCACAAAATCATTGATGATGCTCTAGATGTATCAATTGATGAAATGGAATCATAAAACACACAGTTGAAAGAAAGGGTTAAAGAGTTAGAATATACATTGATGCCACCACATATCCTTGCAAGCCCGCTGGAAAATATTCAAACCAGAACATCAGATTTAAAGTTGAAAGGAATATCAATTTTATTGGTTGTAGTCAGAAAATTTGTTGAAAAAACCATCAAAATTAGAATGTCTCTTATCCTGGAAGAGTGGGATATTGGAATCAATATCGTTTCTTTTGGTTCTAAGGTAAATAGCTTCAGAGATTTCCTTCAAAGTGATTTCAAAAATGAGGAAGTGTTTATAAGGATGTTGTCACTACTTTTATTTTGACAAGTGCAATTATGACTGATTTAAAAAGAAACGAAGAAATGTTTCCTTCTCTTGGTCAAGTAAAACAATTAAAGACATATTGGATTAAAAAGATAAAAATTAAAAGAGAAAACTTGCATGATTGTGATGTTGTGGTAAGAAAAAAGAAAGCGTTATATCATTGATTAATTGAAACAAAATTAGAAGGAAATACAAGGGAGGTACATGATCTAAAGTTGATAATAAATTCTATTTTTATGACTAGGATACAATTTGGAGAGCATGTTGAAATTCTAAAGAGGGTATCAACTGAAAGTTTAATAGCATAATAGAATATGATGAAAATGAAATTGAAAATTGATTAGTGAGTTATTCCAATAAAAATGAATATATTGAAAATTCACTTCATCAACTTTCATTTGATTTAAGAGATTTAGAAGGAATGTTATTTGATATAAAAATATGACATGAGATTAATGTTGCAGCAATAAAGGATTACATATAGGATTTGTTACAACAATATTTATTGAAGATAACTAAAGAAGATCAATTGGGAGCAGTTGAAACGGATCGTGCAACTACAACAAGAGATTATATAAAAGGTGCATCAGCAAGCAAATGGAGAGAGAGAGAGAGAGAGAGAGAGAGAGAGAGAGAGAGAGAGAGAGAGAGAATCCATCAGAGTAAGGCATAATTGATCACAGTACCTTTTCATTATTTCCCCTTTCTGAATTCATCCAGTTGTATATTGTCTTTGCAAAGAAGAATATAATTGAATCTTGAATGCTCCTTTATCTTCATTTCAGGTTCTGCTCCACTCATTCCCGAATCCATTCCTTTCAACATATTTGTTTTCTTTCATTTTAATTTAGCGTTCGTGGGAGCCTTAATCCAGTCATTTGGACAAAATATCTTGTTCTTTAAGACTATTAAATACTATCTTATTATTTTTGACAAGATCTTAGAGAATTATATTGGGGTTAATTTTAATTGTTTGTTTAAACTCTGCATATTTGAGTAAAAGTATTTGAAATTAACCTATCAAATCCTATTTTTTATTTTAATGATAAAGACTCTTTTAAAGTTCTCTTATATGTGGGCCATTTGTTATTATTTCCTTGAAATGTGATAAAAAATTTAAAAGCTATGATGGATGTGAGGTTTATTTTATGTTTTCTATAAAATATCTATTTGTATATTATGTTTCTGTAAAAGCGTGTGTTTATGTGAGTAAATATTCATGGCCCATCTCTCAGGAATTTCATATTTTTTTATGTTGATAATTTTTTATTTATTTCAACAATAAATATTACGAGTTTGTTGTCAGCACTCTCAACAATCAAGAAATATCAAGATATATCTTTCAAGAATATACAGAGGAGCACCATTTCTATAAAAACACATGAGGATATTCATATACTCGTGAGGTTGTTGTTTCAATCCTAACAGATTCAAACATGAACAACTACTATTGAAAATTTAATGAGAAGAACCTTGTTTGGTCAAGCTATTTTATGGAGAACTCTGATTCTTGTGTTGCACTTGTTGTGGATTGTTCTACTACCTTTTCTCAACATTGGGGTTGTTTAAGGATGTATCTAAATTTATAAATACTCTTATGTGTGTCTGCTTCATTTTTATTTTTTTTCTTCAAGAAATATTTGTTTGAATCTGTGGACATAGGACTGTAAATGATTGTTTCAATGTTAGACTATTCCAGGTTTGCAGTTATTTACTCATATTCTTGTATTTTCTCTGTGTGAATTATTTCTTGGGCCATTGATAGGAAAATATATGGTTTTGTGCTTACTTTATGGTTACCTATATATTTTTCCAGATGCATGCATTGTAGTTTAGTTTCATTTCACTCTTTAGCTTAGAAACCATCACCAGTGGACTACGCCACAACCAATAAACCCCAAACTAGTAATGGTTATTGAGCCATAATTCAAATGGGTTCCCTATTTCAAATGGTGGAAGGTCTAATTGGGAATTTTATCTAGGGGTAACTCTTGTTGTTGATCAAGGACACACATACTGTGTCAAGAGGACCATTTGTACAAATTTTGTACAACATATGTACATACCCAAAATATTGCTAGTGTGGAAAAAAGTTCACTATATGTACATGTGCATGTTGTTGATGATTCTCTCTCGTGACCTTTCAATAATGGATAATATAGTTCAAAAAGTGTTGATAAAAAAACATTCTATGTTGCTTTTGAACATAGGAAAATTGTTGTATTGCTACCCTCGACAAAAATAAAAATACATTATATTATTTATGCTTGGCTACAACAAAATGCATTGTTTTGTTATTCCAACAAGAGTTGTTTTGCAAGATGTATGATGATAATGAATATGATCATTGGGTGTTGGTTCAAATTTTGGAAGGGTGTAATGGAGTTGTGAGGTGGGTAATGATGATGATGATGAAGATACATATTAAATGGACGATATGAAGAAAGTGTGAAGTATGGATGGGTTATGAAATGGAGTATGATGAGACTTGAAAATAGTATGTATGATGTTTCTTTATTTTGATTATTTTTCCATGGCTATATACTAATCATTTTTGTTGCTTTTATATTGTAGGGTATTTTGGATTTCTTTATTCCTCATTCTGGTCTAATCCTATATATTGTTTGTGGCCATGTCTACTTTTGTACACTACATCTATATCTGAAACAGTTATGAAAAAATGTTAGTTATTTTTTTATTTTTTATTTTTCTTATCTAGTTCTAGTATAATTTCAAGTTTTCATCAGTTCCATACCCCATCATACATTTTAGGGTTTTCATGGTGAGGAATACCTTATTATATACATAAGGCTTCCCCCATGGAGGTTTTCAACCAAAGGTCTATCCTAGGTGCCTTAGAGATTTTTTTATTTTGTTTTTCTCTTGTTTCTCTTTCTTTTTTGTTTTTTGGACATCAAGATGAGTTAAGGGCATTGTTTCTGTCAATCACATCTATATGTTGATATTTTACCGTGGTTATGAATTCGTCCTTTGACATAGGCTTGTTCTATATGTTGAGCCTATAGAAATTTATAAGGAGGGGGATGTTATCCTTATTTATACAAGTCCTAATTTTCACTATGCAATTATCATAACATGTCTCAATATTCTAAGGGCCCAACCATATAGTTATTAGATTCCCTTTGAATCTATTTAATATTGAATCATAGTCTCATATAGATGTTCCCAATATCCTTCCTTGAAATTGGTAAGGTTGATTATCTTGTCATGCCATATTTCTCTTTGTAGTTTCACCACCTTTGTGTGGAACAAGGCTTTTTATCTGTACTCACCCAAGGCATTCAATCGCTGTAATATTTGTTTTTGTGTTGATGAGAGGTCTAGTTTTATATTGGAAGTTGTTATTAGTGTGGAAAATTCAAAATCAATAGGGAACATAACCTTTTTTCCATAGATTTGTTCATAGGGGTGAACCCTGTGGTGGTCTTCCAAGTAGTGTTATATACCCATACAACTTAAATCAACCTATTTTCCCAATATTTCTTATGCACATTGACTTTTTAAGTGAGGATGTTATCCAATTCTTTTTTGGTCACCTCTACCGTACCATTTGCTTGAGGGTGGTATGTATCATACTTTCTATGGTGTATCTTGTTCGACTACATGATATGTTCAATCATAATTGAAGTGAACTATGGACCTTGGTCTATGACTATCTCTATTGGGACCTCAAATATTAAGAAGATATTTTCATATATAAATTGAACTACACTTTCTTTAATTGCATTCCTCGTTTCCTTCACTTCTACCCATTTTTCAAGTAATCAATACATATTAAGATATGATTATTTTGTCTTGAATGAGGGTCAATGGGCCCTACAAATTATACACCCCACTTGTCAAAAGGTTCCAATGAAACATAAAGTTGCAATGACATTTCATCTCTTTTGGTAGTTTTTCCAATTCGTTGGCATTCGTCACAGTGAGATACATAGTGCTAAGGATATCTATGGAGGGTAGGTGAATAGTACCCAACTTGCAGTATTTTGTAAGTTGTCCTATTTACTAGGGCTCATCAAGACATGAATGGAGGATGTCATGTATTTAATCTTTTCCAACACATGTTCTCAGGATATAATCAGTCCCAAGATTGAAAAAATATCCCTTAATCAAATTGTAGGTGTCACTTTTCCTAATGATTAACCCTCACATCTTCTTGATTATAAATAACCCTAAACCTCTAAAATTTAATTTTTATCTTTTAACCTTAAATACTTTAAACTTTAATTAACCTATAAGCCTAAATCCCTTCACTATAAACCCTTAAAATATAAAACTTAACCCTAAACATTAACCTTAATCCTAGCCATCATAATGTTATTCCTCAACTCTTAAATTCTAGACCCTTCTCCCTCAACCCTTAATCCATAATCTCAACTATCAACTATTAGTTAGGTTCCCTAATAATCAAGCATTAATCCTCAATTTCCATTTATTAACTTTATGATCATAATCTGCAACCCTTAATATACAACTCCAAAATCTAAGCCCTAAACCCATAAGAATTAACTCTATTTCATAATCCCCAACCCTTAATCTACAACTCCAAAATCTAAACATGAAACCATATGAATTAATTATTAGCCCATAACTCTAGACCTTGAAGCATATTTCCTAGACAATAGCCCTAAACTAAATTGATAGAACCTTAACCTTTAAAACTTAACTATAAACATAACATTTCACAAAAGGGAGTATACCTTAATGCACTAAGAGTAGCTAGGTACATATACAACCTAGTATGATAGAGATGTTGTCACTTGGCTAATGCTTAAGTCTTCATATGTTGGCTTAAAAAATATAATACATATTTAACAAATAATAATTGTAAGAATATATGCTAGCTAAATATAGATACATATAGAAATAAAAATATCTCTATATATATGAAATAGAGAGATTTGATAATGTACACTAATTTGTATTAAAAATAAATCAATTAAAGTACTATATAGAGATAAAAAGAGAGATATAGGACATAGTGAGTTGTCCTCACTACCAGTTGACAACTAAGTTATGATAGGTTTTTTCCACTTTCCAAGAGAGAGAGAGAAAGAGACTACGTTAATGATTAAGAACATATGTTTCCTCCTAAAAAATTATAAGTTCAAATCTGGAAAACGGATTAAAAATAGATTATTATTATTATATAAATATTATCACAATGAAAAAACTGCAAAATTAAAAATAATGGTGATTTTTTAATATAAAAATGCTTTCATGGTCATTTCAAACAATCTTCATTCTTTGCATAAATTTTGCGGGCGAAATGTATTAATGGTCGGAGCAGGGAATAAACCAACTCAAATGATTTATGAGACATTTTCCGAATCGGATGGAATCATAGCATAGTGTTTTAGGGTGAAAAATATTGTTAGTTAAATTAGAGTAGATAAGTAGGGTCAATTCTCGACATCTTGATATCACCTATTTATCTAATGATTTTAGTTAATATTAATTGTTAATTAATTTAGATTATAGAAGTGGAGAAGTTTTAACATCTAGATAGAAATTAGTAATGAATTTAATTAATATTAATTGTTAATTAATTTAGATTATAGAAATGGAGAAGTTTTAACCTCTGAATAGAAATTAAAGTAGATAGGTAGGGCCAATTCTCTACATTTTGATATCACATCTTTATCCAATGACATTAATTGTTAATTAATTTAGACTATAGAGGGAGAAGTTTTAACATCTCCGTAAAAATTATTTTAATTAATAAGTTCAAGAACATGTATGTAAATAAGAAAGAATATTAAAATGGTAAGGATTTACCAATCATATTGTTTATATAGTTTCTTTTTACTCATGGCTGAATGTGTGGTGATCGTATTCAAATCTTTTTAAATTGGTTCTAATTTATTTATATTATTTCAAAATATTTCACTATTAGCATTATCCTTTTTTGACACTTCAATCATTTTATCAAACATTTTTTCCACTCTTTTCATACAAGATTGTTGTTTCCTTTATTTCTACTTCAAGACATCTCAAAAGAATGGATTTCATTCAAATTGAAGTTCAATCTCCCCCAATTCACGGGAAATGTATATTTAAACCATTAATAACTCAAAACATGGGACCAGGGAAAAGACAAGTCCATCCAAACCTTGGAAATACACCTCGAAGAGATTGATCCAGAAATCCAACACATTGATCTCAAAAAGAGAGAGATGCATCCCTAAAGGAGGTGATAATTCTACATGAAACAATAGTCAAGGAAATTCAAGGATTGTAGGTTCATGCTAAAGAATCGAAAAGTGAGGTCAAAGAACAACTAAATAATAATGTAAGTAGATATAGTAGGTAATCAGTGGGGCAAGGTCGAGGAAGAAAAGATAGTGACATCTAAGGAGGTTAGGTCCACTATCTTATAATAACATGAGAAAAAAAAGCATAGCTAATAATATTATAATCAAAGAAACGAAAAGGAAAAAAATAGGAAGATATAATCACGATAATGGTAGGCTTCTTAAGAGATATTATTGGGCAGGAAGGATTAATACAAACAATAGAAATATTGAGAAAATGATGAAGTTGAGAAGGAAAAAAAATGTCCTTAATATCACAATTTAAAATGAGTGGGACATATATAGCTCCAATCCTATGATAAAAAAGGGATGTTGAAGGGTTTTGAATGGTTCATCTATGAGGATTTGACACCCATTTAACAAGAGGAAAGAAGGAAAGAGTAGGCCTTATTGGACAAAGAAACGGACACAAGCAAGTGGATCGTCCTCTAGAGTAGCAAACCAAATATTGAAGAGTTTAGAGGCATAAGATGAAAATAGGGAGACATGAACCTTTTGGCCCAAGGAAAACTAAATGTAATAGTATGAAGTTGCAAGGGATACACTTGGAGTAAGGGTCATAGTTGAGGTCCACTAGTAGAAGGATAAAACAATATAGTACTAAATGCATGAACATAAAGGTTGTAAAATTCAAGAAATTTAGGGACACAAAAGATGGTTAGCTCAAAATCAATATCAAGTCATCACAAAGGACTTCGGAAAAATCCATGTATCATCAAGGGGGAGTTGAGAGACAACATAAATTTCAAGACAATTGACAAGGAAAACCAATATATTTGGCTCAAAATAAAAAAGGGAAACACTATATCCTTGTTGGTAGCATGCTACTTTGGCCCCCACAAATCCAAAATTGATAGAAAAGATGGAGTAAATAGTTAAGAGTCACAACACCACCTACTAAGGAAATAGAATACTTTAAATAAAAATGGGTCATAATGATAGTAAGGTACTTTAATTAGAGAATAGTGACACTCCAAAGGGAAATTTATATATAAAGTACATACACCTTATTTTTTTTATTGGATATTAGGGGATTGGAAAAGGGAATCAATAGATTGTAGCTAACAAGTCATGCACTTTGGTGAAAAAATTCTACACTTGTGAAACATACATGAAATCATTATATATAATGGCCTTGAGTGGTCAAAAGGGTCAAGTGGAGGCTACATACCACATACATAATGGTGAAAGTTTACTGGATCACATAATGATTTCAAGAAACATCTAGTAAACAATATATGAGATTTTATGATATGCAATTTCTACAAAGAGATCTCCTTAGACCTTGAACATTATTTGTAGAGATTAGGTATATGGAAACGAGCTTAGGGAAACATCACACTAGAACACAAGTATTACAAAAAAAAATCGTTGTTACCACACAAAATGCATAAACTTTAGAGAATAAATTAAAAGATTGACCTCCCAATTGGGTTTATAAAAAAAATAAAAATGATAGATATATGGAAGGAAGTATTTGAGGCAATCTAAATAACATTGGAAGGTTGCAAAGAAAAAAAACTAGGGAAAAGAAGGGTAGTGTCAAACAATTTCTTGGTGAAGCCATGCAAGTTCAATGAAACCTTGTAAGGTGGAAAGAACAACATAGAATAGAGACAAGAGAAAATAGAATATCACACTATGTAAGGTAATGTTGACAAAGATAAAAGGTAAATTTATGAGGTTAATACAACACAAAATGTTGAATATGGTGAAGGGAAACCAAAACTCCTTTTGAAGGGAATGGAAAACCACAAAACAGGTGGTAGAAAATGATATCACAACCACCTAGTTGTCATCTCATGTGAAAAATATGAATGAAAATCTAGTGTAGAGAAAGAAACCACCAAAAATCAACATAGTCGAGGAAGACGTATTCAAAAAAGAAGATGTGTAGACGGTTATATAAAATATGGCATCAAGAAAAGAAAAATGCATCCTAGGTCTACAAGAATAGTACAAAAAATGGGGAAAGAATTCCCTCATTATACATCTCAAAACTACTCAATAAGATGGTCAAAAGGGGTTCCCAAGTAAGTGGGAAAAATGCCTCATTTTTTCCATACTTAAATGGGGATACAAAACAAACAATGTGGGGAGATATAGAGCAATCATGATCAACCTAGTGTTTTCTAAGCTTATATGAGGTATTATGGAAAAAGTGAGAAAATGGGTAAAGGAAGAGGAAAATATCAAAGCCAAATTATAATTTGGTTTTAGACCAAAACACTCCACAATTGATCATTCCATTTCACTTAGGAATGTAATAAAAAATAGGTATATAAAACATGAAGGACTATTTTGTTTTTATGTTGATTTCAATTTTTTTTTAACATCGTACAAAGTAAGAAACTATGGGAGAGATTGAGAAAATGAGGGCCCTAAATGATTGGAGGGAAATAATACACATGCTATATGAGTAGGTAAATGCTAAAATAAAGATGTGGAGAGTCTTTCCCAAAGCTTTGATAGTAACATTGGGGTGACATAAGGTTGCCCCTTCTCCTCCAACATTATTTAGTCTTTACATAGATAAGATTGAAGAATTTCCATAAACATAAAAGGTCTACAAGGGGGAGACATAGTGGCGATTATAAATATATTGTCATTTATATATATGATGTGACACTAGCATCTATGAGACTACACAACCTACATGGTCATGTAAAGGATCAAATCCATTTTGCACAAAGGTTGGGATGAACTTGAACATGAAAAAAACTAATATAGTATTCTTCTCACTAAAGTAATAAGAAAAAAACCACAAATCGTCTTAGGTCAACCATTAGAGCTAACCCAAAGTTGTAAATATTTAGGGCTAGATTTGAACAAAAAGCTAAGGTGGGACACATACATGAGGAAATTATACAAGGAGGGTGGAGAGTATTCTCAATGTTGCAAAATAGATACATTACACTTAATATTTAACACTATAAAATGTTGTACTATCCTTTTCAAACACCCATAACCCCAATATTCCTTTATAGTTTCATGTGAAGTATGGGATCATGTCTATCTAGAAACGTATGGAACTAGATTAAGCATTTTCAAAAACACTTGATTATAAGTTGTTTAATAGAAAAAATCAATATCATAGTGATACCCCTCTTTCAAATAGGTTTATACCAAATAAAATTGGAGGCACTGAGAAAATTATGTTTGTACATAGAAGATGACAACTAGGGATAATGGGAAATTTCTAATTAAAATAAGATAAGATGATCTAAAAAGTAGGAAGAAGACATGAAATAATAGTGCATAAAATAGTTTGATGATT
This sequence comes from Picea engelmannii, assembly GCA_009831015.1. Classification (NCBI taxonomy): domain Eukaryota; kingdom Viridiplantae; phylum Streptophyta; class Pinopsida; order Pinales; family Pinaceae; genus Picea; species Picea engelmannii. Next base: position 103,335 of record ML778525.1, read on the forward strand.
GAGATATAGAAGAAAAAGATGCCTAATAGATTAAAAAACCATTGAATTTTTTTTATAGTAATTTTACAAGAAGGGAAAGTGGAGAAAATTTGTCAGAAGTAAACAATGATACTAGATAGGGAATTTCAATAGAGACATCGAAGATCAAAGTGAAAAACTAAAAACCACCTCAAAGGAGTTATGGGGAAAAAGGTTATGCCCAATGTGTGGAAATTAGGAGGTAAAACTTAAGCAATAGTTTCTCTTAGATTGTGCAACATACAAACATAATTTTTAGGATGGAAATTTATCTCAAGTGTAAAAATCTTGGCAAATCTTATTAGTTTTTAATATGAAAACTATAAAATGTTTGACAATACTTTTGTAAAAATATTCAAATTTATAAGGATTTTATATAGTTTCTATAAAATTTGGGTTATTTCTTAGGAAAAATAAAAATTGTTCTATAAAATTTAGACGAATCATTTAAAAAAAAATGAAGTGACATCCAAAATACAATAAGATCTAGTAAAAAAATTATTCTAGGAAGAACATGATTAAAAATAGAATTAAAAATACTCTAGTTATCATAGTTTTGTTAACTTAATCTTCTAAAAAATGATGCACAAAACATTTAAATCTATACATGGTTCTCAAATTTGGTGTACAATGTAACAAAGTTTATCTAGGTATCCTTTCTTTATTTTCAAACCTCTAAGATTGATTTTATTTTAGGTTTTCCATTTTTGCAAAATTGTGTTGTCCCTTCATTTTCTTTATTTTTGTGATTTCCATGTTAACCTTTTTTTTTCCTCGAGAATAAATAATTTCTTTAAGCCAAAATTTCACCATGTTGTACACACTTTCTTTTAATTTCAAAGTAGTTGTTTCATTTGGAACTTCTCTCATGCTTGTAGTGTGACTTAGTTCAAGACACATAATAGAAAACATTGAGAATAGGAATCTGTATAGTACTGAAAATCTATGAAATATTCTTCATTTTCTCACCTAAATAAAAGTTATAAACAACAATGGATTTGTTGTTTCTCATGAGGGCTTAAGACACAGAGTAGAAAAACATTGAGAATATATAACATTGAGAGTCTATAAAATATTTTTCATTTTGTCACCTAAATAAATGTTACAGACAACAATGGATATGGACTACATATTCATGTCCTTTTATGTTGAAGATATTCCAATTTGAGCTCATTATGAAGTGGGATAATAGTAAAAAAGAAGTTAATGAGGTTTTAATATCAAATTTTGATATTGACTAGGTTTTCATAAAAAAGTAGTTATAGTTACTGAAAAATATCAAAAATTGTGGATGAGATGTCATTTTCATCTTGTATTTATGTATGAATAACCATCATGGAAACCCTGAACTTAGGTGGGGCCCCAATGTTGGATGGAAGAACAATCTGCCCATAAATATTTAATTCCCCCAAATGGCTCCGAGCCTCAACCCCTCCCCATAAAATTTGAACCACCTCATGAGAACTAAACCCCAAATCATACTTTTGTAATTACTCGAAAACCAACTACATTAGAAAGCATTTTAAACAATTTTTACAATTAATAATATAATATCTATAACTTTCACTATGATAATTAAAGTTAAGCACATCAACATATATTCCTAACAAGCTGTAAAAAAAATTTAATACTCTCAACAACACTTACCAACATATATTCATAACAAATTGTAAAATAAATTTAATACTCTCAACAACACTTACCAACATATATTCATAACAAAACTTACCAACATATATTCATAACAAGTTGTAAAAGAAATTTAATACTCTCAACAACACTTACCAACTACCAAGTTCATATATAATTACTATTTTATATTATTTTGAAATTTATTTTTAAAATTGAAGGAATGAGAAATTGCATTTTATTAATAATGACATAGAATAATCTGGTTGCTTAATATTTTTGAATATAAATAGTGTAAACAAATTTAAAAAGTTTATTGAGAGCGTATAGATTTTTACTCTTAGACATAATATTGATTAAGGTTTTTATATAAATTTTGATTAAGGTTTTTTTTGGATATAATTAATATTGGTTAAGATTTTTGGATATACATTATGTTATGAATTTTGAAATTTCTTAGTGTATAAGTTTTCAGTTTTCACAGTTACACACTCGGAATAAAATATCATGATTAAGAAAACAAATTTTTATTTTAAATTTCATATATAAAAAGAAAATAACTTCGTACAAACATTCAAATTTGATCCTATTAGAAGAAGAAATTTCGTCGAGATGTAAAGTTGCAATGAAGATATTTCATTCGCCTACTTCCTTCTCTCAACCAGGCTGTACGAATAAAATAAATGCAATGCTGTGATAATTCTGACCAGAATTGCAGAGTTAAGTTGGCACTTATTAGACGTTAACATTTTTCATCTCATAAATGAGATCCGAAACTCCACATTATTGAAATTTGAAAGGCTGAGATTCTTCTATTTCTGCTTTTCTCTGGACAGTAGCTAATTTTTCACATACCAATTTAAGCAAAATGCAATGTCAAAAGTATATGAATTACTTGAAATCTGCTTTGACAGAGAGAGATTCAGACTACTTATACAACGCTTCAAATAAGCGACAGAAAAATATATACAGTAGAAAGCTCTAATCCCAATAGGCAATTATTCTGTCCTATGGATTAATAGAATACATTAACCTTACACCTAGATCCCTCAATATCAAGCCATTTCTGGAAGCTGGAAGCTCTAGCTAATTAGTCATCAATTTTCTTGAACAGTATGAGCATAAGATTACAAAATATCCTCTTAGTAGCTACCATTCATATTACTTCGCATTCAAGGGTATATCTCTGGTTATCTCTGGCCATTACAGAAAAAAATTCATGATGTCCAGAAAAAATGGTTTTGTATCATCAAGTGCATCTGATGAGTAGCGCTTCTCTGGTACTGTGGCTTCGATCTCTTTTTCTGTTCAGCACAGGTCAACAAAGAAGGTAAATGTAAGAATCAGTTGAAGGGATGAGCTACTTAGCTGTAAGGTTTACTAGATCCAACAATCAAAGTTATTCAATATTCATCGAAAAGAAACAGCGAGAGAGGAGAAAAAATTAGATCTAGAAGAAACAGCGAGAGAGGAGGAAAAACTAGATCGAAAAGAAGTTCTATAATGCTTTAGAATCAAGAAAAATCTAGAAATAAGTACCCTAAATAAAATTAAACTATACTATCCTGTTCTAATATTAACCGTTCAGGAGATTAGCTTACTCAAAGTAGTGAAGTCCATTTGTTCTGTATCGACAGTCATCGGAACTAAAGCGATTTCTGAGCGGCTGTCTTCTAGCTGCAATTTAGGGTTAGATTGAGTTGAAGAAAACCGCAGAGGGGTTGATCTGACAGGAATAACGGGAAGATTCTCGCAGTTGCAGATCTCGATCATGTAACCATCAGGATCATGGAAGAAAAGTTGGTCCACGTACAATCCGCCATCCTCCACAATACGTTTTTTATAATTTATGTCCATTTCTTGCAGTCTCTTTTCCACTAAAAACATATATGGGCTCTGCAAGGAAAAAACAACAATAATAAGCACAACTATAGCATGAAGTACATCCTGCAAAGAATAATAATAACTTCTCAAAGGTGACTGAGGAACTTTAAAGTTAACCTGAAAAGAGATATGGTTATCTCTTGGATTGATCTCAGTTTTCTTGGGGAGATCGTCCAAAGACTGGCACTGCAAGAGATGTATCCCCACACCGTAATTGAATAACCTGGATCACAGTAATATGTTAGATCCTCATATGCAAAGAGTAGTGTTGGCTTATTGATTATGTTGATGCAAATATCTTACCAAGCTCCTACAAAATCGAATGAAGATGGCCTCCTGACAAGCTGAAATCCAAGAACATTCTCGTAGAATTCCGTGGAAGCCGTGACAGATTTGCAAAGGAGTGAAACGTGATTGAGAGATAACAAAGGTAAAGGTAGGGGACCTGGAATCTGATCTTCTTGCTTCGACATCCTCTCACACAATTCCCGCGATCGTGTTTCTGTTACTCACAGAGTTCCACAAACAGAACTAATTTGATTGGCACGAACTTCCACGAACGGCTCAGACTGTTTGTTCTGAGCACATTGCGAAGGGATCTCTTTATAAGAGAAGTTTCTGGTAAATAATCGCGTATTACAGCAGTACATGCTTCTTGCTTTGTTCCGTAGTGAAAGTATCACTGTCTGCTATTAAAAGCCATGGCCGGAAGGACTAGTTGTTCAGCTAAAATTACCTTGCCATTTAATTCTAGAAAGTTTCTATCCGCGCTACTCTCAAAGGATCGCTCTCAATGGATCGCTCCCTGCGTCAAGAATCGTTTCTTAAATGTTGCCCTCCACAATTTTGTTTACGGATTAATGAATTTTTAAGTTATCGGTGATGGTTATAACATCACAAGGATTGTAAATATTAATTCTTTGAAACTTTGGCCTTTTCCTATTATTTTTCAATTATCCTCTTTTGATATTACATACATTGTTTGCCAAGTTTCATATGTAGTAGTTTACATGTTCAATTTTTTAAAGTTGTTTTTACTTAATTTTTCAGTTAGATTTTGAGTCATGAATGGTTGGATATATAAATTTGAATGGCTAAGTTTGTATAATCTAAATGTTTTAGATTTTTTTCAACTTGCTGAAAAAATGCAATTTAAATAACAAAAAATAATCATTTTGTCCAAATTTACATCCCCAAATTCCAGCCAAAAGACATGAAAAGTAAAAAGTTTAACAAAATCTGACATATATATAGTTTCTTCCCAGTATTGCATCCATTGCTTTATTGGGTTTGGCACAAGTTTTTCTAAACCCTATCTTTATGGCTAATCTTCCCTCCAATCTCTTCTTTTGATATGGGATTTATTTTATTTTTATTATTATTTATTTATTTTAGTTTCATTTTTGTTCACAATTTGGGATGATTTTGAAAATTATTATCATTTTGGTGATTATATGTAAAGATGTATCATTATATGTAATGATGGATCATTTATGAACACATTTTGTGATTATATGTAAAGATGTATCATTATTCTAACTATGGTCATTATATGTAATGATGGATCATTAACACATTTTGTACATGAAAAATTATGTACTCTATATAATTTTATATTAGTTAAGGTTATTTAAGCTCATCATGTTATGTGTATGAAATATGAAAATGATGGATCATTTTTTAACACATTTTGTACATGAAAAATCATGTACTCTATATAATTTTATATTAGTTAAGGTTATTTAAGTTCATTATGTTATGTGTATGAAATATGAAAAGTAGTGGCATATTACCATTCTATCAAAGGTAATCATTTCATGTATTGTGGCCATTTATCATATATATAAGGAAAAAGAGACCATCTTTTAGATATTTATTCACAATTCTAATTTGTCAATTAGATTGGAGATAATAACAAGGGTTCCGATTCATTCACTTGAGTTTTCAAACAACAAAACAAGTTCATTGAAAAATTACTAGTGAAATTGAGTCTCTATCACATCTTTGGTTTTTTTTAAGTTTTTAAAATGTTTCCTTGAGTGTTTTAATGTCTATGCTTTCTTTCAAATGATGACTACTACACTTTTTTTGAAAGGATGAGAAAATGAGTGAAAATAGACATACTTTGTGAGTAAATCCACCACCACCATGATGACATTGTTTCCTTCATAGTTTGAAAAACTTATGACTACTTCTTAAAGTGAGCTTCATATGGTTAACAGTTCTAGAAGACTTAGGGTGTTGAATGCCTCTCCTTTCTTATGTTGACAAGAAAAACACTTTTCACAAACGTTTAAACATCAATTTTAAGACCTTCCTAAAAAAATCCCAAAAAATTCCTTTTTAATCTCATAATAAGTTTTCAACCAACCTCCTTTAAAATCAAATAAACATGACCTCTTCGCGTTAAAATCCAAGAACATTTTAATAAAACAACCATGAAAAATGTGTAGATGAATGAAAAATGATTCAAACATAATAGTGATAGAGGAAGGGGACATGGAATCTCATTTTCTTCCTTCGCCATCCTATGACTCATGCCACTGTTATTGTTTTTCACAAAACTAATTTGAATGGCACCAACTTCTACACATGGCTAAGAATCTTCTAAGTGCATTATGCAAGCATCTCTTTATAAAAACATGTTCCCTATAGCAGGGCATGCCTATGGAAAAACATGTTCCCTATAGCAGGGCATGCCTATGGCATTGTTCCTCAGGTGACGTTTCGTTGTATGCTAAAAAAACACGAGTTAAAGGACTATGTAACTCGTAGGTTCGATATTGGCTCACAACTAGTTTTTGAGCTACACCATTATTTTTCAGATTTTGGTTAATTCTCTTGTCATTTATTTCTAGCCACTTTATATTCATGTTAGCCTAAATAAACACAAGGATAATTTTTTCATTTTATTTCTTTTACATAGTTTTAATTAAAGTAGATTAGTTTAATAATTAAAAAAAAAAAAAAAACATGTTAATATAATGATTACTTATTTTTTTTTTTTTATTTCCATGAAGATATCATTAACACC
>ML778525.1:110047-160325 GCA_009831015.1 Picea engelmannii
TATATATATATATATATATATATATATATATCTCGGTTGCATAAGATTAAATTGCTTCTGGTTGGTGGTACTACTATGATTAAAGTTATTTATCAGTAGTGGTACTACTATGCTCAAACATTTTTCACTCGAATATTGTCATTAAAAATGAATAGATTTTAAGTTTCTCTTGGAAATGATATAAACACAATATTAATGATATATTTATATGTGTATCCACCTTTTATGAATATTTCGTGGAAATAAATTTTACTAGTTATGTTTTAGATATTAAATATTGGGACTTGACCATGTATAAAAGAGGATTGAATGCATTTTAACCGAAACTAAATGGTGGAGGTTAACGTATAGATGGTAATAACAACATGATCACAACTTTGGATTCATTTTTACAACATGATCACAACCTTATAAATCTCAACTCTAAAATCATATGGAAATAAACACTTATGATTTATCTTCACGGTGATGATCACCTTGCGATTAACTTTCGACATTCAAAAAAGATAAGGAATTAGTTAATTCACGGTGATGATCACCTTGCGATTAACTTTTGACATTCAAAAAAGATAAGGAATTAGTTAATTTGACTATATTTTTAATTTTATGATCCAAATTTTTCAAGGTAACAAATATTTTATTTTTTAATTTTTTAACTCTTGAAAATTAGGGTAGTTAAATACTCGTGATTTATCTTTAAAAAGTTGATGGTATCAGCTTATGAAGATTACTTTTGATTTATCAAATCTTAAGAAAATTAAGGAGGAATTATTTGATTTTTTTAATCTTTTGCTTTATGAAGATTGGAGAGAAACTTTGATAGTTATTTTTTGTTTTCATGACTTAACAGTTTATGTAGATAAGTATTGTTACAAATATTGTGAAATTGATACCTAGTGTGAAAATACCTTGGACATTTTATTGGATAAAGTGATTTTTAGCCCCACTTTCTTAGTATAAAAAACATTATGTATTCTTTTTATCCCATGGAATCTTAGGTCTTGTACAACATGGAGCTTCACTATCAAAAACACAAGTTTTCATTCTTATTTTAGCGATGTTAATTTTCTCCTTTAAGCTAACTATAGTAGAAAGATAATTTTGATCTTATAAGTTGGGGTTAATGACCTCTTTATAGTATAATAAGTTTCTCTTATTATCTATTTTTCATTGCACCACAATTTCTCTTTAAATTTAGTTGTGATATTGATTTTAATATTATTGATATTTTGAAGAGTGTCCCCCACTTTATCCTTCAATAGTTTATCCAAATGATCGACATATTTATGCCACACTCTCTTAAGCTTCAAGTGTCTTTTACTAGAACTCGAAGCAATGCTAGAAAGAATTGTATCATTCATGTTGCTTATCTTATACTTGCACATTAAAGTACCTAATCATAGTCTTACTTTCAATGGGAAGAAGTTGAGACTCTAAGAAGAGGATTTGATAGGGTGTCCTCTTACTCTTAAATTTAATATCACAAACTCTAAACTACTTATGTGTGTGTCTGTGTCTGTGCATTTACCTTTCTTCTCATATTTCTATTATTCACTTTTGATATTCCATTATTTCTTTATTAGGGTTTTTCCCAAACCCTATCCTTATGGATAAATTTTGATCGTGCTCATTTTGTGCTCAAAATCTATCACTTGTTGTTGATATTAGTATATGGATTTTTATTATTCTTATTTTATTGTTATACAAATCTCATATGGTCACCTTTCTATAGAGAGACTTGGGGGACATGAACATAACAACCATAAATTATAATCTCATGCCATCCAAGGTGATTATATATTTTTGTGATTGATATTATCTCAATAGTGATAACCCAAAAACATGACATAACCCTATTATGTCTCTTAAACACATTTCCATGGTGGATAAGGGGCCACTCTTCACAACAACCATCAACTACAACTTCTTGGTAGTAATGAGGGGTTACACTTTATAATGACCCTTTATCTTTACCTTTTGGCATTGTTGAGGAACCTTCTTTCCACAAGGCCCTTAAACACACACTCTTAGCACTACTAAATGGCAACCTTGTCACAAAGTCCCTTGAATTGTTCCTATATAAAATATGAAACTAATATTTATGTTATTCAAGTATATTAAACAAAAACTAAGAACAACAAAAATGAAATAGCTAAAATAAGAAAAAATAATAGGAGTATCTACACATCAAAAGTTCGAATAAACCTTAATTTTAAATAATGAAGAAAGAAATTTTCAATTAAACTAGTTTCGTGTATTAAGAAAATGTTAAAACAATACAAATGAGAATGAAAACCCCTATTTATACCAAAAGAAGTAAAAAAACAACTTAAATCTTAAGTTACTAATAAAAATGATAGTTACATTATTACATAAAAATGATCTTTCACAAATATTGAAATATGATACTAAAACCAATTTATAAAACAAAAACATTATTAAAAAATTAAGAACATACATACAAAATAGCTACATAAAATTTAATGCTCAATAATGTTTTGACGAGGTACATAAAAATGCCCCTTAGCTAATGTTTTACCTCAAAGATGAAAGAAAAGTAGTAATGGTAAGTTTATTACAAGAATTAAAAATATGCATATTCCCTCGATATGAGTCTATAGCATATCATATAATAATGCAAAAGTATGAAAAAACGCATTCCTCTATATATAGAGGAAGCCTCAAATTTCTTAAATTTGGTAATAGAACCCGACTTTTGGCCCTAGGTTTGCAAACAACTTGAATACACTTTATGATTAAGTCACTTAAAAAAATATCACTTAAATATTGAACCCAAACTAATTTATTCCAAAAGTAAATATTTTAACCAATTATTATAAAAATATTATTATGTCTAAAACATTAAAATAAAAAGTAGGCCTTTCATAAGTTGATGTCTATCTCATAAGTGTGGTATCCTTACAAAATCTAAAAAATGGTTATTTTACAAAAAGTATTTATCTCTTCCAAATGCATTCCTCTTATAAGATTCTCATCCATGTAATCTTTTAATATGCAATTTTGTCTTAAAAAAAAAAAAAATCACAGTCCCCTCAAGGGTGCTCAAGGGTGCTCTTAGTCTCTAGTATTAGCTTTCCCTCTTCATCTGTAAGTGAGGTTTTTTTTAAGTAAATGTTTCACTAATTGACTTATTTTTTAAATGAAAGACATGGAATACATCATGAATTCTTCCCTTGTTGGTTATTTTTAGTGAATAAGTTACCTCACCCACTTTTTCTCACATTCTATGTGGGTAATGAAACTTTGGTTGAAGCCCATTCATGCCTTGGTGTAAGAGGATTAGCTATTTTTAGGGTTATAGTAGAACAAATACCATATCTCCAACATTAAATTGTCTTTCTAAGTTGTGTTGGTACACTTATTATTTCATTTTTATTTGAAAACATGGACAAATTGTCTTTTAGGATGATGAAGATGTTCTAAATTTCTTATAGAGTTTTAGTTGTGATGGGGACATTAAGATTTTGAATGACTTGATCCTTATATTATGGGGTTCATTTCTATATAAAAGGGGTCATATTGGTGGCAAAGTGATATGTGATATTATAAAAAAAAAAAATTAGATGAAATGACCTCGTTCATTTACCTTGCTTATTCCTTGTTTACATTTGAATATATTCCTCCATAGATTTGAGAATTATAAGTAGTACTCGTATTGTAAGTGAAACCTTCTAATTTGAAAATGTATTGTCATAAATGAGTTACAAACTTGGGATCACTATCACCAATGATGGAGAGATGGATCAATGGAGCCAATTTACACTATTAAAGAATAAATAAGTAACATTGGTTGTAAAATTGTTATTCAAATGGATGAAATGAATATTGATCGTATAAATTACCTATCATTCCATTCAAAGGGCCTCAACAAACATTGATCTCATTTCTTCTTCATCAGAGGAATCAGATCATATCAATTCCTTTTTTCGGCCTCCAACTCTATTCTTACCATGGTTACCTTAGATTTCCTCAAATATGAATTTTCCCACTAATGAATCCATGCTTGAGGCCATGAATGGATCTGACAAGCCTTGGGAAGATATGAATCATCGTTGGTATTTTATTCCCTAATTAATTAAAGTGGAGAATGGAGATTTCAATATCACCATGCTTGGATATGATGATTGGTGTGTGAACCCCCTAGAAACACATAATGTATATGATTAAGAGAACATGGTGAACATATCAAATGCCTTCCTTATCCACATCTCCAAAAATATCGATGTCATGAAAATGTTTTATTGGAGAGGGTTTCTCTCCAAAAGAGATTCATACTTATACTTCCCTATTCAAATAATTGTGCAATACGTTCACCTAGACCTATGAATAAATGCTTGGCATTAACCCAAGAATTGTTGAGAACAAGATTAAAATATATGAGAATGAAAAACATGTTCATCATAAATTGCGATCAGTTAACCCTAGAAAGGTGACTGCAATCAAGGAATGAGAAGACAATATGCTAAACACTGGCTTCATTTATCTATTTATGTTAACCAAGTCAGTGTCCAACCCCACACTCGTTGATAAGAAACACATGTATGCATAGATTTTTGTGATCTAAAGAAGTATTGTCCAAAGGGAATTTATCCAATTCCCTTCATCAATCATATTATTGATGAGTTTGTTAGGAGTGAAATATTCTCAGTCATGGATGGATTTTCTTCCTATAACTAGATCCAAATCCGAATTGAGTATCAACATAAGACCATGTTTATTTGTCCTTGGGGAACTTTTTCTTACCAAAAAATTCCTTTCGTCCTTAAAAATGATGGGGCCACCTTCCAATGGACTATCCCATATTCCTTTCATGACATCAAATGCATTATTAAATAATACCTTGATGATTTGGCCGCATGATATCGCAAGAGGGAGGTCATCACATGCACCTTCGTCTAGTGTTTGATATATCCCATTACTACAAGATTCATTTGAATCCTCACAAGTGCATCTTTTTTTTCATGTCGAGAATGTTGTCCGGTTTAATCACATCCAACAAGAGGTTCATGGTTCATCCACTCAAAGTTGAGACAATATTTTAGTTTCCTCCCCCATGTAACATATGTCAATTACAAATCCTTCAAGGAAAGGATAACTTCTTATGACGATTCATCACAAACTATGTCGAGGTCACCAAAGGATTCACACACTTGTTGAAGAAGGGAGTCCCATTTATACAAGATGATCTTTCTCAAATAATATTCGATGCTTTTAAAAAATCACTTATGTATACCCCCCTGCTGATTCCTTTGGACTATAAAAAAGAATTCTTATTATACCTTGTGACATTTGAATCAACCATTGAGATGGTATTGTTCCAAGAAGATGATTTGCAATAGGATCACGTGGTGTATTACTTGTGTAGGATTCTTTCCATACCTAATTTAAGGTTTTCTCATGTTGAGAAATTGGCTCTGGTAGTAGTCCATGCTATATATTGATTGTGGCATTGCATTCTTCTCCAGAAAACCACTGCGATCATGGATACAAATCCTCTCTAGTTTGTCCTAACCAAATGAGTCATTAGACATAATTATATTAAGTGGATTGTGATTTTACAAGAGTTTGATCTAGAATTCACATCGGCCAAGTCAAAAAAAAAATTGGTTTTTGTTGAATTGATGTCAGAGTTTCCCAAGGATGGCAAGGACAAGATAAAAACTAGATCGTTTCTTGATGATCATTATTCCTCATCGCCTCAAGTGACCTTGGTATGGATAGATAAACTCAATGGTCTCCACTCAACTTGTCATGCGACATGCAACTTCATGTTCACAATCACACAGAGAACTACCTTATCATGAAAAACACTCTATATCGATGAGGGGTGGATCAAATATTTCATCATTGTTTGACTCATGAGGAAATATAAAATGTCTTGAATGATTTCCATGGTGGATCCTATTGTGATCATCTATCTGGGTTGGAAACCAACCAAAAAATGTTATTTGCTATATATTTTTGGCCATCGATCTTTAAATATAGTCAAAATTTTCCATTCGGGCCATGTTTATATAAGGAAAATGCATGCACACCCATCTCCTCTATTTCATAGCATCAATTTTGTCCCTTTCACCAAGTGGAGGCTTGATTTCATGACCTATCGCGCAACTTTGGATAGGGGGAACGTATACATTATTGAGTCTATCAATTACTCCACCAAGTGTTCTGAAGACACTAATTTGAATTTTTCCTTTAATTTAAATAAAATGAAGAGGGTAAAATGCTTGAAACGAAATTATGAATTTAATTAAGTGAAATAAGTTAAGAAAAAGGGGTTTTCCTGAGTTATGCAAGGGAATAATGGTGTGGAAGTGTGTATGACAAGTGATACGTGGACTGTGATGGTGCATATTGGTAAGGATTAACCTTTTGGGATAGTTCTATGAATAAATGGTGATAACAAGGTGAGGGTAGTATAATGAATGGGTGAATAGATGAAACTCACTCGAAGAAGAATTTGCATAGTATATACTTCCATAGCCAAAGTTCTTTTGTCACCCCATTTTAAATTTTTTCATATGGGCCTTCATATTGGTCAAGATCCCTATGCACCAATCAAATATGGTAATATGCACGAACTCTACACCATAGTACATCTATGGGTGTGAGGCTTGGTGAGATGTTGTAGAACCAGACACTAACAATCATTAGGAGAATTATCTGGAAACTCAGGTCTTCAATGTTGTTTCTCGGAACTTCAGAGCAATGTTTTTTTTTCAAAACACATAAATCATAACTTATCAAACCATTTTGCGATTAATCCATATTTGTAAAAGAATTGCCTCATTTATCTTAGGCAATAAACAACTCATTTCTTGTTACTACATTTAAAATTTGGCAACAAAACCATTTTATTTGTGTCACTTGTGCATCATTGACAATAATTAACAAAAACAATATTATGAAAGAATATTTAGAGAAAAAAAAAACTTTCGTGAACTTACAACACCAAAAAAATGGCAATGGAAAATATCTTTAAAAATACATGGAAAAAATTCTACACACTAATATACAACATGATATACCGCCTCCATGTTGAAAGAAGTGAAAAAAATAATAGAAGTAAATTTTTAAAAACATTTTCTTGTCCTATATAAATTTGCATGACTTCAATTGAAAATTCATGGTTTTCCCAAGAGTAGTTACTACTAACTAATCATCCATATGTAGTGAATATACCCAAAAAATTGGGATACATCATTAATTTGGCGAAAATATTAAGAAAAACTATTATATGTTCATGGAAATTGTTTATATTTAGGAAAACAAATATACATGTATGCATAACTATAATCATAAATCAGGCTACAAGTTTTTCACTTTGAATGAAAAAAAGAAAAATTTTAGCCTAAATTCCTTACAAAAAAATGAAATTTAGCCAAATTGGCGAAATTTCTCTTAAAAAAACATTACTTGGTTGGTCATTTTTTTAGTTTCTTCAGAGCAATATATGTTAACATATCCTTGGATTGTCAATACACATGTGTGATGTCCACCTCCCTTTAATTTTACCACTTCCCAATGCCAGGATGAACCTATGTTGAAATATATTTCTTCCACCTCAAGCTCGTGTGGTTCATCATCTATGATTAATGCTTCTTTCTCTAGTTCCAAGTATCCTATCAGCTTTTGTAGCTATTTTTTTTGCGCTCGTAGATTGGGAATGGTGAAAAATTTGCAAACTGCAATCATAAAGGGAATTTTTGGCCTCTAGATATTCCACAAAATGGTTATCAATGTACTCATAATATCTTTCTAACCACACTATAGCCATGTGAAAATTACAAAGGAAACTTTCCAATTTATAATCTTTTTGGAAACTTTTGGTGGGAAATCACTATGTTCTATGAGAATAGGTGCAAGTACTCACACTTTCACTTAACAAGAGTTCGAGTAGGGCCATCTTCTCATAGCCCATGTGAAGGAAAGGAGAAAGTGTACCTTCCCTTCATGCAAAGGGGTCCCCATCAATCAAATGTTCAAAGAAATATGAAAATTCATGGATGAAATCAAAGAGAAAGGGATGATGAGTTACTTGGATTTGGAAAAATTGAATTTGGACGACGGAAGCTCCCATAATCTCTACCTAAAGTTCATGGATTTTTGAGCTGCAATAAAGGGTTTGGTTAAAATGTCAAAATTATTTGGTAAAAAACTCAATTTTCATCTATATATTAAATTTTTACCCACTCTTGTAAAGTTCAAAATGCTTATTACTAATTTTTCTGAGTTGGTTTGTCATATTTAATACCTAACCTGGTTGTTTCAGATTGTACTTGCATTTTTTTATATACGACAAAGTTCTAAGGTGACTTAAGTGATATTTTTAATCACATTGGTCTACATTTATCCATTGTGATATGTAATGGATATGGGTTAGATTTTATGCCTTGCATTGTGCATTATCAGTTTCTTGTTCCATTTTGGCCTTAAGATTGACCCCATTGAGCTGCGAGACAAAGCCCTTATTGCCTTTCAAAAAGTGTTTTAATTTACATGCTAGATCCTACTGATCATGGGTGCCTTGGTTAGAGTCATGTTTTCCTTTTTGGCACCCATGATGAAGTTTTTTCATCATAGCCTTGGGAATCCTCTTATCCCTACCATGACTTTTCATTGAAGCCACATGACTTCTTCTCAACCTATTTTCATGCAACTTCCCATGGGGCTCCCATTTTTACATTTCGCGTTGTATTGCTACATTTCATACCGTTTCTTGAGATTTTGAGCCTAATGCCTACTATAGTTTTCCATTTTTTTCTTATTTCTTATCCCTTCTATTCACCCACTTGTCTTTTTATTTGTTTCCTTCTCACCTCAGAACCCTATCTCTAGAGGAAACATCCCGATGAGTGGTCATATCCTGCATGTCCTTCCTATATTTTGCACAAGTATGTTCCATGTGCTTAGAACTAGTTTTATTTCCCCACAACACTAGTTTCCTCCACCATATTTTAACATTCTTTTATTCTTTTTCAATATTTAATAACATGGAAAAGACACAAAAAATAAAATATGATNTCTACTCAGTAAGTTGTGTTTTAGTATGGCCTTAAGAAACTAAACCTTTGTTTTTGAGTTCATTACTATTCCAACTGGATGTTCTTTCAATCACTAAGGATATTATTTTTATGCATCCTATGTCGTAGACTTATATCATTGTTCCACTTTGTGTCAAATGATTCTGAAGTCGCCATTGTGTCATCCTTATATTTGAGAGAAGTTTTATACTGTGTCATCCATTCCTTAGATTACCTAACCATCCATTCTTTTCTTCTCAATTATCAAGTTGCTCTCAGTACCATCAATATCTTTATCCTTCATTCATGTTAGTTTGGAAGGTCTCCATTAACTTCTCATTGACATGTCATCTCTTATCAACTACGACATATTTCTCTTAGAGTTTGACCTAGAGTTGATATCACCCTAGACCTATTCTCATCATTGGTAGGTTACCTTGTAGATGACATTTCAATATTGGTTGTTGACTGAGTGATTTCCCATGTGTTCGATGTCAAGACCTCTATTCACATATTAGGATTTGTGTTTTACCTTGGTTTCCATTTTCATCACTGGTGGAAGTGCTTTCCTTTGTCAATGACTTTCATTATTGGTCATTTCTCTCTTCAATGTGTTATTCCATTTGGTGCATGCAAGAGATGTACTCAGTACTGTGTTTTTATAGCTTTCATATGAGACCTTCAAGTCATTCTCCTTTTTTCCAGTCGAGTTGGATGATGAGGGATGCCTTAATTCCCTCTTTCCATCATATCCCTTCCCATCGACTTCAACGCATTTTCTCTGGTATTTAGATCTGGATAATTTACAGTGCCTTGGGTCTTGTATAAATAAATGGTAGGATCCCTTTCTACTGACAGTGGGAATACATTAATGTCTTGTGATTGATATATTCTACAAGTGTTCAATGACAACTCATCTATTCACAGTTTCTAAAATGTACTAGGTACCTTGATTCCCATTATCATTATCGATAGGTGGTCTCATGTTTGTTAATGTTATACATTAATGACCAAAAATCAAATGGTTTATCCCATGTTCGACATCAAATCATTTTTCTAGAGAGAATTTTGGATCAAAACTGTGTATGGAGTTTTGAAATGCCCAACATTTTGAGTGGACACTACACCCATCATTAGGGACATAAGAAACTTCTTATGTCCCTGATGATGGGTGCGATGATGGGTGCAATGTTCACTCAAAATTTTTGGTGTTTCAAAACTTCACACACATTTTTTCTTATGTACATGATGATGGGTGCAGTGTCCACTCAAATCGTTGGGCATTTCAAAACTCCACACATAGTTTTGATCTAGAATTCCTTCTAGCATTATGACTAACTGTGGAAACCTGCATACTCAAAATGAAATCATTTATTCACATGATGTAGATTTGTACTATCAATGGGCTTGAATTGAAGACCTTGGGCCTTAGTAGCATCTCCTCTTCATTTTGTTGCTCGAGTTGTGCAATATCGTACCACTTACCCATATGACATTAGTACTTTGGAGGATTAGACTTTTCATATCACTTATCCAATCATCCTCCTGATATCTTATGGGACATAAACCCACTATGTGTTTGTTCCATGCTATGATTTTTTTTTGAAATGGATCCACTATGTATCTTTTTTTTCCATGATGTTTTCTCTTTATATATACTTCATGGATTTTCACTTAAGCATGGGTATGCCCACCTCAAGAAGAGAGTCATTTGATGCCTTGGTTTTTTTCTAGGTACTTTCCTCATCCAAAGTATGGTGAACTCCACCTGGCCCCACTTAGCCACTTCCTCCACAATATTGCAATGTATTTCAACTATCTACCCCCCTTTTGACGTCATACATTAAGGGGTAGATGCTATAGAATATGTTTCCACCATCATATCTAAGATGCCTTTGTTTGGACTTTATCTATTTCATATTTATCTTTGGCATCTTGGGCCCACTCATAACTCTATTAAAAAACCCTACCGGGAAATCCACTCACATTTTATACTCAGTATAGGAGAAAATACTCTCCCTTTTTCTTCATCAAATGTGTGAATGCATTCAAAAATGACTAAAAAATATAAAAATGTGAAAATTACGCACTCTCGAATAGGGTCTACGAGAAAACTACTCTTGTAACTCTCTAAAACCTATGGAAAATGGTCTCAACCATATTGAAATGGTATAAAAGAGTCCTAACAAAAGGATAATGTTGCAAGAACTATTACTATATCAATTTTATCTTCTATCCTAAGTAGTGAGAGCCATCATATCACTGCAATTTTTATGACCCTCATCTCTTAGGAAATCCCTATTTCTTGAATTTTCGATATTTCATTCCTATTTTTTAGGCCTAAGACCCCTTGGTCTTCCTCATACTTGTGTGGAGAAGATTATAGGAGTTGAAGAAGTCTTGAGTGGCTTAGGGAAGGAGGAATCCAAATATCGGTTATAGACAATATCGACAATGAGATCATGTATACATTTCATATAATGTCGTCGATTTAAATAAAATGAATATCTCTCTTCTTTCCCTCCTCTATAATTATGAGTTATTTATGTTGATTTGATGTCTTTTCAATATTTAGTTGTGGTTATAATTTACCTGCTAAGAGTTAGCTAGAGTAATTATTTCACATTTCTTTGTGTTTCCGCAACGATTTGAGGAAGGTTTTTGCTTCATAGTGTGCAGATCTATAAGCTTGGATAGGAGTAAGGAAAACCTTTGAGGCTTGTCTCCAACTAAATATCAAAACCAGGTGAGTCCCTCATAACTAACTAGTAGTTATTTAGAAGTTGTTGTAGGATACTCTAAGGAAAGATTTGTATTGTTCTTTGAATTTCTTCTCTATTAATAGTCATCCCTTGCCATAGGATAGTTTTCATTTGTGATAGTTTCCTAACTTAAAATTTTCCTTTAGAATTTTTTAGTATTGTATTTAGAAAGGCATAAAAGCTTCTCTTGCTTTGCATTTATATAATATTTCTTTTTTTCTTTAATTAGTACTTTGTAACTATTTTTCTTGTCATCTTTTAGGGGTTCAAAAAAATCTGTCCTGGTCTGTTTTCTAGAAAATTTACCATCTTTTTCGTACCAAGGGTTGGCCATTCGATATTCCTTGTCACATGAAGATTTGAAAGAGTACTTGTTCATAAGCATTGAGAGTGTTGGTGTAAAGCTATGATATATTTCTTCAATATTGTTGACACTAATAAGGAGATTTAATTCATTTTTAAATCCTTTTGAAAAAAATAATCTTTAGTTTTTTCAAAAGTTAAGTTTTTTTCTTTATTATAATTTTTTTCTATAGGATTTTTATACATGACAAATTTTAGAGTAAATTTTAAGAGCTTGTGGTGTGATTTAGTCTCATGGTCATTTAATATGTCAAAATTAACAATTTAGCTATATACAATTTTATCATATGTAACATAATCTAGCCCACTACTATCGAGCCCATGAATACAAGTTAATTAGTTAGATTTTATCCACTCAATCAAACCATTAAAAATCATTAGGTATTGACAACTAAAAAACTTGATTAATTTAACACCGAACAAATTTTCACTGAAATATTCAAATATTATTTTGTCTCTACAAGCTAAAACTAGGGATCTAGGTGGATATAGGTGGTCACCCACCTTGGAAACTATCCTACACCTTGGAATTTCTACAATAATTTTGCAAGTCTGAAACTTCTAACACCCTTTTCAAGCATTTCCCATTTGGTTTTGGTAGTTGACATGGCTCAAAAATATTTGATTGCTAGGCGTATGAAATCCACGGACTTTTGAATATGATTTGTAAAGGTCCAAGAAACACCCCAAATGGAAATAGTATGCAAGCATTGTGATCCTAGAAAATTGATGTATCAACTAGGCTCCTTGGGGCTTACATTATTTTTTTCCACCTCATCTCATATGGTTAAGGTTTTGATTCTTAGTGTTTTTTTATCTTAGCGTTGTAGCCTTTATGTTGAAAGGAAATTTCAACTTCTTGTAATGGGATTTTGCAAATGAGCATAGCCAACACATCTCTGTTGAAAGAGAAACTACCACCATTCTAGTGAATTCATATTGTGTTGCATACAATAATGTTTTCATTATTTCATTAATATATCTATGTTATATCTATAGGAATTCATATTGTGCTATCTATAATATATCTATGTTATTACACCTATATTGCTATCTCAATTTCATTCTCAATGTAAACCAAATCAACCATGTCCTCATTTAACTACAAAGAGGTAGGGTTAGAAGCATTACTTAGGATTATTTAGCTTGGTTACTTGTTCTAGCATTAAAATCTCATAGCAAGATAATATTATCTTCACTTCTTATATTAAATATATCACATTCTAAGCCATTTTATGGACAATTGTTATCTAAATTCTTGTTCTTATAAAAAGTAGAATTTATAAATTAAGAGATTACTAAATAGTTTTGTTTAGTATTAACTTCTAATATCTCTACCCATATCTAGTAGTTAAAAGAGTCTCATATAAGAAGAAAAATTCTTCCTTATGTAACATTCAAATTATATTGATATTAAAATTATAATGTAAAAAATTATAAATATTATAAATTATAAAATAAAAATTATATATAAAAAACACAAAAAAAAATTAATAACATACAACAATTTGAAATAATCATATAAATATTTTTGATTGAAAAGAAAAATCATAATACTTGTAATATAAATAAATTGATTAGAATATATTTAATATAAATAAATACATGAATTTAATATTTATTTATGTTATATATAAATGCAATTTAAAAAAAAAAAAAAAAAATATGTTAAATACCGATGTCAGAACTAAATATAGAGACATACTTTTTTAATGCCTACGTACAGTTTTGTACATTTCCATAAGTATATTTTCTCCGTATAACTTATTAAATTTGATTATAATGTTTATTACTCAATAATTAAATTGTGAAATTGTGAAAAGCATTTATTTATAGAATATGTAATTGAAACTATAATATGGAAAAATGATAAATGAAGAGTGGAAAATTTATTATGTAATTGAAAACAATTGTAAATTAGTAAACTTTTGGTTATTGATTAAGAAGAAAATCCTTTTTTAGAATCTTGTCATTCTTGTTATCATATGTGGTGTGGTTGTAAATTTGCTCAAGTATAGATGATATTAAGATGCCACCTCTTGGTTAAATCATTAAGGAATAGAGAAAGAGGTCATTTTGTAGAATAAATGAATAATGTTAATATAAAAAATATAATTATCTCTAAATTTAAGAAGAAATTATTGCGTCGAGAGATGCTCTACAACCCAGTATGGGAGAGATGTTGTCACTTAACATTACATTAAAAATTGAAAAAAAAAAAACAAATCAACTCAATTACACTTTAAATACTCACATGTAAATCATCTCTATTACATATTACACATATATCGATATATATCAAATATATAAAAAAATATTAATTATCCAACCAAAATATATATGCACTTTGTATGGAAGATGAAGTTTTGTAAGAAAAAACGAAAGAGCACACACGAAAAAAAAAAAAAAAATGAAATTCTTACACTCAACATATAAAAAAAGAAATTCTTACACTAAACATATACCTAATACATTAATGAATGAAATAATTGTAAACATATACCTAATACATTAATGAATGAAATAATTGTAAGAATAAAAATATAAAATATAAAATTTCTATTTTCTGTTACAAAATAGGTGCCACTTCATATGAACATGCAAAAATCATTAAAAAATTACTTTTTGTTACAAAATAGGTGCCACTTCATAAAAACATACAAAAATCATTACAAAAATCAATATAAGTAAATAAAAATTTACAAATGGATTTACATACACAAAGCCATCATGGTAACATAAGCCAAAGTTTTCTCCTTCTTCAGATCCATAAAGGTAGCATTAAGGGCTAGTCGAAGACCCTGAATCAACATATAATATAAGATATAATAACATATAAAATCTAGTGGAAGTGTTCAAAATATCTTATTTATTGATCCCTAGTAAATTATTATGGAAGTTCTACGAATAAAAGCAACACTAATAAATAGGCTTCATTGTCTAGAAGACCACACCTACGAAGCAATAACGCCGAGGAATGTCGTAAGCATGGTGAGAAGAAAGGTTGCCAAAATAATGTGAAGGTGTGCCATGAAGTAACATTAAGAAAAAATCCAGTTGGGAGAAAGAGATCGAGGGGTGGATCAATTCAGATGTAAGCCACGAAATAAGAACTCGTTTTCTACTTGTAAAAATTGTTTTCTCTAGAGGGAAAGTAAAAATTGTTGTAATGACCAAAAATATTGTAATAAAAAATACCAACCCTATAGAGAAGAGTCACCAAAAAAAATTGAAATTTAAATATTGTAATAAAAAATACCAACCCTATAGAGAAGAGTCACCAAAAAAATTGAAATTGTTGTAATGACTCTAGAGAAAAGAGTCACTAAATAAAATTGCAATAAAAAATACCAACCCTATTTACATTCAATAAATCATCAAACAACACCCGAGTTATAATTGGGCCTTGTTACCAATCAATAGGGAAATATGGTAAATTATAAACAAAATCAAAAGAAAATTTAAAGAATGTTTCTTCACATTGACAAATGATATATTTAAATCTAGGGAATTTTAAGAGAACATTATTTGACATGGAATTAACCGAAATCCAAATAACATTAACAAGAAGTTAACTACTTAACTATATATATTGATAAAAAAAAAAATCTTAGAACAAGGATAGAAAATGTTAAGAATAAAGGAAATATTAAAATATTGTAAAATATTTTAAGAATTTGTTTCTATATAATTATATTAATTAGATGCATTTATTTTAGTGTATATATTAATTTCTAGAAATTTGATTGAGTAAAGTAGTGTAACATATAATGTAGGTTAATATAGGTCAAAGTAGATGCATTAATTTCGATGTAATTAGATTAATGAGATGCATTGATTTCAGTGCATGCCAATTTTTTATTGACTTTAATTACATATTGTGTTATTTAAATGAATTGCATGCACTGATTTCAGTGTAATTAGATCAATGTGATACATTGATATCAGTGTATGTCAATTTTTTATTCACTTTAATTGTATAATGTGGTATTCAGGTATGGAATTTGGCGTCCCACTGGACATATTTTTTATTTGAACCTGTATTTGGCATGTGGATAAGAAATCCACATGTCTTTATTGATAGACATCAATATACCAAAAAATTCAAATTGACGTTTAACTATATAGATTTCCCGTCAAAATCTGTTGTAGGTACTTACACGTTAGAGAATTATAAGTATATATGACCTAGGTTAATAGCTATAATTCATGGCTTCAACCTTCAAGGAACTAGGTAGGGGTAGAGCCTACCTACCTAGGTAGGTAGGTAGGTAGGTTGATGACACCTGGACAGTGTTAGTTGAGGGAGTAAATGGACACCCAAATTCCAAATTCCAACGCTCGATCCTGGGTCTTCTTCACTTCATTATCCAACTTTGGTTTGTGAGTGTGATTTCCAAGTTTTCTACTAGTCATGGTTGGAGCTTGAAGATTGGATCTAATCAACATAAAATTTATGATAAGGAAATTTACACAATATACAAAATCTTTTGACATTAATGATTTTGGGTAAAACGTGAAGTGACAGGCATGAAAATAAATTAATTGTCATCAATTTTTCTCTTGATAGGCTGGGTAAATTTGAAACTCCAGGGGTGGTGGTATTTATATGAACTGCATGCAATGGTTTCAGTGTAATTAGATTAATGGGATGCATTGATTTCGGTGTATGCCAATTTTTTATTGACTTAAATTTTATAATGTGGTAATTATATGAACTGCATGCATTGATTTCCATGTACATGCTTAGATTTTAGTGTTTCAACATCAGATTTGGTGTGTGTTGCATTGTTTTCAATATTTCCTTTATTTCATACAAGGCTACAATATATTAATATTTCATTTCTTTCATATAAGGAAAATTGCAAAATATTTTAAGTTGTTTTCATGTAATTATATCCACTAGATGCATTGATTTTAGTGTACATGTCAATTTTTAATCCTTGAATAGAGATTTGATTGACTAAAGTACGATGACATATCATGTAGCTTAATGTAGGTTGAAGTAGATGCATTAATTTCAGTGTAATTAGATTAATGGGATGCATTGATTTCCATGTATGCCAATTTTAGATTCACTTTAATAGTATATTGTGGTATTTTTATGAACTACATGCATTGATTTTCATGTACTTGCATTGCTTTTAGTGTTTCAAAATTAGATTTGGTGTGTGTTGCATTGATTTCAATATTTTCTTTCTTTCATTTAATATCTTAGAAGAAAAAGTTGAAGTCCATTCTTACTAACTTGAATGTAATGTCTTATTCATTTGAAAGTTTGGGGGTCAAGAAAACAAGAACATTTGATATTATCCTTTTCGATTATAGAATAGGGGTTAATCCACTCTGTATGATAATCCAAGAACTAATGATACAAGAAAGTCATATTTGATTGGAGATATTAAAAATTCCCTTGAAACTGAGTCTCTTCTTGAGAATAGTCCATTAGTTCTTTATCTCCTATAGGGGTTGCAACTTTGAACATATCCACAACAAAAATTCATTGTACACTTATAATACCAATAAATGAGATAACATCTATACAAGGATCATGCTTAATTACATTACAAGAATATATGAAGCATATAAAATATATCCTAATAGATGTAATGATTTTCATTAGAAGAAATCTGTTAACAAAAATTGGTTTGAGACTTTTCCAAGCTTTCCCAGAAAATGCTAACATTCCTTTTGGTGGGAGGTTAGTTATACTGGTCAGTGATTTGGGATAGTTTCCACCTATTATTGATCAACTTGTGTATTCATTTAAGGTCTTGAAAAATAATTATGGAACTCATTCAGAACAATTGTGACCCTTGATACCATGCTTCGACAAGATGGAGAAAGCAATGAGAAATAATGTTTTCGGCATTTGTTGATTAATGTTAAAGATGCAATGCATGCTAGAGAATACTGAAAGTTACTTATGACTCATACATGTACTTCCTTTGGTTATTTCAAACGAGATTTTTTTGATAAGGAAACACATTTGTTTGCAACAAATGATGATGTATAAAATCATATATAATACGCGGTGTTTAAGAAACCTAAACTATCCCATTGTAGCTAGTGTTGCTACAAGAGAAAAAAGTAACTACAATATTGAAACGAATGAGGAAGAATTGTAACTTGAGTTACTTATCATTGTTGTACCTAGGGTGATGCTTACTTCAAACATATAGAATGATACTGGAGTCATCAATGGTTCTCTTGGAGTTGTAGAAAAAACTGTGTATAACCCTAGAATTTTACCCCAGAACCATCAACACATGTTTTAGTAAGATTTGATAATTATGTGGGAGTTCCATAGAATGAATAATTCCATCAAAGAGTTCCTATTACATCTATTGAAATAAGTAATAAAAATTGGCTTCCTTTTAAACTTTCTTGGGGCTTAACAATCCATAACTCACAAGGATTACCATCGTAGAAAGGTACTATTAATATTGGAAATAAAGAGAGACAACATATGACATTTACTGCAATATCTTGAGTTAAATATTTGAATTTACTATGTTGTCTCTTCTTCCTCTTGTTGGGGGGTTAAATATATATGGTTCATCAATATTTACCAACAAAACTCCATGGCATCGACATATTCAATCATCAATCGAGGACCAAAGAAGGTCTCACTTGAGATGCCATGAGAATCACATAG
Source organism: Picea engelmannii (assembly GCA_009831015.1). Lineage (NCBI taxonomy): Eukaryota > Viridiplantae > Streptophyta > Pinopsida > Pinales > Pinaceae > Picea > Picea engelmannii. The sequence goes on from ML778525.1 coordinate 128,875, forward strand.
ACCATTAATGGAGTATCATATGTGAAGGGACAATACATAAAAATAATATTCTTCGGAATAAGCCTCATTCACCTATTCATAGTTAAGTAACAAATTACCATACATCAGAAATTAAACAAACATATATTAAAACCATGACACAAGGAATTGCAAAGAGAAAGGACTTCACATTTCATTCATTAACTAGTTCAAGGGAATTCAAATACAAAATTCGTAACAAATATATGTTCCATGCACTATAGTATATTTCTTTAAATCATACAAAGGTTTATTCTCCATTACAAACTCATGCAAGAACTTGGATAAAATTGGAAGTGAAACTCTCTCTTTCTGTTCCAGTCAAATCTCTGTTACAATATTGAACTCTCTCTCTCTCTCTCTTTTACACTCCTCTACTCCACTATCTAGAATGAACAAAATTCCCACACACTTTTCCTGTTTGCATGCATCCCCCATATCTTTCCTAGACTATGGAAATCCTAACTAACTTGCCATATCATCCATATCCTTGTCCATGAACATTCAGGTTGTTATCAAAATAATTTACAAAAGATTCCCAAAGAAATGTTCATATTTGGTTTGCATGTGGTCTCTTCTTGATTCCTTGCATGCAATACAAAATTGGGTTGGCACGCGTGGTATTTATTTTGTTGGTGTTGATGTTAATCCTCCCTGATGATGTGCAATGTATCTTCATGGGTGTGTTCACAATATTGATTTGTGGATTGCACACAACTTCTTCAAAACCTTGGGTGTCAATAGTCTATGATTTCAACCTCCCTTTTCATATGATTGATATCAAAAGATAGAAAAAATAGCAGTTGTGACTATAGGAAAAGAAAAACTATATTGAGGTTCATCACAATGTAAAATATGTGTAATTGAATACATTAATATTATTCACAATTTTCATTATTCAACATTGTTACTCGATTTCTATTCAATTTATTCATGATGTAACTCTTGAAGTATACTTATGAATAATACTCTCTATGTTGTCCACAAACCAAGGAAACTAATTAAATTTAAAATAACTCGCTACATCTCAAACATATAAATATACATAATTTTGATCCTCTACAAATTGTATCAATATACTAAAAATTGAAGAAGATAGATTGATATTGAACCTTATGAATAATACTCTCTATACTTTCAACCAATCGAGGAAAGTGAGTAAATTTCAAATGATCAAATTAATCCTAGACATATACATATACATAATGTTGATCATCTACAAATTGTGTCACCATAATAAAAATTAAAGAAGATATATTGGCATTGGTCATTCTCAATAATATGCTATATACTTTCAACCAAATGAGGAAAGTGAGAAAAATTGAAATGATCAAATTAATATTAGACATATACATATACATAATGTTGATGATCTACAAATTTTGTGTGACTTCCCATGGCTGAAAACCAACCTAGATCCATCTTAACCATGGATCTATCAAGCGTCGAGAGGGATCAAATCTCTCGGGGTGCAAACCTTTCCTCAATATTGTCACTCTAAATGAGGTTTGCACCTTGAGAGATTTGATCCCTTTCAACACTTGAAAGATCCAACGTTAAGAAGAATCTAGGTTGTTAACTTCTAAATTTAAGGAGAAATTATGGTGTGATAGCGAATTATAGGATAAAAACAAGTTTAAGATACTATAAAGAGGTGATCAACCCTAATCTAGAATATCAAAATTATCTCTCTATTTTGAATAGCATAAAGAAGAAAATAAACTTTGCTAAAATAAGAACAAACTCCCATGATCTCCATAGTGAAACATGAAGTTGGACAGTTCCCAAAATACCATGAATCAAAAGAATTTTCCATCTTTTTGACACTAGGAGGGTTGAAGATCAAAAACACTTTCTCTTAAAATGTCATAAGTACACCCACATTAAATATCAATTTCAAAATATTTATCATATTAATGACCTTCCTAACTTTTAAACTCATAACTATAATCATATAGGAAGACTTTTCTTAATGTTTTTCAAGATCATAAATGAAGTTTTAAAGAAACCCAAGTAAATCCTTACTTCTCCTAAGATTCGATAAACCAAATCCAATGAATATTAACCATCATCAACATCATATTCATTAATAATATATATGTATGAATATATTGAAAAGGAATTTCACATATCTAAACTTAATAATATTATAAATTCAAAGAAAGAATACAACTCTATAAAGAAAATATATTGTAAAATTTATTTTATATTTATATTAATTTATATAAAGATTCTTTATATATATTTAATTCAATTTTTAATAATAATTAAAAAAATATTTTAATATTTTATTAATTTAAAATGGAATATATCAAGCTCTCAAGGTGTAGAAGAATCGGTGATGGAGTGTATTGTTAAGGCACTTCGTTATGTGAAGTCACTAGTTTGAAACCATCGACTTATCTTGTGTGCCACATAAGGGGCCGCATTGGCATGCTTGGAGGTTATTGAATTTTATAAGAAAGAATCTCATCCCAGTACTTTATTGGGAAAAAGCAACATATGTTTGAAAGTCCATTAATGGAGTATAAGTAGAAATTCTTGGATGAACAAAATACCTCCCATTAGAAATAGGAAATCATCCATTCTAGCTCTCATTTCATTATGTATATAAGATAAAATATGACTGCATACTATGTGAAAAATAAAATTTCTTGAGTTGGTAGATCCAATAACTATCGATAAGAAAGAAAGAAAAAATGAAATGAAAATAAAAGGGAAGGAAGTAGAAATTCCTTTGTTTCACGAAGGAAAATATAAAAGCATAGAGAAAGAAGAAAAAATACCAGTGTGATCTAGTCTCTAGATTTCATCCAGTGACCTAAATAAAAAGGAGAGAAGCATATGATATGCACAAATGCATGGTGAAAATATACTTGCGCATATTTAAAAACAATTGATTAAGGATTTCACTTTAGAATCCCTTAATGCATTCTAGCATAGGGAAAAATAATTTGTATCATTTCCATACAATCCATTATTTAAATTAAGTCCTCAAAAGGAATCTTTTGTACTCATGAGTCCCTCAAAAATACAGATATGCCAAGAAAAATTAATGAACTACTAAAGAAAGGACTTATTGAACCTTCCAAAAGTGCCTGGGCATGCAGATGATTCTATGTAAATAAGAACTCCAAGAAAAATCGAGGGAATCCAAGGTTAGTAGTGAGCTATAGGCCATTGAATAAAGTCCTACATCCTATCAATATCCACTACCCATTAAAAGTTCATTATTGCATAACATTAAAGGAAAAAACATTTTCCATAAATTTGATGTGAAATCAAGATTTTACCAAATTGGCATTGTCCCTAAAGATCGTCGCAAAACTGCTTTTGTGGTGCCCCATGGCCATTGCTAGTGCAAGTGCAAGGTAATTCATTTTGGCTTAAAAATTCACCCATCAAGTTTCAAAAAAGAATGGAAAACATATTGAGGGAGTATTCATGGTTGATAATTTAATTGATGATATCCTTGTTTGTTCAACAAATGTACAGGAACATCTAAAGAACTTAAAATAGTTCTATGAGTTGGTCTTCAAAACATGGTATTTTACTCTTAAAGACCAATATGGAAATCGACAAGACTGACATGGAGTTCCTTGGATAAATATTAAAGGGAAAATATTGAATTCATTTGATCAATTTCCTCACATAATCATAGATAAAAAATAGTTGCATAGATTCATAAGGAGCCTGAACTACACAAGACCATTATATAAAGGAAAAAGATATATTGGTATTGTAACAATGGATAAATAAGACATCCAACAATTATTTATTTCTCCATAATAATTTCAAATTCTCCATTCATTAACAATTCCATGAAAAAATGACAACGAGCGCTCTGATACAACTAGGGTTTCGACTCTGATCGCCTTAGATGCCCCTACCATGGCCGCTCTCGGAGGAGGGGAGCCATCGCCCCCTCCTTCTCCTGCTACTTCCTTTCACAAGCTTCTGGCCTCCCAAAGAAAGAAGCTCCCTCCTGTTGAACCTTCAAGTTTCGTCAAGAAGCTCGACTCAATCCTATAAATCGAGCTACCCCCGGATCACCCAATGAGGGTAGCAATTTCCCTCTCAGATCGCGGAATGGTAGGAAAATTCATGGGGCTCTAGCCGTCAAACTGAACTACAAACAACTGGATCCAAAGGAATTGGAGACCACTGATAAAAAACAACGTAACCTGCTATGCAGTGGGAAGAGGATTCTTCATCTTTGAATTCATCTCCCAGGAAGATAGAGATTTCATCTTCAAGAACATACCGTATTTCATGGGTACTGAAGGGCTATACCTGAACCGTTGGACTCCTAGTTTTGATCCTGCAATAGAAGTACCCAAGGATGTTCCAATCTGGGTTAGGCTACCCAATCTACCAATCCACTGCTGGAATCCCTGTTCACTCCAGGCAATCGGAAACGGATTGGGCCAATACATTGATAGAGAAGATCCTAAAGATCATTACTCATGTGCATGAATCTACGTGGAAGTTTACCTAGAGGTGGGGATCCCCGAAGCGATCAAACTCAAGGTCAGAGAATGGCAGCATTACCAGAAGATTGACTATGAAAAACTCCCTTTCAAATGAAGAGGATGCCATGAATATGGTCACTTCCAAAGAAACTACCCTAAAAACCCAAACAAGGAGAAAGAAAATGGAGAAGGCTGGCAATAGCCAAGAAAAGGGAAAACCACTTCCAAACCTAAAGGTCCAAGGAATGAAAATATATCCCCCCCACAGACCAAGGAACCAGGAAATAAATCAGAAGCAGTGGTAGAGAACACTTTTAGAATATTGGATCAGGAACATGCAGAGAAAAAAATAGAAGAAAAATCACAGGAAGCAACCCCAACTGAAGAAACACCTAAGAAATCACACCCTGAAACCAGAGAGATCCCTGCTCCAATAAGAGAAGAAGAGCAAGGTAAATCTCCCCCAGGAAAGGATGCAAGCCTGAACATAGAGGAAGGAGAGGTCTCCTCAGATAGTGATTACGAAGGTGCAAGTGATGCCCTAGTCACACCAAAGAAAACAGGTAGAGGACGGAAATTGAAGAAAGAGGTAAGAGACAAAGAAACCTACAAAGACGTTCTAAAAGGATCACAACCAACAATCAGGAAACTAATCAATGTAAGATAGACCAGGAAGCACTCCAAGGCCTCTCAAGGAGGCCACTCATCCCCCCAAGGTAATCCATGAAACTAACCTCCTGGAATTGCAAGGGATTCGGCAACAAAAGGAAAGAAGAATCACTTAAATACATCATAAGAACCTCAAAATATGATATCCTTCTCCTCTAGGAGACTAATATGGACAAGTAAAACTTTCTCAATGCAACATATGCTCTATGGAGAATAAGCCAAGGAAAAGTAGAAAGTGCAAGAGGTGCCTCAGGCGGGATAAGCACGCTTTGGAACACTATGAAGTACGAATTGATCAACTATGAAACGAGCACACACTGGATCCACACCAGCCTCCTTCATAAAGAAACGGGCCGACTGGTAAGTCTCTTCAATCTCTATGTACCAGTCCTTTTGGCGGAAAAAAGAAATTGTTGGGAGACCCTAAAAGACTACTTATTGCAAAATGATCTTGACAATATCATCATTGGGGGGGACCTAAATGTGGCCCTAGCTTCAAATGAAAAAAAAGGTGGCTCCATTGTGTAAGACCCAGCCAGAGAGTGGGTAGAAGACTTAATGTCAGATTGGGATCTAGAAGATATCAAACCCACTAAAGGAAAATACACGTGGACAAATAAGAGGATAGGACCGGGGCATATAGCTACAAGGCTAGATAGATTCCTCATCCAAATCTCCCTCTTACTTCTGGGCTTCACTCCCACAAGTGAAGTCCACGATCCTCCCACACAGCGTGTTAGATCACAAACCAATCCTATTAGAAGTATCTTGTGACATGAATCTTGGGCCTATTCCCTTCAAATTTAGCCCAATTTGGTTCCAAGATGAAGTCTTCCTGAAGCTAGTTACCAAAGTTTGGAATGACACGGTAAGAGGCTCAACCTTCTATGTGTGGGAAGAAAAACTCAGGAGATTAAAGATTGCACTAAAATCCTGGGAAAAAGGTAAATCAAATCCACTTAAAACTCGCCAAGAAGCACAAAAGAAGCTAGGGAATCATCAAATAGAAATGGAAAATCAGGAAATTACCCAAGAAAGCTTGCAACGAGAAGACCATCTTCAAAGGAAATGGCATCAAGCATGCCGAGAGGAGGAAAATTACTGGAGACAGAAATCCAGAAGCCTTTGGTTGGAAGGATGAGATAGAAACACTAGCTACTTCCACAAACAAGCTGAGGCAAGGAAGCAGTTTAAGAAAGTTACTGAAACTCAGATTCAGAATCAAACAATCATTGACTCTGAAGGCATTAAAGAAGCCGCAATTGAGCCTTCGAAAATCTCTACACAGAACCGTAAAGAACTGATATAGACCCCAAAGAGTATACTCTCTCTCTCTTGTCCCAAAGCTCATCCATGAAGATTTAAATAACAGTCTAACAAAGGAAGTCGCCCAACAAGAAATAAAGGAAGCACTTGACCAAATGAACCCTAACAAAGCTCCAGGTCCATATGGATTCACCACTAGATTCTACCAACAAAACTAAGATATAATAAAATCAGATCTAACGAAGCTGATACGTAAATATCAGACTTGCAACAAACTAGGAGGTGGAACAAACTCAACCTTCCTGGCACTGATCTTGAAAAAAAAAGGAGCAATCAGCTTTGACAGGTTTCATCCAATCTCCCTTTGCAATACAAGCTACAAAATCCTCACAAAAGTTATAGCCAACAGAATTAAAAAAATTCTCCCTATAATCACCTCGGAAACTCAAGGAGGGTTTATTAAAGGCAGACACATAGTAGACAACATCATCCTAGTACAAGAGGCCCTGCACTCAAGTATCTGGAGAAAATACAAAGGTATGATAATAAAACTTGATCTTGCTAATGCGTTTGATAGAGTAAAGGATAATGTTTTATTTAAAGTCATGGAAAATTTTGGTTTTGCCCCAGCTTTTGTGAATTGGATAAAATCTTGTATTGGGTCCCCATGGATAGCCCCACTAGTGAACGGGAGGGCAACTAAGTTCTTTCAAGCTTCCAGAGGACTCCGACAAGGCTTCCCTCTCTCACCCCTTCTCTATGCAATCCAAGCTTCAGTGCTGAGCTTCCAATTGGACCACTACCAGACTCATAACAACCTCCATGGCTTGAGAATAGCGCCAGGGGTAAAGGACATAAACCATGCCCAGTCGGACGACACACTTCTAATGGGAGGAGAGAGCTTACAAACAACAAGGAAATTCAAAAACGAAATAGTTGCATACACATAAATCTTAGGCAGCGTCATAAGACTTACCAAAAGCAAGATCTACGGCTGGAATATAACGCCAAACGAAATGTTGGAGATAGCCAGGGTACTGGGAATGGAAGGTTGTACCAAATGGGATGCCTTTAATTATCTGGGAGTCCCAATTTTCAACTCGAACCCAAGAACCTAGCACTGGAATTTGTTGATCGACAAGTTAAAAAAAAAAAAAAAATCCTTGGGAGCAAGCTGGTTAAATTTAGTACGTAAAGTGGTCCTAATCAAGGCTGTTCTAGCCAGCATTCCGATCTATCAAAACTCCCTGGTTTTGGCCCCTTCCTCCATAATATAGAAAATTGAAGCATTGCTTAGAAGATTCTTGTGGGAAGGTGGAAAACAATCAGGGAGAAAGATGCATCTAATAAGCTGGGAAAAAATCTCTAAGCCAATCTCGGAAGGAAGTCTCAATCTAAAAAACACTCATGTTCAAAATATGGCATTAGGGGCAAAAATTCTTTGGAATCTAATCACTGGGAATTCAACTTGGAGTAAAAAAGTGCTATGAAAAAAGTACTTTCGTGGGCTAAGGGAAAGATGCCTTGATCACCCAGCTTTAGAGACGAGAGGATCCCCAATCTTCTCACTCTACCAGAAGGCAATGCCCCACTTTATCCTTCATCTCACTTGGCTACCAGGAAATGGGAAACAAATCAATATTTGGAAAGACTCAATCATGGGAGACCCCCCCCCTTGGATTGAGACAGGATTTGGAAAGACTTAAACAGTGGATGAACACTCAAAATTTATATACTCTTTGGGACATCTCAATCTGGGGAAATGATGAGCACAAGTCGTGGCTAAGATGGGAGATTAATAACAAACCTCTTGATTTAGAAGAGGACTGGAACACTCTGAAGCTTTGCCTCCAAGGGAAATCCCCACTTAAAGAAAGGAAAAAGGACAAAAGAGGATAGGGAGAGAGCTCTAGGATCTACACCACTGCAACAGGGTATCAACTCACAACCTCCCTCCCCAATGTTCCCTCAAATCCAACTATTTGGAAAGCAATCTAGACCTCCAAATCCATCCCAAATATTGATATGTTTGTTTGGACCATGGCACATAGAAGCATACTAACTGGAGAAAACCTAAGAAGAAGAGGATGGGAAGGCCCCCAAAGATGTCCTCTCTATCTGCAAGAAGAGGAAACCACAGACCATCTGCTACTAAGTTGCACCTATTCCAAAGAAGTCTGGTAGTTGGCTTTGGGATTACAAAACAAATTAGTCATACCCCAAGAGACGAGCAACCTACTCCAAAATTGGAGCTCCATCTGTCCCTTCCAGACCAAAGAAAAGGGCCAAATATCCACTCTTTGGAGAGTCCTCCCAAAATTTATCCTTTGGAAAATTTGGCTGGAACGAAATAATAGATTATTCAGGGAAGTTAAAAGTATCCCAACTCACGTTGCAACCAAGATAAATGCCTATTTTGGCGAAAGCGCTCCCTACTTCTACAAAGCAAAGAACTCAAGACCACTGGAGCATGAAGAGGAACAATGGATGCCTCAGTTTAAACTTCAAGATCAGAGGGGAAAGAAAGATAATAACTCATGCCAGGAATTCTAGGAAATTCGGAAGGAGAAATAGGATTTCTAAGAATGGAAGACAAAGGAAAAAAACATATTTTGTCCTTCGACGGGGCCTCCAAAGGGAACCTAGGCTTGGCAGGTGGAGGAGGGGTCCTGTTAAGTCCCATAGGCTCACTGAAAATAAGTTTCGCCTGGGGACTGAGAACTGAAACTAACAACAGAGAAGAAGCCCTAGCCCTATGGCAAGGGATCAACCAAGCAATCAGCCATGATGTCCAAGATCTGGTAATAATAGGGGACTCCTGGTTAGTAATCAAAGCATTAATCCAGCGTAGCAAAGTCAAAAATGCAAAACTCCATCACCTCCTGGAGAAAATCCATCTCCTCCTTGGAAAATTCCAATCTTATAAGATTTATCATGTATTACAGAATCTAAATGCACCAGTAGATGTCGAGGCCAATAAAGGCGCCCTCCTGAATGTTGGAATCTTACATCTTAATGGAACAACGTCCAAAATGGATCTACCCTAACTCTAGGGGGAAAAGTCATAAAGAAGTTATAGACACGAGATGGAAAGGGGAAAGCAGCATGACAGAAGGAAACAAGCAAACCCAAATCGCTACAATACAAAGGCGCTACATGACAACGCAAGTGGTCACAAGAGACAGGTGAACTCATCATTCGAGCATTGAAATTTTATGGAAAGGAGACATGCCTACAGGTCGCCCATGCCTCCCAGATCATGAGAATCATTTAGGGGAAACGAAATGGGAGGAGTTTGAGTTTAAATTGGGAAGCAGGGATGCTCCCCTCCATCCCAGAAGCATGCGGAGGCAGCCAAGATAGTCGCGCATAGGTTCATAGACTAGTTTCGAGGGGATCACGTGCAGGAGAAGAATGCCAGGTGAAGAGAAGAAGGTGACGGAGATGGCAGCCAACTCAGGAAGCAAGCCCACTACAGAAGACCCACTACAGAAGACAGGTTGAATGCACTGCAAGGCACCCTGGAAAATCTCAAGCAAATGCTAAAACACCAACTGGATTTTCTGCAAAATTTGGATATAGATGTAGGAAGATGGTTGGAGATGTTGGAAGGAGACATCACCACAACAAAATTTGAGCTCATAGAGGAGCTAGGAAATCTGCATAAAGAGCTCAAGGATCCCAAACAAGAATTCGAGGCCAGAGTAAGCCAATTGGAGAGAAAAATGGCCCAGTTGAACAAGGATTGGAAGCAAGACCCAAAGTAGTTGTTCAATTTCCCAAAACTAGGAAGGGAGCTCTATAACACCTCAGCGAGGCAGGCATTTTGTATAGAAGCTTCCGATGTAAATAAATTTGTAATGCATCCCTCTCATGGAAGGAGAGTATAACCTCTAGGTTTGTAATCGACGCGTGGCTCACTATACTTGTAACAGCACCAGTGGCTTTGCCACTATTTCTTTTAATCAAAATCCATTAACGTCTTTTGTCAAAAAAAAAAAACAATGGATAAATAAATCTCTTCCACCTTGGCTAGAGGAAATGACTTCTGCGATCTAAAGAATTAAGAAAAAAGTGAAAGAAATTCTATTACTTTCACTTCCTATAGATGAAGGGTCCTACATCATCGAGGCACGTGCATCAAATGGGACATAGGGAGGTGTCCTATTGAAAAAAATAAATGGCCATGAAGAGATTTGTTCCTATTCTTTTAGTTCATTCCATGGAGAAGAATTGAAATATCCATATAGCCACAAGGAGTTGTTGGTATTAAAGAAGACTATCCAACATTTCAGACATTATCTAAAGCCTATACATTTACCAGTAAGCATAGATCTTTGAAAGCCATTCAAGAATTAAAAAATTGGAAGCATATATTGATAATTTTGACTTTGATATAGAATATAAGCGAGGCCACTTAAATTTTTTAGCTGAAATGTTCACAAGAGAACAAGCTAGGCCTTTGCTTGGTATGCTTTCTGCATAACCCTCATGAAAAGGGAAAGTTGTAATAACAAAAGAGCAAGAAATTAAGGAAGCACTAAAAAAGCGAACGGAATAAAGAGAACATAAAATAATTTAGTTGTTTTGTATCGAAGAAATGATGGAGAGGTTAGATTTATTAATGCTATCTTCAAAAGAGGCAATAGATAAATACATGTCTACTATCATGACTAAAGAAATACAAATATCGCCATTGAAAATCCATATTTTGGAGAAGTGGGAGCGAACAACCTTCTTTGGAATATCTCGTGCTCAAGAGAGAAGATAATATTTTCTATTGTGATATCAGGTTAGGGACACTCACTTGAGACAATTATTCACTCATACTACAATTAGTAGAAAAAAGGTGAAGTTATCATATGTGCATATCCTGAAAACCTAATTAGACATCCATGAAATGAATTTCATGGATGGATAAAGATATTTGGATGGATATAGATATTTGTAGAAAAAAAAATTTCTTATAAAGATTGGTACAAAGATTGGAGACAAAGGAGATCCAATTTGATTTTACATCTTCAAGTTGATGTCATTGTAGCTACAAGATCCATGTTATGGTTCAATTTCGAGCTTAAAGCTACAATAAGTTGTATAGCAAAACTAGAACATCCTAAATTCATCTCATATATGTAATTAGTAAAGGATCAGTAAGGAAAAGTTATTGGCATGCTCTAGTAACAAGACAAATTGAATCTCAAAGTTCAATCTAATTTTGAAGGAGAATTTTTTTGTATCCCACATCTTCTTCCACAAGGATCAGATGTAGCACAATGTTTTGCTTAAAATTTTGAAATAATTACTTTAAAAAGTATTTAAATGATTTATCTTTCATAAAACTTGTAACAAAAAAATAAAAAATATATTTTAATTAAAAATTTATATTTCTTAAGTTTAAAAGAAGAAAATAAAATAAGTAAAACATATGGTCAACTATGTAAGAGTCTATATAATTTATTTATATATATAAAAGAAAGATACCTCAATTCTTAAATCTCTATATAAATGGCACACTAGAAAAATACTTACATGTATATATAAATTTAAAATATATATATATTATTATATATAAAGAGAAATTAAAAAAAATGATTTTTTTTGTTTTGTTAACTATTTTTTATTATTGTAAAAAGCTATAATAATAAAGTAATGTTATTATAATTTTTTCTTTTAATTTATCACAAAGAGGATAAAAAAGTTAAATTTTATTGTTATTCATCTAATATATTTTATTGATGATGATAATGGTGATGGTTAACATCCATTGAGATCAAAATTAGTCTATTGGAATCTAATAAAAGTAAGAGATTACTTGGATTTCTTTAAAATGTTATTTCAATGATTGAAAATAATTAAGAAAAGCATTCCAAGATCACTAAAGTTTTGATGACTTAGAAGGTTAGGATGATCAATATTGTGACAAATATTTTTAAATTGAGATCTAATTTGGGTATAGTTAGGGCACTCTAGGAGAAAGTGATTTTCATCTTCAACCCTCATGGTGTAAAAAATGTGACAGATTATTTCATGCCATGGTGTTTTGGGGATTTCCTAACACCCCGCTTCACTATGCAACTCATGAGAATTAGTTCTTATTTGAGCAATATTGATTTTTGGAAGATGTACCTGGGTTGTGACCTCATAAAAGGACACTGGAAGAACTTCCATAGCCCACACTGTTTCAGTGCGGCAATGGTTGCAGGGTCCTCTTCGACCAATATATCTATATCATTGTTCTCCCTCTCCCTCCAATTGACATACATCATGTTCCATGACAAAAATGGAGGAAGTTACCTCTTGCATTTTATTTTTTCCAAGCTTGCAAGGGTGTATGCGGGTTGTATTGGCCACAGTCGCGTATGTACACGGGAAGAGTGTTTCCTGCCTGAGTACATATGCGGGTTGTCCTTGGACAACACACGTACACACAGGGCCACTCTTTTTAGGAGAGCGTGCCCCCTAAAAAACCAAATTAAATGCATAAATGAGTAATTGAAATGGAAGAGGGGTGAAATTGTAATTACTTGGTCCAAGTGGAAGTTTGTTTTGTTCACTAAATCTCTGAGAATCAACTTCTTTAACAAAGGGGTTTTTTCTGCTTTTGGTTAATTTTCAAACTGAAATGGTGAAAATGAGTTGTCAGCTTCTATTTATAGACTCTTTTGGCCTTTTTTTCCACTTTTTGACCCCCTTTGTCATTTTGTCCTAGCTTGGTGATCACTTGATTCCAATTCTAAGTTTCTTATTGGATGTTATGGTACCCCTTTTTCTTTTGGTTTGGTAATTTTTTAGGGATGGGTCACTTTTTGGTATCCTTTGGTAAAAGTCATTTTTTCCAACTTTTGCATGTAAGATAGGATTTCATCTCCACTTTCTACATCTCATTGTCTTTTCTTCTTTGCCATAGGATCTACCCCACTGAAGTGCGACACAGAACCTTCAATGTTGCTCTAGAAATGTCGTAATTAGGTGGTAGAGCCTACCTATACATGGATGCCCTGGGTAGATCCTAGTTGCATTCTGGCGTCCATGCTGTCAGTAATGGCTATACGCTCATGATTCCTTGTTAGTCTAGTCATAGTTACAAGATTAAGCCTCATCCCTTTGATGCATCATCATGCTTGGCCTTACCCTCGAGACTCCAAAATGAGCACGCTTTATTGTCTTTCAAGCTCACTTTACAATTTGAAACCAACATCCAACGAGACTGTATTTATGATTTTCGATCTTGTCTGGTTTAACTGAGAAAAGTAGCCCCCTGGAGTCTTCTTTAAGCCCTTTTTAGACTCTCTAAACGTGAAAATATTGTCGAGAGATCTTGTTTCCCTTCACACTCGCCAAACTCAAATTTGAAGGCACGTCTGTCCGATGGTATTTTACCCCTTTTTCGGTCCGGATGATCAATTTCACGAATAAAGGTGTTACACATTATTTTCATCATCCCTATGACCATTAATGATGTAAACCTATTTGCTGCATTCAGAGGGGTCAGTGGTCTGAGTTCCTGAATAAGGAAGGGAGAAGAACTTTTCCTGAGAAAAGAAGTTGCATTTTCCTTTGTAAAAACCCTATAAAAAAGGAAGTTCGCAGGCTGCATTATAGCTAGGGTGCAAGAATTCTTGATTCTCGTAGGCTACATCATAGCTAGGTCGCGAGGAGTTCGCAGTATTCTCTATAGGCAGGGTACGAGAATGCTTACAGGTGGGAAAAATGAGCGTCTTCTCAATGCTTCTAGAAGGAGAAACTTCCATGGTGAGGTGGCATCTGAATGGTTTGGATCTTACTCACTTTCATGATTTAGTGGGATCATCCTAACCTCCTCACCTTATCCTCTTCATCTTATAAAAGGAGAGGAGCTCTCATGGAGAAGGGCTAAGTTGGATTTGGCTTGGAATTATTAGCTTGGTTGGAGTGTCTTTGAGTTTTGCCTTTGTCAAGATAGATTGTGAGTATTATCAGATCTCTGCTCTCAGAATTCTTGAAGTGGAAGTGTGTGGGGAATGAAGGACATTTGGAAGGGACCTTACGACATCAAGGCCATGGTTGTAATCTCTCTTTCACATTTAATATGATACAATAATATGATTATTTCCTATAAAGCTTGTTGTGTTTTATTGTATGATTCCTTAATCACATACATAGGTTTATATTGAGTTTATGCTATTACTATCACTTTTGTTGGTTGCATTCTTTTGCAGGATCATCATTGTATGAGTGTTGGAACAGAGCTAGGATGGCGATAGCGAGAGGAAGTGGCGTTTAAACGGTATGTCACCTATCCCTCTTTAGTTAGTAAATTCAATATTTAAAACTTAAGGAAAGTGTCATGTTCTGGAGTGTTTTGTTCTAGATCTAGATGGATCTAGGGAGATCTGTTAGTGTCCACACCTACCAATTTATCCGATAACAAAATTGGTGACCATACTGGGGAACGGATTGTTTCCTAGTTAGTCTAGTTTCCCTTCCTTTGATTACTTGTTTTCTGGCTTCTGTGTCTGTGGAACATCCATTCAGACTCTCTGGATCTAGAAGTTCACTTAGATTCCTTATCCTTTTTCAAAATTTTCTTTGATTACAGACATTCTCGCACTGTACCTCTCTATAGCCCGCGAAAACCATTGATTTTCGCACCCTGCTGTTAGATCTAGTGCGAACTTCTCGTACCCTACCAGTGTCTAGCCTGCAAGAATACCTAATTCTCGCGCTGTACTCTACTGCTAGGCTGCGAACTTGTTTGTAAACTTTTTTGGATTGGGTCTTGTCATCTTTTGATGACCCAGTTTTTCTTTTATCGGCTGGATTGAGCTTTTGGAGCCTATATTGATCTATTTACAATCTTCTTGACATTCTTTGAGTTACTTTTAGCCACATTGGCTTTGTTTGGTTTTGAAGGATTGTTCTCTTGCTTTGAGTATCTTTCAATTACAAAGCGTGTGTTTTCTTTAGAATTGTTTAGGGAAAGATCAGATTTCTTCTAAATAGTTCGCTTTAAAAGAAAACTTTTAGTTTGGGTTTCTTTGTTGTAAGAAAGTTCATTATTTCTTTTTGTGAAAATTTTGAAACAAAAAGATTTAATTTCTTGCTTTATATTGGATTGGGGGAATCCTTGCATTTGAAGTAGCAGAATTGCATGAATCGTGCATTGGTGTATAGTCGTTTTTGCTTATTTCTTGAGAATATTGATATTGATGAGTTTTAATATTTTGGGACATTGTGCATCTGGGAATGATAAATGTTTTCTCCTTCTCGTAGCATATATTTCATCGAAATGAAAAGATTGCATCTTCATCTCTTTGCATAAATTTCGAGTCGGTTGAAACACCATATTGTCCACGTTATTTTCCTTTTGAGTAACAATGGCCATAAAATAAAGCGCTTATAAAAATTGATTAGACATTTTTATCTTTTCTTGTAGAAAACCTACATTGGATTAGTCGTAGGGATTTGGAATAGGTGTGAAAGATAACTTTCCAAAGATGAAAACAAACATAGTATCTTGTGATAGGGAGAGTTAATTCCACTTACTACATTTTTTCATGGGAAGCCCTTCTCACGCAAGGGTCAATCACGAGGTCGCATTAAGACTGGTAGAGTTAGTCACCCTGCTTTGTTGGTCTTGGTGTAGAGATTACGTATATTATGGGGGTCACTTGAGAGGTATACCCACAATGATGAGTGGAAGCCTTTCAATTTGATTTTGGGATAGATACCTTTCCCTTGCATGTGTATTGGATTGTCGACTGTTTCCCCAGACATCACTGTAGTGATTGGTAACCTTAGTGGCCTATATCTTTAGGGTCTTTACACAAGGTGACTATGGAAGGGAAAGTCTTCACAGTACCTGGAATCGACATTGGCCAAACTCACTCGGGATCCTTGGAGGGTATACCCATGATTATGTGTGGGAGCTTGCACCAAGGTGTAAGTCCATTAAGTAGGTCGTCAACGTAATTTTTCCACCCACTCCATCTCAACCCCTTCTTACTTTGTTCCCATGACGTTGGATTTCATCACCAACTAGTGCGTTCATTGTGAGAAGGTTTTGTTTGATTGCTTGCTTACTAGATTTTTAGCATGTGCTATTTGTTTTCCCTAGAGGACTCTAGATTGGATATTTATTTAATGGTGTCAGTTCCCAGAATGACCAATGAAGGAACCCCTGCTCCCGGGGAACCTTTTGTTTTTCCTTCTTATGGAAACATTGGTCCTCCTCACATCGCTACTTTGAGCCTTCTAGGTCTCACTATTGGATTACCAGTATGGTTGTTTTCCACTCAGGTAATCCCGAATGCAGTTAGTGCTTCAGTAACAAGCACTTCCCCCCAAGAGCATCAACCTCATGTTGATCTTTCACCTTCTTCACCAGTAAGGTCTTCTTCGCCTTCTTCGCTTGCAAGGTCACCTTCTATTTCATCTTCTTCATCAAGTGAAAGTTCTGAAGCTAGTAACCCAGTGAATAAGAAGAAGAAGAAAATTAAGAAAGGATCCAAACTTCCAACCACTGTCAAACATGTTTGAAAACAACCAGTTACTGTTAATTTTGCTGGGAGTGTTGATGATGTCAAGATCACCCAAACAACTCGTAAGCCCAAGTACCCTTGCAGGCTTTGTAAGGGTAGCCATCTTCTTAAGGATTTCCCTCGTCTATACAAGGTTATAGAGGCTTGGTCTACACACCCTCGCCAACCTATGTCATCATCCTATAAACAACATGTTGATGACCTCCTGTCAACTAGTCAAGATACCGTTGAGAAGAAGAAAAGTAGAGTCAAGTTCCTGTGTATGTTATGCAAAGGGAGTCATCTAACTCACCTTTTCCCTCATATGGAAGAATCCTCGAAATTCCTGGAAGACATACCTGTTTCATAGCCTCAACTTCCAACTGCTTATCACAAGCTTACTCTTGACCCTCCTATAGTTGATGGAATGATCAATCTGGTTCCCCCGTCGGTCAGTCTGGTTGATCAAGTGGTCAATCTGGTCACGTCCTTAATTGAACCAGTTAACAAAGTGGTTGATCCGATCCCATCCTTGGTCAATCCCACTCTCCTATTAGAGATTGAAACCCAAGCGGTCGATCCATTTCCACCTGTCGACCCCATTCTCCCCCTGGAGAATGAAACCCAAGTGGTCGATCTGATCTTTCCATGGGTCGATCCTACTCTCCCGCTAGAGAGTAAACCCGATACTGCCCATGTTTTTCTTGTTGATACACAATCTACCATGTCGGGGGCTATTCCTCCTTCTCCCATGGAACCCCCTCCAAGTTATGAGGCCATCCATTTTGATTGGGGTGTGCTAACTGGACCTCGTCTTCCCTCTCACATTCCTTTACAGATTACAGTACAGGTTTGTGGTCGAGATGTTCCTCAGACACTGATAGATGAAGGTGCATCCATTAGTATTTTGTCCTCTTTTGCTTGGAAAGCTTTGGGTTGTCCTCCACTTGCGTCAGTTACGTAGAATCTGTTAGCTTTTAACAGAAGAACCAGTCAACCTTTAGGGACCCTTCCTTGGTTTCCTGTAACTTTGGGAAGCAAAACTATCTTTATTGATGTCATGGTAGTCCAAGACCCCTTGGATTTTGCTTTACTCCTTGGGCGGGATTATGTCTATGCCATGAAATCTATTGTGTCCACTCTTTTTCGTGTGATATCTTTCCCCCACGATGGAAGAATTGTGACTTTTGATCAACTTTCATTCATCGATCCTTACTGGATTACCTCCCTAAATGGTTCTTATATGCCGACGTTATCGCCCCTACCATAGGTAAATTATGTGGTGTTGTCTTTGATGGCTTCAACTTCATGTGACTTAGATCCAGTAGTTGACATGGTTATCTCTTCGATAGGGTTGTTAGAGCCTGATCTCTTTACTCCTGTCACGACCCTCGACATGGTGTCCTTCCAGAGTGTGTTTCTTCCTTCCAACGAAGACCTCTTGGAAGCCATGACCGAGTTTTGTCCCTTGACATGGTGTCCTTCCAGAGCATTGTCCTCTTCGAATCCATGATCAAGAAGACATCGAGGATATTTTTTGCGTCTCTATGGAAACCTCGTTAAAAAATGAAACAGAGGTATATGAGCATGATTTTATGATTTCAAGCTCGTTAAAAAATGAAACCGGACTTGAGCATGGTTTTCTGATTTCAAGGTCATTAAAAAATGAAACCACTTACGAGGATAGTTCTGCATCTCTGTAGCGACCTCATTGAAAAATGAAATAGAGGTTATGAGGATAGTTTTTGTGTCTCTGAGGAAACCTTGTTAAAAAATGAAACAGAGGTCTAGGGATTGAACCTGGATTCTCGAGCATAGTTCTTATCCTGTGTCAAGCTCATTTAAAAATGAAACAACTTCCCCCTCTCCATTTGGGTCAAGTCCTATGTATAGTATTTGAATATTCATTTCATTCTCCTTCGCAGTTGGATGAAACTGAAGCTTGGGAGACAATGATTTCAGCCTCTGGACTTCATGCTAAATTTAGAGCCGCTAGTTTCTTAAGCTGGGGGCTAAGTACCAACCATTCCATGTGTTATGCGTTGGGAAGTCACAAGCATAGTTTTCTTTGGTTCAATCTTGTGTAAAAATGAAACCACCCACCTCAAGCATAGTTTCCTCTGGTTCAAGTTTGTGTAAAAATGAAACCAGTTCCAAGCATAGTTTTGTTTAGTTTTAAGCTTGTGTAAAAATAAAATCTATCCCAAGCATAGTTTTGTTTTGTTTTACATCTTGCGTAAAAATGAAAACAATCCCGAGCTTAGTCTTTGTTCTTTCTCATGCTTGTGAATCAATGAGAATATAACCGAGTATACTTTTATCACTTTTTCGGACTCGTAAAGGTTATACGAAAAAGGAACCCCCTGGAGTTCCCTTTAAGCTCTTTTTAGACTCTCTAAACATGAAAATATTGCCAAGCGACCTTGATCTTTTCACGCTCGTTAAAGTATTTGAAGAAAACGTTTGTTGAGTGATAGTTTATCTCTTTTTCGGTCTCATAAGAATACTTTACGAAAAAGGAACTGAGAGAGTTCTCTTTAAGTGTTTTTCAGACTCTCTTAACATGAAAAACCCCCGAGTTTTCTATCTTTGGACTCGTTAAACAAACATCGAAAGACCCATATGTGACCGAACCACTCCTTCTTAGGGTTCATTAAACATACTCCAAGGGAATCATCTGAAGGATGAGCTTACATTTCAAGCATATGTTATCCTCCTCAAGCTTGTGTAAAAATAAATAGGTACTCGCCAGAAATGGTGGGGGAAAAATTTGGAAAGAATTGTGTCTAAACTTGTATTCCATGGAAAAGTCACTTTTGAACATGACACCCTTTCACTCGCTTTGTGTCTAGGTTGGAAAATCCACTCATCTCTTGATCATACTCCTTATAAGATTACAAATTGGTCTATGATCCCTGTTGTTGAGTCAGTATTTCCCAGGACAATTGTCGTGTCATCAATATGTTCAAAGAGAAGTTCAACCCAGAAAGCCTTCTATTGCATCGGCCATTTCTGCAGTCCTTAATCCTTCTATTGCGTTGGCCATCCCTAAGTCAGTCATGAATCACTTGTTACTCTGATCTACTTCAAATATTGTTACCCATTTTGTTTCATTGATGCAGGATACATTAAGGCCCTCCTGTGACGAGTTTTTGCCTGTCGACTTCAACTCATTATCCAAGAATTAGACTTAGAAACTAATTGGTAACTTGGAACTTGCATGCCTCAATGGCAGGTTTCCTAGCTTTCGATAGTGGGTTTTCATTATTGACCCCTGATCGGGAGATTTCGTTGAGTGTTCGTCTTCAGCTCATTAATTCACATTCGTTGGATTGTACTAGAGTAACTTGGGAGTCATTGAAATTAATGGTGATTTCCCTCACACTTGTTAATGGTATTAATTAATGACCGACAATCAAGTGGTTTCTACCATGTTCGACTTCAACACATGTATTCGCATGGTTAGATTCGTACTATAGAGTGATATAGATGAAGATCCTGAATCTTTTCTAACAGATTCAGGTTGCGTTGGAGTATATTCAGTTTGTATTGTTGCATAGATCCACATTGTATGTCTCGTGGCTATGTTCAAATTTGAATCTTTAACACATAGATCCACAATGTATTTTTGGTGGCTATGTTCAGATTTGATTCATAATGGCATGGATCCACAGTGTATGTTTGGTGGCCATGACCTTGTCTTACTTGACATGGATCTTTTTATGTTGGAATTTATGCTTTGATTCATTTGTATTCTAAGTATGGGAATTCCTACCTCAGTGATGATATATTATTGTACTGTATTTCCTTGTCTGTTGGCAGGTTTTCGACCGACTGTTCCTTGTTCCCTACACACACTCGACAAAGTATTTTAGCTATCACTCTGTTCTAACTTCATACTTTGGGGGGCTCTATATTACACATTATTTTCTTCATACCTATGACCATTCATGATGTAAACCTATTTGTTGCCTTCAAAGGGGTCAGTGGCCTGAGTTCCTGAAGAAGGAAGGGAGAAGAACTTTTCATGAGAAAAGAAGTTGCATTTTCCTTTGTAAAAACCCTATAAAAAAGGAAGTTCGCAGGCTGCATTAAAGCCAGGGTGCGAGACTGCCTGATTCTTGTAGGCTTCATCATAGCTAGGTTGCGAGGAGTTCACAGTCTGCTCTATAGGCAGGGTGCGAGAATGCTTACACGTGGGAAAAATGAGCGTCTTCTCGATGCTTCTAGAAGGAGAAACTTCCATGGTGAGGTGGCATCCGAATGGTTTGGATCTTACTCGCTTTCATGATTTAGTGGGATCATCCTAACCTCCTCACCTTATCCTCTTCAACTTATAAAAGGAGAGGAGCTCTCATGGAGAAGGGCTAAGTTGGATTTGGCTTGGAATTATTAGCTTGGTTGGAGTGTCTTTGAGTTTTTCCTTTGTCAACATAGATTGTGAGTATTATCAGATCTCTTCTCTCAGAATTCTTGAAGTGGAAGTGTGTGGGGAATGAAGGACAATTGGAAGGGACCTTCCGACATCAAGGCCATGGTTGTAATCTCTCTTTCACATTTAATATGATACAATAATATGATTCTTTCCTATAAAGATTGTTGTGTTTTATTGTATGATTCCTTGATCACATACATAGGTTTATATTAAGTTTATGCTATTACTATCACTTTGGTTGGTTGCATTCTTTTGCAGGATCATCATTGTATGAGTGTTGGAATGGAGCTAGGATGGTGATAGCGAGAGGAAGCGACGTTTAAATGGCATGTCACCTATCCCTCTTTAGTTAGTAAATTCAATATTTAAAACTTAAGGAAAGTGTCATGTTCTGGTGTGTTTTGTTCTAGATATAGGTGGATCTAGGGAGATCTGTTAGTGTCCGCACCTACCGATTTATTCGATAACAAAAGGTGTTCTCTAAGAACTTCAGTTCGCTAGAAGAGAATTCTCAGGAGTACGTTTAACCCTTTTTCGGGCTCGAGGGACTAAATCTTCGAAAAGGGAACATTCTCCTTGGTTTTGGTTTATAACATTTTTAGGGCCTTAGAGATTACTTACGAAAAAGGAACCCCCACAGAGTCCATAGTTAATCTCTTTTCAGACTCCCTAAAATTGAAAATATCGTCGAGTGACCTTGTTCCTCCACACTCGTTAAATTGGTCCATAAGAACATCTACTGGCATGAGTTTAACCCTTTTTCCAGCTTGTAGATTAGAGCGGAAAAAGGTACGCCTCAAGAGATTCGTCTTGCTGGGAGAGTTCTCCTCGGTAAATTTTATAGTTTTTTGGGCTAAGGAGACTAAACTCAGAAAAAGGCTGTGAGTCCAGAGTTAAGCTCTTTTCAGATTTCTTAAAATTGAAAAGATTGTCTAGTGATGTTGTCTTTCTCAAACTCGTTAAAATGGTTTTGAATAGATGTATTTTCGGTGCTAGTTTACCCCTTTTTCGAACTGACTATACTATCTTTGAAAAAGGTATTCCCTAGAGTCTTCTTTTATGTTTTTTTCCAGACTCTCTAAATGTGAAAAAACTACCGAGCTTACCTTCTTTGGGCTTGTAAAAATTGCATGGAAGGGGTCTCATTGTGTATTTCTTAATCGCATCTGCATCTCTACGTCTTTGGCCTAATGTCGGCTCCATGTTGCTCTGAACTAAAACTTTGAATCATGCCTTATATGCAAGCCTTGTAGAACTTCTTGCCTCTGCAACTTGACACCTTGACCCATGGAGGAATTTTCCCCGAGTGTCCTTTTCCTACACATGTCTCCTTTCTCTAAGCATTAGTGTGTTCCTTGCGCTTGGAACTAGTATGATTTCTTGTGACACTCGTTCCTCGTTTGTAATGTAGCATTCTTTTATTCTTTTTCAAGTTCTTAAAAAACTGAAAAAGACAAAAAACTCAAATATCCCAAAAAGAGGGAATGGGAAATACATATTCTTTTTTTTTAGTAGCACAAAGAGTCACCCTTGGACAAAGCACATCCTTTCATTTGTTCGTCAAGAATTTGGATCTAGTATGACCTTGTGAAGTTGTTCTCACTACATAGAGTTGTGTCCTCCTCTGTTTGGTTACTCTTCCAAACACAGGGAGAGTTTGTGTTGCCTCCTACATCGTGAACTTATGTTAATGTCATGCTGCCTGAGTCTGATCATATTTCATGATTTTTGTCTAAGGGAAGTTTCACCCAACCTGAGTCTGCCATCTCGAGAGTCTATTCAAGTCCCGATTCAAAATTGACGAAGGTCTCTTCCTGATCATCTAGATCCTCATGTATTTTCTTGATGATTCGTTGAAGACCTTAGGGTAGTGAGTTATACACTCCCATAGTACTCCTACCTGATTTTTGAATATCTTGAATTTGTTTCTCGAGCTCTGACGATCTCATCTCCAGCCATCGGGTGTCACTAGCTTCTTGAAGATGGATACTCTACTTGTATATCTTTGACTGATTTTGAGATGTAGATCCATTGTGTATTGCTTGCAGCTATACTTTATATAGTTATATGAAATGGATCTGTAGTGTATTTGATTGGAAATCATGATTTATTTCATCCCGAGCATGGGTATGATTGCCTCAGAGAAACAATTATTGCTTTGCAGATGGCACCTCCTGAACTCTGGCCTCAGGCTCACTCGATCTCGTATATTAGTGAAGATATTGTAATGAATTTCTACCATCAATTTCTATTCTGACCTCACACATTAGGGGGCATCTGTTATAGCCCTAAAATTCCCTATTCATGCATGCATGGCCTTGGCCCTCTTACTTGCATATTTTTCCAAAGCACTACTGAGAAACTCTTCTTAAAAAACCATTTTTTGCAATATGTACGTGCCCTGCACCACTACAACTCATGTACATATGTATTTTTCACCATTACAACCCACATATGCTTGCAAAAGTTGAAAAAAAAAAAAGTTGCAAGGATTTCGTTGAAATTCACGGGCTATTGGAGGTTTTCCAACTAATCCACCTACTATATCCCGTCACCTAACCAAATAACCATCCTTTTTCCATATAAAAGGCGGTGTTGGGGTCTCATTTCCAATCTAAGCATAAGAACAATGAAACTTTTCCCAATTTCACTTCCCCTCCTTGCCCAAGATATTGCTGCCTTTTGTGAGATATTACCTCAGCATACCCTCATCAACCCCTTCTTCCTCCATTCAGCCCATTCCCTTCAATAGAGGTGATCAGAAGGTTGAGAGAAGAAGTTCATTCAAGGTGCACTTGGAGCATGGTAAAGAGGAGCTTGGACCAGGTTCACAGAACGATGGCCAACTTAGATTGTAAGGTATAATATTTGTATTATGAATAAAAGAATCACATTTTCTTGTCCCAAATGATGGTGCTTTGAGTATTTTTATTGATTTATACTTGACATTTTACATCTAACCCTAACTTATGGATATAATAGCATGCTTGTATTTCTTTGTTTGCCTATCTTTAGATGCAGGTCAACCTTGGGAGGAGACGCGCAGTCAGTGGAACTTCCAAGCTTGAGGAGATCATCACCAAACATGGGATCAAAGGTATAGTTACATGATCTCTTCTCCATTTTCTTTCTTTACATTAGTTTTGGTATGTTTGTGGTAGTATAGGGAATTGATTATCTTTTAGATGGTTATTCGCTCTATCTACATCTTGAACCCTGGTGTAGTTAAAGGGTTTTTTTTTCCCGCTAGCACTCGAGAGATACTACATCCCCAAACTTCACATCCATATAAGATAACATTAGTGACAATAGTCTCAAAGAGAATACATTTCTTATATCCCATAGCCAAAGGTCTGCTAAACTACAATTATTTTCAAGCCCATATTAAGCTTTCCCCCTCAATTTATCCTTTTTTCAATGCTATAGTTTAAATTGAGCTTCTGATGAATATCAATTCCAAGATACTTGTACGAAGGAATTTTCTTCAAGATATTGTTGTCATATAGAAAAATATCATAGGTGATATTATTGAATTTAATGATCATAACCTTCATTTTGTCAGTGTTTACAACCATACCTATACTAGAGAAGCAATCCTTGAGGATTCTAAGATACTTACTAAGTTCATAGGGATTCCTTGGCATAAGAAAACTATCATCAGTACATAGAAGAATGATGATGACTATACTAGCAAGAGTTGGTCCAACACAACCTACTCCTTCCAAACTTTCTTCTAACTTGTTAATGTAAATGCCAAAAAGGGTAGGAGATAGGGGACAACCTTGCTTGAATCCTATATTGCAGTTCATTTATTCTTACCAACCCTCAGTTCTCCTAAACTTGGCAATATCATTATCATACAACCTTACTGCAACAACTCTCATCCTAGAGGGAACTTTTATCTCTTCTAACCTACTCCAATGGTTGGTTATAGGAACAATGTCAAAAGATTTTCTAAAGTCAATGAAACAACAAAGGAGATTGGTTTAATTGTTGCAACACTCTAGTGCAATGATCCTAAGCGTGATAAGGTGGTTCACAATTGAATGGTAACCTATAAAATGGGTCTGACCTTTAACTCTTTTTTTGTGGACTTATAGCCATATTCTTATTTTGTTTTCCAAAATGCATCCATATAGCTTGGATAAAATGGGGCTAATAATAATGGTCCTATAATTACAGGAATTTATTTTATCCCAACTTCTAAAAAAAGGTACAATGAGGCTTTGAGTCCAAGGTTTAGGGAAGCTCTGCTTGACTGCTAAATTGAAGATCTTATGTATGTGAGGGATCAGGATAAGCCCTCCAATTTTTAACATTTCATCTCGGTATCCCTCTATGTCCTTAACTTTCTTGTTTCTGAGTCACTTAACCCCAAACATTATGTGTTTTATAGAAAAAAACATCATCTTCTTTATAAATGTTTGAAATTTTGTGTAGGACATTACATGATTTATAAATATTTTTAAGGTAGGAATTACAGTCTCTTAGGGGAATCCTATAATTTTCTTTAGTTTCACAAGTCAAAATTTGCCTCCAAAATTTCTTTGGATCTACCTTAGAAAGGTGCAAAATATTCTCTTGCTTTCTATTTATGTAGTTTATTTTTTTTCCTTTTAATTAGGGATTTTTATCTATTAATCTTATCATATTTAAAGGAGTCATTGGAGGCATCCCTAATGGATTTTATAGCAAGCTTACACTCATTATCATACCAAGGGTTGACAATTCTAGTATTCTTTTTACACAATACATCAATAGATAATTTTTTATGGAGGTAGAGAGGGTTGTTGTAAAATTATGATAGATGTCTTCAATATTTTCTTATATGGTAGAATATTTAATTCATTGTGTAATTCCTTTAAAAAGACATCAGCTTTATTTTTTTCAAAAAGAAGAATCCTTTGGCTACCAGAGTTATCTTCAAGGGGTTTTTTTGAATGATAAGATTTAGAGTTAAGGTTAAAGGTCTATGATCAAAGTCAATATCATGGTCATTTAAAAGGTCAAAATTTACTATCTAGTTGTAAACATGGATATCCAATATCACAAAATCCGCAACACTACTACCTATCCCATGGATACAAGTCATTCGACTAGATTTCAACCACTTCATTAGACCATTACAAATGATTAAATATTGAGAACTACAAAGCTTGACTAGATCAATACCATATAAATTCTCGGTCAATTCTTCTAAATTTCTCCTGTATCTATTAGATAAAACAAGGTCCTTTTCTAGCGAGAGAGAATTATGGTTGGAATCGTTGCTTAAAATAATAGCTTGATTAGTTGTTGTTCTAGCATTAAAGTCTTCTAGCATGAGGATACTACCTTGATTTCTAAGACTATAAATATCTAGTTCTTTTATAGGAACAAATTTTATCTAGATTGTTTTTTGTATAAAAGGAAGAATTAATAGGCGCAAAATAAAAAACCGCTATACACATATTCTTAGCATTGATATATGAAATTTCCATCCAAATGAATTGATTGAGAGGGTCTTTTTTACGAAGAAAACTGTGAGGATAAATGTGTGTTCTTATGTGACGTAACCCCTCTCACTCCCCTGAGAATGGTCACTCCCACCAGGACCTTCTTCTTCTCTGGCCCGAAGATTAGAAGGACTCTTCCAACTCCTCTCAGGAGTTTTCTCTACCCACAGTTCTCCTTCGGCGATCTCCACTTCACTTCTCGGGAGATCGGGTTTCATAGTGTCGCGAAACTCGGAAACACAGTTCACATGCAACTCAAAACCCCGAAACCCGATGAAAACCGTCTTCCACCAGGTCTCGCGGTCCCACGCTGCCACGTCACTTCCTTCTCTCATGCGATCAAGGATCGCGTGATCGCGATTTCTCCGGTCGAAATTCCTTTGCAACGTAAACCTCCGAATGCCGAGTCCCGACCTCCCGGGATCTCGCGCCACCTGTCCTGTCGTAACCGACGGCTCCGATTAATTCGAGAAATCGCTAGTCGCGATTTCAAAGGGTATGAAACTCTCACTTCGACAAACGCTGAAACCCGAAATCCAATGGACTTTGGTTCCTCCTCTCCTGCACCTAAGGGTTGATCCTCGCGCGGTTTCTCCAAGATCCAATGGTCAACAGGGTTTCGTGAATCCCTTCCACGAATCCTGACCTTTGATTCTCATCCCCGATGGGTTCTCCTGCTCCACAGTTTCTCCCTGTTCGAACTTTTTCCTGGGTCTTTCTCCCAGGAATCACGAAGGAATTATCCCTCCTGAGCTTGCTCGCTCTGACTCCTTCAGAGAATTTGTTCACGTTTCTCATGCTCGACCCCAACAACTCTCGAAGTGTTGAGTGCTTTCAGACTCTGTGCACTTCCTGTAACAATGGTCTATAACCGTGCCTGCTCAGGTTTGCTACTGAGACTCCAGCTTTAGCCTGCACTTCCCCTGCACGACCCTAAATACCCAATTTAACTTCTGGGTGAACAAGAATGAAAGTTTAACTGTTGAGCCCCATCAATGCACTCTATGCGGATGAATTCCACTGCATTCTATGCAGGAATCTCCTGGTTCAGACAGAGAAACAATTGAAACTCATTCTCCTCTCTCACAAGCTTCAGTTAAACCTCTGAAATCACATGCACAGCATATTCAAAAGAAAATGCATAATAGAAAACACACATCCATGAGCATAATATCAACACAGAGAAAACAACACAAACCATGCAAGTGAATCAAAGACTTCCTTCTATTAATCCAATATGTACATGGGTGTTCTTCACCAGTTCTCTGCTCTGCTCTTCTCTTCTGAATGCTTGATAATCTAGAATTCCCTTACAATGTACAAAGGAGGGTGCCTATAATCCGTTTTCCCTCTCAAATTCTAAAGCTATCAAATCTTCAATAAATTCCTATCTAACAGCATTAAATCTATTAAATGCCTTCCTATCTATAATACAATACAAGTGCGCTTCATTACATTAACTCATTAATGCTTGGCGCAACAAATATCAAGGTAAAATTCAAAAAGAAGTTGGTTGGCTTGTCCAACTGTCTTTTCCCTGCTCCACGCATTGGCTCGCTTGATGAGTTGTGGATGCTCCTGCATCATACTCCTCGGCTCAAAAGATTTCATGGGCTCCTGTCCATGAGCTCCTGCACAGTCTGCCCATGCTTTTGTATCACTGCTTCTGTCTCCCAGCTGGCATCCTCCACTGGGTGATTCTTCCACTTCACCAGGTACTCAAAATACTGCTTTCGCCTGGTCTTCTTGCCCAGTCGCTTGTCCAGTATGCACTCCATCTGCGGCTTCTCTGCAACTGGTAACTGCTTCTGCCACTGAACCACTGGTTCCTCAGTTGTAGTTGCTGCTTCTCCAGCCCTGTATGCATTCTCCCCGAATTTCTTCAGGACTCTGCACGGCCCGATTTTCTTCATCTTGAGCTTGTTATATGTTCCCCTTGGGAACCTTTCCTTCCTCAAGTGCGCTAGAACCATGTCTCCAACTTCAAGCTGAAGTTGTCTCTTCCGATGATCGGCTCTGCGCCTATACTCCTGATTTGATTTCTGCAGCCGCTGCTTCACCTGCGTGTGAAGTTCCTGCATCGCTTCAGCGAACTCTTCCGTGCTCGCGCTGCTAGATTCAGCCTGTCCTGACTCCCTGAGCTCAGAAATTCCCCTTGGTTGTGTCCCATACAAAATCTGGAACGGGCTTTTGCCTGTACTCCGATTCACTGAATCATTGTACGCGAACTCTGCCTGTGGCAATATCTGGTCCCAACTACTGTGGTGCTATGTCACCAAGCTCCTCAATAAATCCCCCAGACTTCTATTGACCACCTCGGTCTGCCCATCTGTCTGCGGATGGTAAGCTGAGCTAAATGCCAAATTAGTTCCCAGCTTCTTCCATAGTGTCCTCCAGAAATGACCTATGAACTTTGTATCCCTGTCCGAGACTATGCTTCTCGACAATCCATGCAATCTAACGATCTCTTTGAAAAACAAATTTGCGATGTGGGTCGCATCGCTGGTCTTCTGACATGGGATGAAATGTGCCATCTTCGAAAACCTGTCTACCACCACAAAGATGGAATCAACTCCTCTTTGCGTCCTCGGCAAACCCAAAACAAAATCCATACTGATCGCCTCCCATGGCCTCTCATGTATGGGCAATGGCTGATAAAACCCAGCGTTCCGCTTTTGGCCCTTCAAATGTTGACATACCCGACACCTGTCAACAAACCTCTTTACATCTGCTCGCATGCCTGGCCAATAATATGATTCGCTCAGCTTGGCGAATGTCTTATCATGTCCAAAGTGACCTGCTAATCCACCACTGTGTTTTTCCTTCACCAAATTCTCCCTCATGGAGCAATTCGGAATGCACAACTGATTGCTTCTAAACAGTAATCAATCCTGGATCAAGTAATCTATCCAAGGACTCCAATCTCTGAGAACTGGATTCTCAGCTGCTTCGTACGCTTCTCCGAAGTCTGCATCCTCGGCATACATATCCTTCAGATTTTCAAAACCCAATGTTTTGACTCTGAACTACTGCAACAACAAGCATTTCCTGCTCAAAGCATCAGCCACTTTGTTTGTAGTTCCTGAAATGTGCTTAGTTACAAACGTGAAATTTTGCATGTACTCTACCCATTTTTCATGCTTCTGGTTCAACTTATCCTGTTGTCTTAGAAACTGCAATGCATGATTATCACTGTATAGTACAAATTCCTTGGGTATCAAGTAATGCCTCCACTTCTTTAATGCCTGTATGATGGCATAAAATTCCTTATCATATGTGGAGTATTTCAACTTTGCATCATCCAGCTTCTCGCTGTAATATGCCACAGGTTTGTCATCCTGACTCAGAACCCCTCCGACGACATATCCGCTCGCATCACACTTCACTTGGAATGTCTTCTAGAAATCAGGCAACACCAGAATTGGTTGTTCTGTAATCTTCCGCTTCAATAGATTGAAGCTCTTTTCAGCCTCGGCTGTCCAATGAAAAACTTTGTGTCGTTTTTTCACGGTGTCCATCATTGCTGCGCTAATCTCATTGAAATTCCGAATGAATTTTCTGTAGAAACTAGCTAAACCATGGAAACTCCTCACCTCGAAAATATTTCTGGGTGATGGCCAATTCCTGATCACCTCCACCTTCTCAGGATCCATCTTCAACTCATT
Organism: Picea engelmannii; assembly: GCA_009831015.1. Lineage (NCBI taxonomy): Eukaryota > Viridiplantae > Streptophyta > Pinopsida > Pinales > Pinaceae > Picea > Picea engelmannii. Next base: position 159,394 of record ML778525.1, read on the forward strand.
CACCGAGATTATAAAACCCAAATAGATGAGTTCTGTCTGCATGAATGAGAACTTCTTCATGTTGACCAACATCTTCTCTTGCTGCAGTCTTCTCATCACAATGGCCAAGTGGCTCAAGTGTTCTGCCCTGGTCTTACTGAAAATCAATATATCATCCAGGTATACAATGACAAACTTCCTGATGAATTCACGCAGGACTTCATTCATCAGCCTCATGAATGTGCTCGGCGCGTTTGTCAAGCCAAACGACATGACTAGCCATTCGTACAAACCCTCGTTTGTCTTGAATGTTGTCTTCCACTCATCTCCTTCTCTCATGTGAATCTGATGATATCCGCTCTTGAGATCAATATTCGAAAAGAAATTTGCCCCACTCAGGCAATCCATCAGATCATCCATCTATGGTAGTGGAAATCTGTACCTGATGGTAATCTTGTTTATCGCCCTGGAGTCTGTACACATTCTCCAGCCTCGATCCTTCTTTGGATTCAATACTGTTGGAACAACACACGGACTGAGACTCTCCCTGACCAGTCCTTTGTCCAGCAGATCCTGTACCTGCCTTTTGACTTACTCATTCTCCTGAGGTGTCAATCTGTATGTGGCCTTATTCGGTAAACTTGCTCCAGGTATGAGGTCAATATGGTGACTCACACTCCTCATCGGTGGCAACGAACGAGGTAGTTCATCCATGATGATATCAACGAACTCTCCCAGCAGTTCCTGAATCTCCTCTGCCAAGTCGTCCACTCTTGTGCTTGTCAGGACAATTCTCGGCTTCCTGACAACAAAGAATTGTGGATCTTCATTCTTCTCCATCTCTGTGAGAAGCTCCTTCCCACTCATGAGAAGTATGGTGCTGTTTACTTCCGGCTTCACTTCTTTATCTTTTATCGAAAGCAATGTGTGTTTTTTCCCATCCTTCTCCAAGG
>ML778525.1:160434-190091 GCA_009831015.1 Picea engelmannii
TTTTAAATTCAACCAAGCATTGTTTCGTAACACTTACCTGGTGTCCTTTCTGTAGCCATGACACTTTGTATGGACTTGGGTGATTGGTTGTCTCCAGCTCCAGCTTTTCCACCATCTCGGTCGAAACGAGATTATCGGTGCTTCCGCTGTCCACTATGACCTTGCATTTCCAGCCCTTGGTCTTGCAAGTCGTTCTAAACAGTCTGGTTCTCTGAGCTGTGTCCTCCACCTCTTTCTCAGGTGTCAAGAGAACTTTCTGTACCTTAGTGACTTCCCACTTCCGATGTCTTCATCCTCAACATCACGTCTCTGCGCCTCTGTGATGTGAGCTTCTCCTCTGTCAATTTTCCTGCCTGGACAATCCACAGCCTTGTGTCCATCCTTTCCACATGTAAAACATGTGATAATTCCTCCACGGCCTCTTCCTCTACCTCGGGTACGAGGAATAGCATTGGCGTCAGCATATCCGCCACCCTGCTCTGTATGCTGCCTCCTCGGCTCAGCATATTGCTGCCGCTGTTGTGAGGTTCCACCTCTTTCAACCTTACCCTGAGGTCTCTTCCATTCCTCCTTAGGCTTCTGAGTTCTATCTTGGGCAATTGCCTTGCCTCTGGGCTAACTCCTGCCTCTCCCTCGCTATCCCTGCTTGCGGCTCAGCTTCTCTTCGGCTTTTAGAGCCATCTGGTACGCATCCTCAACTTTTCGGATGGTAACCATGCTCAATTCATCCTGAATGTCATACCTCAGACCATTCAGGTATCCCGCCACCTTCTCATCATCGCTCTCCCGATGACCTACTCAGATATTGAGCCTATAAAATTCCTCGGTGTACTCCTTCACCGTCATCAACTTCTGTCTCAGGTTCTGCATTCGCCTGAACAGTGTGATTTGATAATCCTTGGGGATGACTTTCGCTTTCATCTTAGCGATCATCCGATCCCAGCTCTTAATTTTCTGTTTTCCTTTGCAATGCCTATCAACTTGCAACTCATCCCACCATAAGGCTGCATGTCCTTTCAACTTGGTTACAGCATGCCTTATCTTCTTGTCCTCTTCGATATCTTCATAATTGAAGTAGGTGTCGAGTGCTCGAATCCAATCCAACAACTCTTCTGCATTTAGACTCCCCTCATAGACGAGAATGTCCATCTTGGTCTTTGAGCTCATTCTAGAGATGGCTCTGATCAACCGCTCGGTTGAAGCATCTTCTGCTGCGACTTCTTCTGCATGTCCAGCTTCTTCTTCGACCTCAGAGTCACTAAGATCTCCAGCACCTGCTCCGCATCGTTGAGTTGTTTCCATCTCTTCGAGTCTCACCCTGAGATCTCGTATCTGTCACTCCATCTCTGGATTCCCTGCTGGCCTACCCCTTCTTCGGGCATCCCTGTCTTCTCGATTAGGTGACTGCCTTTCTCTTCTGGGCGGCATGATGAAATCCATTTCTCTCTGCTACCGGAACAAAGAGAACTCTTCTCAGCTCTGATACCACTCTTGACGTAACCCCTCTCACTCCCCTGAGAATGGTCACTCCCACCAGGACCTTCTTCTTCTCTGGCCCGAAGAGTCGAAGGACTCTTCCAACTCCTCTCAGGAGTTTTCTCTACCCACAGTTCTCCTTCGGCGATCTCCTCTTCACTTCTCGGCAGATCAGGTTTCGCGGTGTCGCGAAACTCGAAAACACAGTTCACATGCAACTCAAAACCCCGAAACCCGATGACACTCGTCTTCCACCAGGTCTCGCGGTCCCACGCTGCCACATCACTTCCTTCTCTCGTGCGATTTGGGATTATGGGATCGCGATTTCTCCAGTCAAAATTCCTTTGCAACGTAAACCTTCGAATGCCGAGTCCCGACCTCCCGGGATCTCGCGCCACCTGTCCTGTCATAACTGACGGCTCCGATTAATTCGGGAAATCGATACTCGCGATTTCAAAGGGTATGAAACTCTCACTTCGACAAATGCCGAAACCCGAAATCCGATGGACTTTGGTTCCTCCTCTCCTGCACCTAAGGGTTGATCCTCGCGCGGTTTCTCCAAGATCCAATGGTCAGCGGGGTTTCGTGAATCCCTTCCACGAATCATGGCCTTTGATTCTCATCCCCGAGGGGTTCTCCTGCTCCACAGTTTCTCCCTGTTCGAACTTTCTCCTGGGTCTTTCTCCCAAGAATCACGAAGGAATTATCCATCCTGAGCTTGCTCGCTCTGACTCCTTCAGAGAATTTGTTCACGTTTCTCGCGCTCGACCCCAACAACTCTCGAAGTGTTGAGTGCTTTCAGACTATGTACACTTCCTGTAACAGTGGTCTATACCCGCGCCTGCTCAGGTTTGCTACTGAGACTCCGGCTTTAGCCTGCACTTCCCCTGCACGGCCCTAAATACCCAATTTAACTTCTGGGTGAACAAGAATGAAAGTTTAACTGTTGAGCCCCATCAACACACTCTATGCGGATGAATTCCACTGCATTCTATGCAGGAATCTCCTGGCTCAGACAGAGAAACAATTGAAACTCATTCTCCTCTCTCACAAGCTTCAGTTAAACCTCTGAAATCACATGCACAACATATTCAAAAGCAAATGCATAACAGAAAACACACATCCATGAGCATAATATCAACACAGAGAAAACAACACAAACCATGAAAGTGAATCAAAGACTTCCTTCTATTAATCCAATCTGTACATGGGTGTTCTTCACCAATTCTCTGCTTTGCTCTTCTCTTCTGAATGCTTGATAATCCAGAATTCCCTTACAATGTACAAAGGAGGGTGCCTATAATCCGTTTTCCCTCTCGAATTCTAAAGCTATCAAATCTTCAATAAATTCCTATCTAACAACATTAAATCTATTAAATGCCTTCCTATCTATAATACAATACAAGTGCGCTTCATTACATTAACTCATTAATGCTTGGCGCAACAAATATCAAGGTAAAATTCAAAAAGAAGTTGGCTGGCTTGTCCAGCTGTCTTTTCCCTGCTCCACGCGCTGGCTCGCTTGATGAGTTGTGGATGCTCCTGCATCATACTCCTTGGCTCAAAAGATTTCATGGGCTCCTGTCCATGAGCTCTTGCACAGTCTGCCCATGCTTCTATATCACTGCTTCTGTCTCCCATCTGGCATCCTCCACTGGGTGATTCTTCCACTTCACCAGGTACTCAAAATATTGCTTTTGCCTGGTCTTCTTGCCCAGTCGCTTGTCCAGTATGCACTCCATCTGCGGCTTCTCTGCAACTGGTAACTGCTTCTGCCACTGAACCACTGGTTCCTCAGTTGTAGCTGCTGCTTCTCCAGCCCTGTAGGGGTATAAGTCCGAAATATTGAAAATCGGAGATATCCCGATGCCCTCTGGCAACTCAAGCTCGTATGCATTCTCCCTGAATTTCTTCAGGACTCTGCACGGCCCGATTTTCTTCATCTTGAGCTTGTTATATGTTCCCCTTGGGAACCTTTCCTTCCTCAAGTGCGCTAGAACCATGTCTCCAAATTCAAACTGAAGTTGTCTCTTCCGCTGATCGGCTCTGCGCTTATACTCCTGATTTGATTTCTGCAGTCGTTGCTTCACCTGCGTGTGAAGTTCCTGCATCGCTTCAGTGAACTCTTCCGGGCTCACGCTGCTAGTTTCAGCCTGTCCTGACTCCCTGAGCTCAGAAATTCCCCTTGGCTGTGTCCCATACAAAATCTGGAACGCGCTTTTTCCTGTACTCTGATTCACCGAATCGTTGTACGCAAACTCTGCCTGTGGCAATATCTGGTCCCAACTGCTGTGGTGCTCTGTCACCAAGCTCCTCAATAAATCCCCCAGACTTCTATTGACCACCTCGGTCTGCCCATCTGTCTGCGGATGGTAAGCTGAGCTAAATACCAAATTAGTTCGCAGCTTCTTCCATAGTGTCCTCCAGAAATGACCTATGAACTTTGTATCCCTGTCTGAGACTATGCTTCTCGGCAATCCATGCAATCTAACGATCTCTTTGAAAAAAAAATTTGCGATGTGGGTCGCATCGCTGGTCTTCTGACACGGGATGAAATGTGCCATCTTCGAAAACCTGTCTACCACCACAAAGACGGAATCAACTCCTCTTTGCATCCTCGGCAAACCCAAAACAAAATCCATACTGATCGCCTCCCATGGCCTCTCAGGTATGGGCAATGGCTGATAAAACCCAGCGTTCTGCTTTCGGCCCTTCGAATGTTGACATACCTGACACCTGCCAACAAACCTCTTTACATCTACTCTCATGCCTGGCCAATAATACGATTCGCTCAGCTTGGCGAATGTCTTATCATGTACAAAGTGACCTACTAATCCACCACTGTGTTTTTCCTTCACCAAATTCTCCCTCATGGAGCAATTCGGAATGCACAGCTGATTGCTTCTAAACAGTAATCCATCCTGGATCAAGTAATCTATCCAAGGACTCCGATCTCTGAGAACTGGATTCTCAGCTGCTTCGTACGCTTTTCCGAAGTCTGCATCCTCGGCATACATATCCTTCAGATTTTCAAAACCTAATGTTTTGACTCTGAACTCCTGCAACAGCAAGCATTTCCTGCTCAAAGCATCAACCACTTTGTTTGCAGCTCCTGAAATGTGCTTAGTTACAAACGTGAAATTTTGCATGTACTCTACCCATTTTGCATGCTTCTGGTTCAACTTATCCTGTTGACTTACAAACTACAATGCATGATTATCACTGTATAGTACAAATTCCTTGGGTATCAAGTAATGCCTCCACTTCTTTAATGCCTGTATGATGGCATAAAATTCCTTATCATATGTGAAGTATTTCAACTTTGCATCATCCAGCTTCTCGCTGTAATATGCCATAGGTCTGTCATCCTGACTCAGAACCCCTCCGACGGCATATCCGCTCGCATCACACTTCACTTGGAATGTCTTATGGAAATCAGGCAACACCAGAATTGGTTGTTCTGTAATCTCCCGCTTCAACAAATTGAAGCTCTTTTCAGCCTCGACTGTCCAATGAAAAACTTTGTGTCGTTTTTTCACGGTGTCCATCATTGCTACGCTAATCTCACTGAAATTCTGAATGAATTTTCTGTAGAAACTAGCTAAACCATGGAAACTCCTCACCTCGAAAATATTTCTGGGTGATGGCCAATTCCTGATCACCTCCACCTTCTCAGGATCCATCTTCAACTCATTCGCCGAGATTACAAAACCCAAATAGATGAGTTCTGTCTGCATGAATGAGCACTTCTTCATGTTGACCAACAACTTCTCTTGCTGCAGTCTTCTCATCACAATGGCCAAGTGGCTCAAGTGTTCTGCCCTGGTCTTACTGAAAATTAGTATATCATCCAGGTATACAACGACAAAATTCCCGATGAATTCACGCAGGAATTCATTCATCAGCCTCATGAATGTGCTCGGCGCATTTTTCAAGCCAAACGGCATGACCAACCATTCGTACAAACCCTCGTTTGTCTTGAATGCTGTCTTCCACTCATCTCCTTCTCTCATGCGAATCTGATGATATCCGCTCTTGAGATCAATCTTCGAAAAGAAATTTTCCCCACTCAGGAAATCCATCAGATCATCCATCCATGGTAGTGGAAATTTGTACCTGATGGTAATCTTGTTTATCGCCCTGGAGTCTGTACACATTCTCCAGCCTCCATCCTTCTTCGGACTCAATACTGTTGGAACAGCACACAGACTGAGACTCTCCCTGACCAGTCCTTTGTCCAGCAGATCCTGTACCTGCCTTTTGACTTCCTCATTCTCCTGAGGTGTCAATCTGTATGCGGCCTTATTCGGTAAACTTGCTCCAGGTATGAGGTCAATATGGTGACTCACACTCCTCATTGGTGGCAACGAACGAGGTAGTTCGTCCATGATGATATCAACGAACTCTCCCAGCAGTTCCTGAATCTCCTCTGGCAAGTCGTCCACTCTTGTGCTTGTCAGGACAATTCTTGGCTTCCTGACAACAAAGAATTGTGGATCTTCGTTCTTCTCCATCTCTGTGAGAAGATCCTTCCCACTCATGAGAAGTATGGTGCTGTTTACTTCCGGCTTCACTTCTTTATCTTTTATCGGAAGCAATGTGTGTGTTTTCCCATCCTTCTCCAAGGTGTATGTGTTCATTCTCCCATCATGAACCACATTTCTATCATACTGCCATGGTCTACCCAATAATACATGATAGACATCCATGGGAATGACATCACACAGGATTTTATCTCTATATTCACCCATTTTAAATTCAACCAAGCATTGTTTCGTAACACTTACCTGGTGTCCTTTCTGTAGCCATGACACTTTGTATGGACTTGGGTGATTGGTTGTCTCCAGCTCCAGCTTTTCCACCATCTCGGTCGAAACGAGATTATCGGTGCTTTCGCTGTCCACTATGACCTTGCATTTCCAGCCCTTGGTCTTGCAAGTCGTTCTGAACAGTCTGGTTCTCTGAGCTGTGTCCTCCACCTCTTTCTCAGGTGTCAAGAGAACTTTGTGTACCTTAGTGACTTCCCACTTCCGGTGTCTTCATCCTCAACATCACGTCTCTGCGCCTCTGTGATGTGAGCTTCTCCTCTGTCCATTTTCCTATCTGGACAATACACAGCCTTGTGTCCGTCCTTTCCACATGTAAAACATGTGATAATTCCTCCACGACCTCTTCCTCTACCTCGGGTACGAGGAATAGCGTTGGCGTCAGCATATCCGCCACCCTGCTCTGTATGCTGCCTCCTCGGCTCAGCATATTGCTGCCGCTGTTGTGAGGTTCCACCTCTTTCAACCTTACCCTGAGGTCTCTGCCATTCCTCCTTAGGCTTCTGAGTTCTATCCTGGGCAATTGCCTTGCCTCTGGGCTAACTCCTGCCTCGCCCTCGCTGTCCCTACTTGCGGCTCAGCTTCTCTTCGGCTTTCAGAGCCATTTGGTACACATCCTCAACTGTTCGGATGGTAACCATGCTCAATTCATCCTGAATGTCATACCTCAAACCATTCAGGTATCTCGCCACCTTCTCATCATCGCTCTCCCGATGACCTGCTCGGATATTGAGCCTATAAAATTCCTCGGTGTACTCCTTCATCGTCATCAACTTCTGTCTCAGGTTCTGCATTCGCCTGAACAATGTGATTTGATAATCCATGGGGATGAATTTCGCTTTCATCTTAGCGATCATCCGATCCCATCTCTTAATTTTATGTTTTCCTTTGCAGCACCTATTAGCTTGCAACTCATCCCACCATAAGGCTGCATGTCCTTTCAACTTGGTTACAACATGCCTTATCTTCTTGTCCTCTTCGATATCTTCATAATCGAAGTAGGTGTCGAGTGATCGGATCCAATCCAACAACTCTTTTGCATTTAGACTCCCCTCATAGATGGGAATGTCCATCTTGGTCTTTGAGCTCATTCTAGAGATGGCTCTGATCAACCGCTCGGTTGAAGCATATTCTACTGCGACTTCTTCTGCATGTCCAGCTTCTTCTTCGACCTCAGAGTCACTAAGATCTCCAGCACCTGCTCCGCGTCATTGAGTTGTTTCCATCTCTTCGAGTCTCACCCTGAGATCTCGTATCTGTCGCTCCATCTCTGGATTCCCTGCTAGCCTACCCCTTCTTCGGGCATCCCTGTCTTCTCGATCAGGTGACTGCCTTTCTCTTCTGGGCGGCATGATGAAATCCGTTTCTCTCTACTACCGGAACAAAGAGAACTCTTCTCAGCTCTGATACCACTCTTGACGTAACCCCTCTCACTCCCCTGAGAATGGTCACTCCCACCAGGACCTTCTTCTTCTCTGGCCCGAAGAGTCGAAGTACTCTTCCAACTCCTCTCAGGAGTTTTCTCTACCCACAGTTCTCCTTCGGGGATCTCCTCTTCACTTCTCGGGAGATCGGGTTTCGCGGTGTCGCGAAACTCGAAAACACAGTTCACATGCAACTCAAAACCCTGAAACCCGATGACACCCGTCTTCCACCAGGTCTCGCGGTCCCACGCTGTGACGTCACTTCCTTCTCTCGTGCGATCGGGGATCGCGGGATTGCGATTTCTCCGGTCGAAATTCCTTTGCAACGTAAACCTCCGAATGCCGAGTCCCGACTTCCCGGGATCTCGCGCCACCTGTCCTGTCGTAACCGACGGCTCTGATTAATTCGAGAAATCGCTACTCGCGATTTCAAAGGGTATGAAACTCTCACTTCGACAAATGCCGAAACCCGAAATCCGATGGACTTTGGTTCCTCCTCTCCTGCACCTAAGGGTTGATCCTCGCGCGGTTTCTCCAATATCCAATGGTCAGCGGGGTTTCGTGAATCCCTTCCACGAATCCTGGCCTTTGATTCTCATCCCCGAGGGGTTCTCCTGCTCCACAGTTTCTCCCTGTTTGAACTTTCTCCTGGGTCTTTCTCCCAGGAATCACGAAGGAATTATCCCTCCTGAGCTTGCTCGCTCTGACTCCTTCAGAGAAGTTGTTCACGTTTCTCGCGCTCGACCCAAACAACTCTCGAAGTGTTGAGTGCTTTCAGACTCTGTGCACTTCCTGTAACAGTGGTCTATACCCGCGCCTGCTCAGGTTTGCTACTGAGACTCCGGCTTTAGCCTGCACTTCCCCTGCACGACCCTAAATACCCAATTTAACTTTTGGGTGAACAAGAATGAAAGTTTAACTGTTGAGCCCCATCAACGCACTCTATGCGGATGAATTCCACTGCATTCAATGCAGGAATCTCCTGGCTCAGACAGAGAAACAATTGAAACTCATTATCCTCTCTAACAAGCTTCAGTTAAACCTCTGAAATCACATGCACAACATATTCAAAAGCAAATGCATAACAGAAAACACACATCCATGAGCATAATATCAACACAGAGAAAACAACACAAACCATGAAAGTGAATCAAAGACTTCCTTCTATTAATCCAATCTGTACATGGGTGTTCTTCACCAGTTCTCTGCTCCGCTCTTCTCTTCTGAATGCTTGATAATCCAGAATTCCCTTACAATGTACAAAGGAGGGTGCCTATAATCCGTTTTCCCTCTCGAATTCTAAAGCTATCAAATCTTCAATAAATTCCTATCTAACAGCATTAAATCTATTAAATGCCTTCCTATCTATAATACAATACAAGTGCACTTCATTACATTAACTCATTAATCCTTGGCGCAACAAATATCAAGGTAAAATTCAAAAAGAAGTTGGCTGGCTTGTCCAACTGTCTTTTCCCTGCTCCACGCGCTGGCTCGCTTGATGATTTGTGGATGCTCCTGCATCATTATGTAACAAGCTATGCCTCCAATCCCTCTACGAGACGAATTCTTTATCCATGTTGACCAAAACATAAATCGGTCTATGTTAGGGACCTTAGATTGCTCATGCTCCCAAGTTTCAACTAAAAATATAATATCAACTTTACTTGGGATCCAACTTGATATAGGCAGTTTGTTCCAAGGAAATCCCCCGACACTTCCAAGAAAGGATTTAAAGTGTCTCAAATTACTATTTATTGTTATCGTTTTTCTCTCTATCCCTAATAATAGCTTTTTGATTCCTAATTATTTCCCATTTTCTTTCCTTCTTGCATTCCATTACCTTTTGAACCTCCTTCCTTAATTTAGCTTGATCTTTTGGAATGAGGTTTTCATTTATAAATATTCTAGACCCTTTTAAGCTCACATTTTTACTAAGTATGACATATTTATGGGCATTAGAGCTCACCATAACCCAAAGCAACATATCTGTTCAATTATTTTCCTAGCCTTTTTTCTTCTATAAGGTCCATTGTTTCAATTTGTGATTTAATTTTTAATTCCTCAACTATTGCTAATGTGTCCTCATCTTTTTCTTCTTTTATACAAAAAAATATCATGTTCAAGGCTCTTTTGTTATGCTCATGGTATAACTCTATGATATTATTTATTTCCTCTTTCATAGGTTTGATATCCAAAAATTATGAGGTTCAAGGATCTTTTGTTACACTCATGATCTAACTGTATGAGGTTATTCATTTCCTCTTTCATAGGTTTTGATATCCAATTTGTGTTCTACACTATTTAGGGCTAAATTGTTAATTATCTGTTCTTCTAGCTCTTTTATCTTGTCCCTAAGATTGTTATTTTCTTGGACCTCTCTTTCATGCCTTAATTGTTTTTGTTTTTTTCTATTTCTTGTAATCTAGCCTCCATTTGTTTTTTTCTAGTTTGTTCATGACCTGCGGGACTAGCCTATGTCTAAGAAACCCCGACTCACGGGCATCTAAGCCGTCAAAATCACCTGAGGATCGCACTCGACCTCAACCACACCAACCCTTAACATGGATGGATTTTGTGTCCTCCCAGGTTTTGAATCAATGACTTTAACATCACGAAATTCCTTAACAATACACTTTGTCACCGACTGTCCTACACCTCGGGGACTAATCTAGCCTCCATTTGAGATGGATCTCAAACCATAATAGTTTGAGTTGAATCTCAAACCCTAATAGTTTATTGTCTATGTGTCTATAAAGACTATCTTCTAAGGATCTAAATTTATTATCAAGCATTGCTATTGAATCACTTTGAAGCATTGCTATTAATTGGCTTTGAAGTTTGGATTCTCTTTCTTCTCTAGTTGTTTTTCTATGGATTATATATATTCATGCAGACTATCAAGGTTACATTGTTAGGAGTTAGATTTATGTATCAATGGTGAATTACTCATATCGAAAAGAAAAATAAATAAATAAATAAGAGACTTGTGCACCTATTGAGGGTAGATATAAGATTCACCTCAAAGATATATTATTATTGTTTTATTTCTATGACTATGTATTCACCCCATAGATACATTCACCACATCAATTTACCTTAGACATAATATTCACTCATCCCAAATATATCATACCATCAATTCACCCTAGAGATAATATTCAATGCATCAATTCACCTTAGAGATAATATTCACCACTATAGAGATACATAATATTCGCTCACTACAAAGATAATATCACCAACATAGATAATAGTAGCCACCACCATATGGATTTACAACAAAGATATATTTTATACATGTTTATATTCATTTAATAAGATTATAGTAATAAAAAGAAAATAAATAAAAGATTTGGGTTTTTTTTTAAGAAGAATGTTTATAAAAAATATACCTTGATATTTTATAGTTAAAAGATTAAAATTTCTTTTAAATAGTTAAATGTTAGTTTTACTAGGTTAATAATCCAAGATCCATAAATATTTAGTAGATGTGAACTTTATTAGACAAGAAATTTCATGTGATAGTGACCCAATTGAATACTCTTCCCTCATTAAATTATGATAAATTTTACCACTATAAAAACATCAACCTAAAAGATACCATCCCATGCAAAATGAATCTAAATTCACCATAATATTAATTCATTTTAACATTTTGGATTCCTTATAAAATTGAGTGATGAATGCATCTCTAAACTTTAGGAATTCCTCATTCCTCATTGGTAAGATAATGAATAAGGAAATCAATGTCGACCATCTTAATCGTTATTTGAAGTGCAGTGCCAGATTGTTGTCGAAATACTGCTTGTGTGAATAAAGTTCGTTGAAGGAAAACAATGTGCACATAGACACATATCATACAAGACACTGAGATGAATATAACATTATCTCATTTTCAAGAAGTTTCCTTGCAACTTCCTAGGAGAAGGTACATAACTCTTTTAAAAACGTACCTGCATTCTTTGCTTCGTTGCAACTTCCTCATAAAAGCAAAAGTACAGAAATTTATTTTCAAATATTAACATCATCTCATTTTCATGAAGTTGCTATTAACATCATCTCATTTTCATGAAGCTTCCTAGCAATTTCGTCATGAAAGGAAAAGGAACATAACTTTATTTTAAAAATGTCTAAATGCTGTGCATGGGAATGGAACCGTACCAAAAAGAGTGACATGAAAAAGAGTGACACTAAGATAAAAAGAAAAATAATATTGAGTATATTTTATTTTGGTTAATAAAAAAATATAAAATTTGTGATTTTGAAAGTTAAAGAAAAGTTTTAATGGTTATGCATTAATCAAATAAGCCATAAATCAAGTAAGTTAATATTTCATTATAATTTTTAGACTTCTAACACTTAAAAAGAAAGAAAGAAGATGAAAATATTAAAAATTAAAAATTTATATCTATTTTTAAAAAATACATCAAAATTTTTTCCATCTGACTAAAATTTGCAATGATATTACACTGTTTTGAATTTTTTTTTATGGAATTAAATCATAAGCATATGTAGACTATTCATAATGTGTAAATTAATAAAAAATAAATAAATTAAATAATATTTTAATATTATTTATAATTATGATTATATAAAAACTGTAGATAAAATAAAATATCAATTTCATTAAAAAAAAAAATTAAGTTTACATTTAAGATGATGTTATATATATATATATATATATATATATATATATATATATATATATATATATATATAATTATATAATTTTTATATTGTTATAAAAATATTTATATTTTCGTTATACAGATTTTTGTTCACCATTTTATTGATAATAATTATTATGGGGTTTTCTATTTTTTATTGGAAAATTAAAGTTCTCATTTTATTGAATTTTTTTGGTTCAATTAATCAAGATTCTTATTTTATTGATTTTTCTTAGTTTAATTTTTTATTAGTGTTTTAATATTGTTCAATCTTTTATTAGTTTTTACTTTTAGTTATTTTACTATTTTAAACATTTTTTTATAATATTTGAAATGTTATTTCACAATAGTTAACTTTAATTTTTAATCATATAAATATTTAACTAAACAGTTTTTTCTATTATTATTTCAGTTTTTTTTGTCTTTGATGATGGGTGAAATGTCCACTCTAAATGTTGAAAGTTTAATATTTTATATACAATTTATCTCAAAAGCTCAAGCAACATCACCAACCTTTTCAAATTAACCCAGTTTTGAAATGTTGAAATTGGTTTAAATATCAACCAAACACTCTTTTCTATTATAATTTCAACTTTATTTGTCCCTCCAAATAGGTGGAGTGTCCACTTTAAACTCTAAACATTGAATGGATATTTTATATATATTTTATCTGGATAGTTCAGTCAACATCACCAACTCTTTCAAATTAGACCCAATTTGGAGATGTTGAAATTGGATTAGTTGGTTAGTGCAGTGCCATTAAATGTTATTCCACAACAGTTAACTTTAATTTTTAATCATATAAATATTCAACTAAATAGTCTTTTCTATTATTATTTCAGTTTTTTTTGTCCTTGATGATGGGTGAAATGTCCACTCTAAATGTTGAAAGTTCAATATTTTACATACAATTTATCTCAAAAGCTCAAGCAACATCACCAACCCTTTCAAATTAACCCAGTTTTGAAATGTTGAAATTGGTTTAAATATCAACCAAACACTCTTTTCTATTATAATTTCAACTTTATTTGTCCCTCCAAATAGGTGGAGTGTCCACTTTAAACTCTAAACATTGAATGGATATTATATATATATATTTTATCTGAAAAGCTCAGTTAACACCACCAAACCTTTCAAATTAGACCCAATTTGGAGATGTTGAAATTGGATTAGTTGGTTAGTGCAGTGCCATTAAAACTTTGCTTTAACTTTCAAAGTGAACAATTAGATCATTAAAACTTTGCTTTAACTTTCAAAGTGACAAGTTAGATACTAGATTGTCAGTTTGACTCTTGACTCTTAGCATAGATAATTTTATAGAGTAGTCTAAACTTTCTACCTTTTGGTTGTTTTTTTGTGATTTTGTGGGAAATCAGGTGAGGAATGGTTGGATTTGAAGATTTCAGTGATTAAATTTCTATAATGGTGATGTCCCAAGGGTTTTCAGCAGGCTGAATCCATTTATGCATTCATAAATACAATTTAAACAATAAAAAATAGAGATTTTGTCCAGATTTAAATCGCCAAATTCTAACGAAAAACACCAAAAAAAAAAAATAGAACCTTTAGCCAACCCTAATTTTAATGTATGTATTGCTAGTGTTTTTGTCAACGCACTGTTAACAAAATCAATTTACTCCTGTGCAAACGAAAGGAAGGAAGATATGTAGGCTTGTCTCCTGTGCAAACGAAAGGAAGATGTGTAGGACTGTCGTTCACATAAATGCCTAAATGCTACCGTACATACTAGCTGTCTATCGTATCCAGGTAGCGACAATACACAAATATTCCAAAACCTGAATCGTTTATAAGAATGTCAAATACGTTGACGTTTTATTATGTATATTGGCATAAGTATATACAGTCGAATTAGGTCATGCCATTTTGCAGGTTGAAGAGATCCACGTCCGTTACGAAGTTATTATCGAACAGTGGTTGAGACCTAACTGACAGAGAGTCCACGGATCCGTGCAACAGTAGGAGAGGGACGAAGCTTCATCGAAAGGGGCTCGGATAGAATCGAAATAGACACACAACCTCCACTCTTAAAATGGATGGGACGGCTGCACTTGTTTGGTACGTGGACGGTTTCACATGCACAGATGGAAGTGAAATGCAAGCTGCTACGTTCATTCACTCGTTACAGATCTGGATTTATGAGGTTGACGACGGGATAACTACTACAAATGAGTCGTCCACGTCGGAGGAAGCTTCATGGAAAAAGGGTCCGATGGGGTTGTGGATCTTGGAGTGGATCCGTGCAAGAAGAGGAAGTTTCAAGGAAAGAGTCTGGGATGGGGAATTTGAGATGTACATCGAAACAAAGAGGCAACTTCCATGTCCAACTATTAAGAGGATGGGATGAAGTTTCATGGAGAGAGGCTCGGATGGGGAATTTGAAGTGGACTTAGAAAAGAGAGATAACTTCTATCTCCAACTCTTAAAAGGATGGGATCTGAACCAGGGACCAAATTTGAAGTTTTAATGGTTTTTCAAGATCCATCAACCTCATTCATTGGATGGATGGGATCTGAACCAGTGACCAAATTTGAAGCTTTAATGGTTTTTCAAGATCCATCAACCTCATCCATAGATGGATGGATCTGAACTAGGGACCAAATTTAAAGTTTTAATTGTTTTTCAAGATCCATAGATCTCTTCATAGATGTAAATTAAATCATTTTGTTTACAAAATAAATTAATAAAATATTCTCAAGGATTATTCCCTATCATATTGAAATTGAAAGACAATCATTCTTGTAACTTGTCAAAATTTAGATTTTGAGAATAACCATGTGGAATTAGGGAGGAAATGGCAAGTAGGACTGATTATGTTAACTCCTTTTGTAATTGTTTTATGTTTACTTTCCTTAATGTATATTGATACTTTTATGGCCACTAATTCCATGTAAGATATGTGTTTCATTTATTTGTGCCATGTAGCACTATCATACATTCATCTTAATTTATGATTCGTAATTGTTCTTTTATTACTTCTAGTGCTTAATGGATTTACAATGGGTAATTATGATAGTATTGACAACATGATCATTGATTTCAATGAGAGAGGAATTACTCAATCTCCCTCACTTGTATGTCTTAGAAAGCAATGATATTATTAACTTTTTATCATTGAAATAGAGATTTGTGAAGTGGAAAAAACAATTACTAGTGTGTGGAAATTAATGGTTTTTCAAAAGAAAGAAGAAACAACAAGGCATGAAATCTTCTTAAACCTTCTATGGATGTTTATCTTCTCTTTAGGATTTTAACATGACAAGATAACTACTACAAATGAGATGTTTCATGGAAAGAGGGTTGGACGGAGAAATTGAAGTGGACATAGAAATGGAAAAACAACTTCCATGTCAAACTCTTAAAAGGATGGGATGGAGTTTCATGAAAAGAGGTTCACATGAGGAGTTTGAAGTGTAGAGACAACTTCCATGAAAAATCCTAAGAGGATGATGTGTGGAACATTGATCAAATTTGAAGTCTTTATGGTTCTTCAAGAATTATTCTTTCTTTCATAGAAGGGCACTATATAATTTATTTTGCAAAGGAAATTTAAACACTAAATAAAAGAAATTTAAAACAAAAAAATTACTTATCAATCACCAAAGTAAGGATTATTAGTATAACATCCAATAGAAGGTCACTTACTCTCATATATCAATATTTAATTTTTAAGAATAAATGCATGGAACTAGAGAGGAAATGGTAACTAGTGGTGGTAATATTAACTCCATTTGCAATTTTTTTATACTTGCTTTCCACAAATGTACATTGGTACCCCTCTTGCCACTAATCTCAATTATTAATAATGATAACACTCACAACATAATCATTGATTTGAATGACATATAGATTACTCTGTCATCTTCACTTCATACATCCTAAAAGGTAATGATATTATTGACTCTTCCTCAATGGCGTAGGGATTTGTTAAGTGGAAAGACAATTAATAGCATGCCGAAAATAATGGTTTTGCAAAAAAAATAAAAGATGGAACATTCCCCAACCAAAATTCTCATAAAATTAGAAAATTTAAATCTAAACTAATTTCTTGTAACTTACCAGCTACAAATTTCAACCACATTTAACTATTTTGATATCATGAACTAGATGCATCTACAACATTCTAAAATGAGCATAAAATGCAGATAATAAACTCAAATACAACAACATATAAATCGTTCTCAATCACATATTTAATGCACATCAATTAAACTCAATATGCAATATAGAGACAAGATAAAACACTTATCTTTTAAAAATGGTTGTGCAACCAACTCCTTCGGAAGAAGGTTCCACCCAACCATAGACTTGTTGTTCCAAATATCAATAGAATGTCACTCATGAGGTGGGGCTAGCAATCCAAAAAAGAAGGTGGTCTCTCATTGTCCACTAATAGCTCTTAAATCCCTCAACCCACTGGTATTCTCCTACAATTATTCCAATTTTCCACTAGCTATATTCCTCTATACCTACCCAACCCAAGGAATGTACCCCTTCACTGCTCTAAGTCCATCAAGAGTCTAATTAATTTATTAGGGAATCTCTAGCACATGTAACCAGGAATCTCATTACTAAAAAACTCAAGGAAACTCACTGCTAGGAAAACTACCAGAGAAAAAACAACAATCACTTGTTGTTACAGTTCAACTCACAAAGGAGTGCACTCTTCAAGCGTGACAACCTGACTATTCAATCTTGTACTCCAAATATTCTCTAGAATTCACCCTCCATGGTTGGTCCAACTGCAAATATCTTATTTTCCTCTTCTCTGTTTGAGGTTCATGAAAAACCTTGACTGTATAAAACTATTGTAACGGTATCTCACTACTAGGAAAACTACTAGGAAAATAACAACAATCACTTGTTGTTACAGTGTAGCTCACAAAGGATTTCACTCTTCAGGCACAATCTAGCTATTCAGTCTTGTACTCCAAATCTCTTATTTTTCTCTTATCTATTTGATGTTCATGAAAAACCTTTATTGTACAAAATTGTTGTAACAACCCATACAAATTTCCTCTTTTTTATTACTTTCTTGAATTACACACTTCCACAAGATGATTGTACTCAGCTCCCATGCTCCCAATAACTATGGAATATGACTTCACACACCCACTCTCTTACATGCATTCAATTATTTGCTTTTGAAACACTCAACAATAAAATGGAAGGTTCATATACCAACAATAGTTTTAGGAAGTGGGTTGAATTAATAAGCATGGGTAATTCTCCTTTGGACCCCTCTATTAGAAATTCTCTTAGACCCTCCCCTCTTGTGGATTAATCATCCCCCATCTCTATCCATGTCCCCCAACATATGACATCACATTTTATTATTAAAATTCATAAATACAATTTGCACAGACATCGCTTGGTCGTGGCCACATTTCATATCTACATTATGAATTGATTAAATTGGGGATTATAGTTGGGACGTTATGTTCCCCCTCCCCTACAATTGTGCACTATCCTCGGAGCACACTATGTCGATATACATGCACAAATTTACATCATAATACTAAGAAATAAAGATTTAACAATTTTATGACTCCAACAGTAGTTCCAACCAAAATATTGTATTCCTATTAACCCATTGACCCAAGGAATGTACCCATTTCATTGATCTCAGTTCATCAGGTTATACATCTCTTTATTAGGGCCCCCAGCGTAAGTTGTATAGGACACAAAGATGTGGTTCCAAAACTCTAGCTACTCAAAATGGAGTCTTGTATTCTTATATTTTGTTTTCTTCAAAATTAAAAAAAGCATTGTGGGTACTACCCCCGCATGTTTCTTCATGTTCCCATGTTCTGTATTCAATACCATAGAAAGTCCATTGAACATTTACCAACCCTATGGATTTGTTCTTGAACACTTTTAATTTTTGATCTATGATGTGTACTAGTTCAACCCAGAAATCCCCTTCATGTTCCACCTGGATCACAGTAAAATAAATTATGTGGTTAGGTTCAGGCACATATTTATTTAATAATGATACATGGAATACATTATGAACTCTCATGGATGCAGGAAATGCCAACATGTATGCAACCGACCCTATCTTTTCTAGGATTTCAAAAGGTCCACAATATCTTGCTGTCAACTTTGGGTAGTTTCCTAATCTTAGTGAACTTCTCTTCTCTTTCAATTTTAAAAACACATGTTTGTAGACTTTAAAATTTCTGAAAACTCTATTCTTATCTGCACAACTCTTTTTCCTATCCTGGGAAACCTTTAAATTCTTCTTTATCTTTGTCATTTTCTCTTCCATTTACTTTAACAAATTTTTCCCGATAATATCTTTGTTTGTTAGATTATCCCAACTTACTAGTGTGTTACACTTCCCACCGTACTTGATACCCATTATTGTAATAAAATTCAACTAAATTAATATAATCCTCCAACTTTGATGGTTGGTCCATCACATACATTCTGAGCATGTCTTCAATTATTTTGTTAGTCCTCTCCTTTTTCCCATCCAACTTTGGGTGATACATTGTATTGGGATTTAGATTTGTTCCAAAGCCTTTGAACAAACCTTTCCAAAAATTGGATGTGATTTTTAGATCTTTGTATGAAACAACTTCCTTGGGCACTCCATGTAGTCAGACAACTTCTTTCATGTAGATTTTTGCAATATCTGTTGCCTTATGTGTAGTCTTTACTGGAATAAAATGTGTTTCCTTAGTTAACCTATCCACCACCACCATGATGGAATCATGTTGCTTCACTATTCTAGGAAGCTTTGTAATGAAATCGACTTTACAACCTCCCACTTCCATTTTGGAATGGAAAATGGCTATAACATCCTCCATATCTAGGTTCAATCTTCATTTTCTGTCACACTAGACATCTAACTATGTAATTAGTCACTTCTTTCTTCAATCTAGGCCAAAAATATTGGCTTCTTAAAGCCACAATTGTTTTTCGATATCCTATGTTCCCAACATATAACACATTGTGCATTTCCATCATCATTATATTTTTCAACTCATTGGAATTCGACACACATTTTTCCTTTGTTCATGAGAATTCCATCTTCTTTTAGCTCAAAATCTTTAAATTTATATTGTAAATTGCCTTATTGTAATGTTTTTTTTTTAAATAATGTTGATCTAAATTTGTTGTTGAACTAATTTTATCTTTCATATCAGTACTGTACATGATAACAACTACAATATGTATCTCATGTGCTCTCCTACTGAGTGCATCAACCACTTGGTTTTCTTTTTCTTTGATGTGGTTAATTTGAAAGTCATACTCACTAAGAAATTCCAACCATCTCGTTTGTGTGACATTTAATGTGGGTTGTCCAAACAAATGTTTCAGACCACAATGGTTTGTCCTTAGTTCAAATTTTGTCCCCATTAAGTAATGTCTCGACATTTTTAACGCATGGATAATGGTTGCTAATTCCAAGTCATTCATAGCATAATTCTTCTCATGGTCTTGTCATTTTATTGACTCATAGCATACCACAGGATCTTTTTGTGTGAGGACGCCACCAAGCCCTTCCTTACATGCATTAGTGCACAAAAAAAAATATTCATCTACATCTGCGATGTTCAAGATTGGTGCACTGGTCGATATGTCTTTGAGTTGATGAAATATTTCTTCATGTTGGGAAGTCCATTCGAATTTCACTCCCTTCTTTTGCAAAGAAGTGATTGGGTTTGCAATATTTGAAAAACCTTTTATGAATCTTCGGTAATAACTTGCAAGACCTATGAATGATATGAACTTTGTGACATTTCTTGGCGTTGGCCATCCTCTAATGGCATTTATCTTCTTTGGATCAAATGTTTTCCCTTCTACTAAAATTATATGCCCCAAGTAGTGAATCTTCTTTTGATAAAAGATGCACTTACTTAGCTTGGCATACAACTTATCGTCTCTTAAAAAGTTTAACAGCATTCTCAAATATTTTTCATGTTCCTCTTATGAATTAGAGTATATGATTATATCATCTAGGAATACAATTACAAACTTGTACAGGTATTCGCTGAATACTCCATTCATCAGGAACATAAAAACTCTCATCACATTTGATAACCCAAATGGCACTACCATGAAATCATAATTCTCATATCTTGTCCTAAATGTTGTGACCTTGCTAATATCTTCTTTCTTTATCCTCACTTGATGATAACCTGATCTTAATTCAGTCTTGGAAAATATTATTGCACCTTTCAGTTGATCGAATAAATCATCATTCCTTGGAAAATGATATTTATTATTTATGGCGACCTTATTTAACTATCTCAAATCAATACACAACCTCAAGGTTCCATATTTCTTCTTCAGAAAAATAACTGGGGCACCCCACGGTGACACACTTAGGCATATATACCTTGTAGTATTCCAGATATAAAATAGTATGTAGAACATAAATATTTAACTAGAAATGACAGAGAAACAATGATATAACTAGAACAATACCATAATAATACCAAAATAACACCAGAAAGAGCACTTTGATTACTGATAGCAATGTTCACTTTCCTCTTCGAGGGGGAAACCTTCAATAGAGAAGAGCTCTATTAAAATAATATCTAATACAATATTTTTCATACCCTCTACTTCTATTTATACTAATTCTATCTATCCAAAAGAAAAATATAGAGGAAGATCCTTATAGAAGCGAAAGCTTCTATTAGGTATTCTTACATTTGACTTATTCTTCCTTATTGCTAGGCCTTATTAATATTGGACTTTATTACATGGAGTTATATTATTCTACCTACATGAGGGGTTAGGGAGGTTAGGTCCCTAACATGCCCTCCCCCCTTGAAGAACAACCTTGTCCTCTAGGCTTCAGATGAGGGAATTGTTGTAGAATGGTGGTCGACTCCCAGGTGGCATCTTGTGGAGGTGTATCTTTCCATTGGACTAACACTTCCTAGATGGTGCGCTAACGGAGACGATGCTCTCTCTGGGCCAACGTTGCTTGTGGATGCAACCATGTGGAACCTTCTTCATCCAACTCAGGGAGACTAGTTTGAGTTTGGCACTTAGTTCCAATCACCTTCTTTAAACAAGAAACATGGAAAACATGATGGATATTCAACTGTCTGGGTAGAGCTAACTGATAGGCCACCCATGCCACATGCTTTAGCACTGTATAAGGACCATAAAATTTGGGCACAAGTTTCTGACAGTGGTGAGCTTTGAGTGAAGTCTTCTTATAATGTTGTATTCGAAGAAATACCTTGTCCACTTCAACAAAATGGCGTTCGGAATGACCATGATCTGTGTAACATCCCGCTCTTGTGTGCACCGAGAAAACTTATTCTTTGAGGACACTTGCTTGCAAGTGATCCAAATTATTATACTATTGGTTGTTTGATTATGATTATGAGATATTATGGATATGATGATATGTTATTTTATTGTATTTACATAGACATGTGTTATTGACTGGGTTCTCCTGAGTGTGCAAGACTTTGGACATTGAGGATGCAGAGGCATCGATGAAACCCCTTGGACTCCGGATCGAGTCAGGGACTGGACTATTGGGGTTTTATTGTTGTTGATATGACATATGTACATATGATTATATGTTATGATGATTGATTATTATTGCTGACATGATTCGTTGATAGATGTAGGCTGACGATATCTTGCCGACCAGACTCACATGTGGAGTATATGGGTCACATAGGACAACTAGAGAGTTGAGGGAGAGGTGTGGCAGTAACTCTACCACAACCTACTAGCACTCCCATCGTGGCTCGAACTGTAGGTTAACGATTACCTAGTTCGAGAAGACCCACAATGTCATAAGGGAAGATTGTGACAGTCGCTCACGATGATTCTAAGGGGTGCGCAATAAGGCAGGGGCCTTATTCCTTAGAGGCCCTTTGTCTCCCACAAGATCACCTGGCGGAGTATTGACTCCAGGGGTTTGATTTCTACCAAATTCAGTTAATAGGTGAGTGGCACCCTTGGAGCACATAGTGCGTCTTGAAGGGCACATCGCGCAAGGAAAATGGAAAGAGACGAGTGGCACCCTTGGAGCACCTAGTGCATCCTGAAGGGAACATTCAGATTTTAACTGGTAAGTGAATAACCCTAGCCGGCCTTAAAATGAATGATGTGATAAGTAAGATTTAAAAACAATTTTCCCTAATAAAAATGTCGCCTAGCCTAGTGAAATTAAACCTAGGTCTAAGTAGAACATGTGGTCAAAAACATAATAATAAATAAACATGTAACAGTAAGGGGGGGTAAGAAATTTAAATTTATTTATTAAAGTCAAAAATATAATGGAGGATTAAAATTTTTAAAAGGGAAATGGTTGTTTTATCTACATGTGCTAATTTAATTTTTAGTTAAAAAGAAAAGAGGGTAAATGGTTGTTTTATCTACATTTGCTAAATCAATTTTAATTAAAGAGGAAAAACGGTAAATGGTTGTTTTATCTACACTTGCTAAATTGATTTTTAGTTAAAAAGGAAAAAGAGGGAAACTTAAAAGAAATAGGAAACTTACAGAAAAAGGGGAAACTTAATGAAAAAGGGAAACATTGAACTCAACTAGACAACGTTTGATTATTATCATATTTTATAAACTGCAAATCAGGTATTGATGGATAGCGTTACCATGCATCTCATAGACAACGACCTTATATATTTCTGATATAAAATCATGTATTTTATAGATTCATTAATGGTAAAAACATCTGTGTTTTTTTTAATGCTAAAACACATCAAACTTTAAACCCCACACAAATGCCTGACAATGATTTAGACATGCTCTAAACACACAAATCTAGACAACAATTTCGCCTAGGTTACATAGCTAGTTACCCAATTCGTAAACAACAATATGGATGGCTTGGTCATGTTTTTCATTTAGATACAATATCATTTATTAGTAGGAAGCAATGACATCGAATTTATAGTTGCATTATGACTGTGTAATGGCCCCATTCGTGACTGTGTAATTGTTGTGTTGTAATGATTGATAGTATCATGGATAAAGTTTTAATTATTGTCGACAGTAAATGATATTACACATCGATATTTATTTATCAAATAATTATGGTTATTTACCCAACGATTTCATTATAATTATTACTAGTTTATCAATAGAATCATCGAGAGACTTGTAAATTTAGACATCAATAATGTAGTTAGGAATGTCGAATATTTAATAAGCAGTGTAGATCACTTTTTAATGTTAAGTAGTTCACTTATTTTAATGGACAATGTATATTTGTTGACAAGCGTATTTTGATTTTGTTAAGCGCATATATTAGTTCACCTTTATGATAACATTTGTGATAATAGTAACATTTATAATAGTTCACATTTTTGGTCACATTTTGGGTCACATTAATGATAATGATAACATTTATAATAGTTCACTCCTTCGCACTTAGACATCATGCGTAACGGATAATGGGTTATGGTTTGTTTCCGAAGTCATTTAATAGCTTGTGCAATTTAATTTGAGTGATGTCATCTTGCGTCTTGTTGAGTTTTTGCTTGGGTGCATGGGTATAGTCTTCTTGTCAATTAATTCTGTCTCCTAGCGCGTTGATTTTTTCTTGGGTTATTGGTCTAGATGTGTTATGTTGCGCTAGGGTTAGCGTCATGCCTATCACCTTGTGATGACATGATTCCTGATGAGGGGATCATTGCGCGCCTTGATGGATAGAGGTGAATGATAACATGGATGGAGTTTGTGCTTCCCAATGTGGGTGTTTGTTCGTTGTAATGGTTGTTGGTACTTGGTTTTGTAATTCCTTAAGGCGTTGGGTTTTGCGCGACATAGAGGTTTCTAGTTCCTGGTCATCGAAGCCACTGTGTCGGGTTGTTGATGTTGTCCTTTATCTTGTAGGTGTTGTCTTGCTTGTGTCGGGCGGGTAGTCATTTCTATCTGTCTATTGATTATTGCATGTTTCGTCCAGTTGCATGATGTGCTAGGGTTTTGATTCGTTGTTGTCTATTGCCTGATCTGCGTGTGTTGTGTTCGTCGTCAATTTGTGTTGTTTAAATTTTGTCGTTGTTGCCTTCCTGCTTCAAACAGAAAAAAGAAAATCACTTTCTTGCGTCACTTGTATTCGTAATGATGGGGTTGTTACAGTATGCTTGTTTCTTCATGCGATTCCGAGTCATGACCAAATTGTCTTTAAGGGAACAAAGAATAGCCTCGCAGACTATAATATGTGTGTCAACATCCTGAACCTTCGAGACCCCTGGCATATAGGAGAGAATTGATGGGGGATTTTGGCCTTAGACTGATTCAAAAGGAGTCATGCGAGTAGTTGTATGGTAAGATGTGTTGTACCACCATTCAGTTAGGGGTAACCATTGAGCCCACCGATTTTTCCGCTCAGATGCAAAACACCTCAAATATGTTTCCAAGCACTTATTGACAACTTCAGTCTGGCCATCCATTTGGGGGTGATAGGCAGTGCAGAGATGCAATTGGGTGCCCTATATCTTGAATAATTCTTTCCATAAATTGTTGGTGAAAGTGGGGTCTCTGTTAGAGACAATAGAATTAGGCATGCCATGAATCTTGAAGATATTATCCATGAATATTTGATCCATTGTGGTGGCTGTGAATGGGTGTTGAAGAGAAAAAAATGAGCATATTTGGAGAGACGATCGACGACCACCATGATGACTGACTTATTTCCATATTTAGGTAATCCTATAATGAAGTCCATAGAAATATCTTGTCAAATAGCAAGGGGAATCAGAAGCGGTTGGAGTGTGCTTGGAGATTTGACATTTTCTCCCTTGTTGCATTGATAGACCTTATATTCAACCACAAAGGTGTGGATGTCCTGTTTCATACCCTCCCAGAAAAAAGAACATTTGAACCGTTCATAGGTTTTGGTAAATCCTGAATTCTCTGCTATGGGCGAGGCATGAAGTTCAGAAAGCACTGTGGATTTAAGTTGGGATTGCTTGCATAAATACAAAGGGATTTTGTAGAGAAACTCTTCATTATGCCAAGAGTACCCTGGAGAAATTGAAGAATTGTGTTGCAATTGGTGAAGCAGGATAGAAATTTTGGGGTCTTGCAACCATTCCTAACTAACATCTTGGAGCCAATATGGTACAATGAAGGAGAGGAAGAAAAGGGACCCATCTTCTTCATTTTTCTGGGAAATATTATCGACTACTACATTTTCCTTTACCTTCTTGTAATTGATCTCATAATCATAGCCAAATAGATTGGTCACCCATTTTTTTGCATCGGGGATGAAATTCATTGTTCCATGAAATACTTGAGACTCTGAAGATCATTTTTTATTTGGAATAATTGACCCAATAAATAAGGACGCCAGAGATCCACACCATGCATAATAGCTAAAATTTCCTCTTCATTAATGGATTGGCCCAAATGTCACTTTGAAAGTTGTTTGCTAGTGAAGGCCAAGGGCTTGCCATATTGCACGAGAACAACTCCAATTCCTTTCCCAGAAGCATCACATTCCAATACGAGTGTATTTGTGAATTTTTGGAGTGTTAGGACAGGTGTCGAGCACATAGCATCTTTTAAGGCTTGGAATGCATGATAAACAATTGAAGTACAAGTGAAATCATTTTTTTAAGGAGGGAAGTGAGAGGAGTTGCAATCAACGGGCTATGGCTCTACCTACGTTGTTGTTTTCTTCTTTCCATAATTTCGAACAAACTTCCTATAAGAGCCCATTAATCCTAGAACACCATGCAATCTCGTAAGAGTTTTAGGGCGAGGTCAATCTTGCATAGATTCATTTTTCTTAGGATCCACTCGAACACCATCCTTATCGACAATATGACCCAGGTATTCCACTTTTGAGGCACCAAAAGCACATTTAGATTTTTTAAGGAAAAGTTGGTGCTTAGAGAGTAGATGGAAAGATTGATTCACATGGGAGAGATGGGATGACCAATTTTTACTATAGATGAGAATATCATCAAATAAAACTAAGACAAAATGATGAAGAAAAGGACATAAGACATGATTCATAATACTTTGGAAAGTGGAAGGAGCATTACACAATCCAAAGGGAATTACCAAGAATTGATAATGAACCTCATGAGTGTGAAATGCTGTCTTGGGAATGTATTCTTCTTTCATATGGATCTGGTGGTAGCCAGAACATAGATCCAATTTGGTGAAGTACCAAGCACCACTCAATTCATCCAAGAGGTCATCAATGATAGGAATGGGGAATTTGTCTTTGATTGTGAGTTTGTTGAGGGTGCAGAAATCAGGACACATGTGCTAAGTACCTTCTTTCTTGAGTACCATGACCACATGGGAAGAATAGGGGATAGTACTAGGATGGATAACACCTACTTCTAGTAATTCATGAACAATTTTCTCAATTTAATTCTTCTGGGAAAATGGATGACGATAAGGTCAAACATTGGGATGAAAAATTCCTGGGATGAGAGGGATGGAATGATCATGGAATCCACAGGAAGAGAGAAGTTCTTTGGGGTTGGTAAAAGCAACTTGGTGGCAGGAGAGGATAGTTTGGAGGTCAGGATGCACAAAATATGTCTCAATAACATGAATGGAGTGGAGTTGGGATATAATTCCCAAATGACCTTTTTTGAGGAGCTTTTCCATGTGATGGGAATTGATGATCTCAGGGGAGCCTGTTGTGATGCCTTGGAACTTATATTGTTATCCCTCATGTTGGAATTGCATGTCTAAGTCTATAAAATCCATGAGAATGGGGCCTAGAGTGCGTAACCATTCAACACCAAGAATAATGTCACAACCACCCATGTCTATAGGAAACATATAGGATTTTAGGTGATACTGACCAATTTGAGGTCACAGATTTTCACATCATCCCCCACATTTCATGGAACCACAATTGACAATCATGATTTGAAAATTATTAATGACACAGATGTAACAATTGATTTCTTGGGAAATGCAGCGATGAATAAAGTTATGGTTGCTACCACTGTCCACAAGGATGATGAATTTCCTATTTTTGATGTAGCTGATTAATTTGAGAGTTTGGAGTAGAGAAGCCAGTGAGAGAATTAAGTGAAATCTGGTGGGTTAGAGGGTGGGGTGAGGTCATATGGTTGTGGTAGTTCCTCCACTAGCGGAACAACAACATCTTCTTCAGAAATATCCTCAGTCACAAGCATAAAAAGATTTGTTTCCTTACACTTGTGCCCAAGAAAATATATGTCATTACAATTATAAAAATACCCTTGAGTTGATGTTCATCCATTTCATCCCTGGTTAATTTATGGATCTTAAGGGGAGTTGCAGAAGGGGAAAAATTGGTAGGTTTAGGGAAAGGAGGAAAGGAGGGTTTGTGGTTCTGGGAAGAGAAAACCTATTGGGATTCCTTGGCTCGTTGAGTATCTTCCAATCAATTTTTGGGGCATGCCATGTGAACATAGGCACAACTTTCATCTTTGAGGCCACTGATAAATAATTCCCTAAATAAATCATATGAAATTCCCTCTATTCTGAAAGCTAAGTGCTCAAATGCGGCAGTAATGTATTCCATTGTCCCAAACTTCTTTAACTTGGTCAAATGGCCTAAATGGTGGGTGTCAGAGTCAAATTAGTCATAAAGTTTGGCCACAAACTGTGTCCAAGCAAGATACCCTTGGCGTGCCTTTTTTTTCCATTGCCACCATTGCCATCGTTCCAGATCCAGATGTAGGAAACCATAATGAAGCTTGGATAAATCATCAGTAATGCCATGCAAAGAGAAATAATGTTCCATTTGGGTGACCCAGCCCGTGAGATCCGATCCAGCAAATTTGTTCACCTCAATCCTGGGAGAGCAGAGGTCTCGATAAAAGTGGTTAGTATGAGAACCTTGGTAATGGGAAGAGTCATGGTCATCCTGATAAGATGGTTGTTCAGAAGAGGAAGGGTTCTGGGAATGGCCCATGAAGTGTTCTTTGAGGTCTTTGATGTATGAACATTGTTCCTTGAGGATTGTAATATATGAATTGATTGAGATAATGTTGGAATTGATATTCTTGATGTCTCCCTAGTTTTGGTGGTTGTCAGCAATCAATGAATTGAGTTCTTGGGCTATGGTGGTAGCCATTTGGAAAAATGGGTAGGAAAATGGTATAGGGGAAACAAAAGGGTTATGTAGGGGTGGGTGGGACCACTGTGAATAAGGGTGTCAAATGATAGGTACCACTGCGATCAAGAAAAAAATGCTAATGGGATAGGGGCCAAATAAGGGTTTCGTAGAAGGGTCAGGCCCACAAAAACAAATGTGTTAAAAATGATAGGTATCACCGGAATCATGGTGAAGAGAGGAACCTAGTGGGATAGGCCCCAAATAAGTGTACCAACAAGACCACTATACTTTTTTTTTTAACTCTTATGGAGTTATACTCCTACCTGAATGATACTGTAGTGAAAAAATGCCCAAATGCTTAACAAGAAGAAATTTGTAGTAATTTCGCAACCAAAATGAAGAAGGAGAAGTTGCACAGTAATATATATTATCTGTTCTATTTTTTATTTCCGTCCCCCGGGGCAGGATATTCAAGGTTTCTACAAACAAGGTTTTTCTCAGGGAACCAACTAAGGAGGCTATACCACCTTATTCATACTACCTGACTACCCAGGTACTAGAGAGTATCTTCCTGAGTGTTGTTCTTGGTGGCACTATAACAATCAGGCGATCGATCAATTTATCTATGGAGGGCTTCAGGAAATCTTGGTCGATCCGTATATAAGTGTTTTCTAATGTGATACCACTCAAAGGGGTACCAATAGGGGTTACAAGGGTGGCCAACATATGTGTTCTTGAGTATCTCTTGTATTTCCTACATGTATGACTCCCTGACCACGGGTTTATGCACATAACGACAAATCTTTGTATCTTTAAGACGCCAGAATAGGTCTCTACCTTGAAAAAAATTAACCCACAATTTTTTTATCGAGGAAGGTGCTCTGATACCACTTGTAGTATTTGAGATATAAAATAGTATGCATAACATAAATAGTTAGCTAGAAATGGAAGAGAAACAATGATATAACAAGAACAATACCAGAATAATACTTGAAAAACACCAGAAAGAGCACTTTGATTATTGATAGAAATGTTCACTTTCCTCTTCGAGGAGGCAACCTCCAATAGAGCAGAGCTCTATTACAATAATATTCAAGACATGATTTCTCATACCCTCTACTTATATTTATACTAAATCTATCTATCCAAAAGAATAATATAGAGGAAGATCCTTCTAGAAGCGTAAGCTTCTATTAGGTCTTCTTACATTTGA
>ML778525.1:190191-239831 GCA_009831015.1 Picea engelmannii
TTTACTGGAATAAAATGTGTTTCCTTAGTTAACCTATCCACCACCACCATGATGGAATCATGTTGCTTCACTATTCTAGGAAGCTTTGTAATGAAATCGACTTTACAACCTCCCACTTCCATTTTGGAATGGAAAATGGCTATAACATCCTCCATATCTAGGTTCAATCTTCATTTTCTGTCACACTAGACATCTAACTATGTAATTAGTCACTTCTTTCTTCAATCTAGGCCAAAAATATTGGCTTCTTAAAGCCACAATTGTTTTTCGATATCCTATGTTCCCAACATATAACACATTGTGCATTTCCATCATCATTATATTTTTCAACTCATTGGAATTCGACACACATTTTTCCTTTGTTCATGAGAATTCCATCTTCTTTTAGCTCAAAATCTTTAAATTTATATTGTAAATTGCCTTATTGTAATGTTTTTTTTTTAAATAATGTTGATCTAAATTTGTTGTTGAACTAATTTTATCTTTCATATCAGTACTGTACATGATAACAACTACAATATGTATCTCATGTGCTCTCCTACTGAGTGCATCAACCACTTGGTTTTCTTTTTCTTTGATGTGGTTAATTTGAAAGTCATACTCACTAAGAAATTCCAACCATCTCGTTTGTGTGACATTTAATGTGGGTTGTCCAAACAAATGTTTCAGACCACAATGGTTTGTCCTTAGTTCAAATTTTGTCCCCATTAAGTAATGTCTCGACATTTTTAACGCATGGATAATGGTTGCTAATTCCAAGTCATTCATAGCATAATTCTTCTCATGGTCTTGTCATTTTATTGACTCATAGCATACCACAGGATCTTTTTGTGTGAGGACGCCACCAAGCCCTTCCTTACATGCATTAGTGCACAAAAAAAAATATTCATCTACATCTGCGATGTTCAAGATTGGTGCACTGGTCGATATGTCTTTGAGTTGATGAAATATTTCTTCATGTTGGGAAGTCCATTCGAATTTCACTCCCTTCTTTTGCAAAGAAGTGATTGGGTTTGCAATATTTGAAAAACCTTTTATGAATCTTCGGTAATAACTTGCAAGACCTATGAATGATATGAACTTTGTGACATTTCTTGGCGTTGGCCATCCTCTAATGGCATTTATCTTCTTTGGATCAAATGTTTTCCCTTCTACTAAAATTATATGCCCCAAGTAGTGAATCTTCTTTTGATAAAAGATGCACTTACTTAGCTTGGCATACAACTTATCGTCTCTTAAAAAGTTTAACAGCATTCTCAAATATTTTTCATGTTCCTCTTATGAATTAGAGTATATGATTATATCATCTAGGAATACAATTACAAACTTGTACAGGTATTCGCTGAATACTCCATTCATCAGGAACATAAAAACTCTCATCACATTTGATAACCCAAATGGCACTACCATGAAATCATAATTCTCATATCTTGTCCTAAATGTTGTGACCTTGCTAATATCTTCTTTCTTTATCCTCACTTGATGATAACCTGATCTTAATTCAGTCTTGGAAAATATTATTGCACCTTTCAGTTGATCGAATAAATCATCATTCCTTGGAAAATGATATTTATTATTTATGGCGACCTTATTTAACTATCTCAAATCAATACACAACCTCAAGGTTCCATATTTCTTCTTCAGAAAAATAACTGGGGCACCCCACGGTGACACACTTAGGCATATATACCTTGTAGTATTCCAGATATAAAATAGTATGTAGAACATAAATATTTAACTAGAAATGACAGAGAAACAATGATATAACTAGAACAATACCATAATAATACCAAAATAACACCAGAAAGAGCACTTTGATTACTGATAGCAATGTTCACTTTCCTCTTCGAGGGGGAAACCTTCAATAGAGAAGAGCTCTATTAAAATAATATCTAATACAATATTTTTCATACCCTCTACTTCTATTTATACTAATTCTATCTATCCAAAAGAAAAATATAGAGGAAGATCCTTATAGAAGCGAAAGCTTCTATTAGGTATTCTTACATTTGACTTATTCTTCCTTATTGCTAGGCCTTATTAATATTGGACTTTATTACATGGAGTTATATTATTCTACCTACATGAGGGGTTAGGGAGGTTAGGTCCCTAACATGCCCTCCCCCCTTGAAGAACAACCTTGTCCTCTAGGCTTCAGATGAGGGAATTGTTGTAGAATGGTGGTCGACTCCCAGGTGGCATCTTGTGGAGGTGTATCTTTCCATTGGACTAACACTTCCTAGATGGTGCGCTAACGGAGACGATGCTCTCTCTGGGCCAACGTTGCTTGTGGATGCAACCATGTGGAACCTTCTTCATCCAACTCAGGGAGACTAGTTTGAGTTTGGCACTTAGTTCCAATCACCTTCTTTAAACAAGAAACATGGAAAACATGATGGATATTCAACTGTCTGGGTAGAGCTAACTGATAGGCCACCCATGCCACATGCTTTAGCACTGTATAAGGACCATAAAATTTGGGCACAAGTTTCTGACAGTGGTGAGCTTTGAGTGAAGTCTTCTTATAATGTTGTATTCGAAGAAATACCTTGTCCACTTCAACAAAATGGCGTTCGGAATGACCATGATCTGTGTAACATCCCGCTCTTGTGTGCACCGAGAAAACTTATTCTTTGAGGACACTTGCTTGCAAGTGATCCAAATTATTATACTATTGGTTGTTTGATTATGATTATGAGATATTATGGATATGATGATATGTTATTTTATTGTATTTACATAGACATGTGTTATTGACTGGGTTCTCCTGAGTGTGCAAGACTTTGGACATTGAGGATGCAGAGGCATCGATGAAACCCCTTGGACTCCGGATCGAGTCAGGGACTGGACTATTGGGGTTTTATTGTTGTTGATATGACATATGTACATATGATTATATGTTATGATGATTGATTATTATTGCTGACATGATTCGTTGATAGATGTAGGCTGACGATATCTTGCCGACCAGACTCACATGTGGAGTATATGGGTCACATAGGACAACTAGAGAGTTGAGGGAGAGGTGTGGCAGTAACTCTACCACAACCTACTAGCACTCCCATCGTGGCTCGAACTGTAGGTTAACGATTACCTAGTTCGAGAAGACCCACAATGTCATAAGGGAAGATTGTGACAGTCGCTCACGATGATTCTAAGGGGTGCGCAATAAGGCAGGGGCCTTATTCCTTAGAGGCCCTTTGTCTCCCACAAGATCACCTGGCGGAGTATTGACTCCAGGGGTTTGATTTCTACCAAATTCAGTTAATAGGTGAGTGGCACCCTTGGAGCACATAGTGCGTCTTGAAGGGCACATCGCGCAAGGAAAATGGAAAGAGACGAGTGGCACCCTTGGAGCACCTAGTGCATCCTGAAGGGAACATTCAGATTTTAACTGGTAAGTGAATAACCCTAGCCGGCCTTAAAATGAATGATGTGATAAGTAAGATTTAAAAACAATTTTCCCTAATAAAAATGTCGCCTAGCCTAGTGAAATTAAACCTAGGTCTAAGTAGAACATGTGGTCAAAAACATAATAATAAATAAACATGTAACAGTAAGGGGGGGTAAGAAATTTAAATTTATTTATTAAAGTCAAAAATATAATGGAGGATTAAAATTTTTAAAAGGGAAATGGTTGTTTTATCTACATGTGCTAATTTAATTTTTAGTTAAAAAGAAAAGAGGGTAAATGGTTGTTTTATCTACATTTGCTAAATCAATTTTAATTAAAGAGGAAAAACGGTAAATGGTTGTTTTATCTACACTTGCTAAATTGATTTTTAGTTAAAAAGGAAAAAGAGGGAAACTTAAAAGAAATAGGAAACTTACAGAAAAAGGGGAAACTTAATGAAAAAGGGAAACATTGAACTCAACTAGACAACGTTTGATTATTATCATATTTTATAAACTGCAAATCAGGTATTGATGGATAGCGTTACCATGCATCTCATAGACAACGACCTTATATATTTCTGATATAAAATCATGTATTTTATAGATTCATTAATGGTAAAAACATCTGTGTTTTTTTTAATGCTAAAACACATCAAACTTTAAACCCCACACAAATGCCTGACAATGATTTAGACATGCTCTAAACACACAAATCTAGACAACAATTTCGCCTAGGTTACATAGCTAGTTACCCAATTCGTAAACAACAATATGGATGGCTTGGTCATGTTTTTCATTTAGATACAATATCATTTATTAGTAGGAAGCAATGACATCGAATTTATAGTTGCATTATGACTGTGTAATGGCCCCATTCGTGACTGTGTAATTGTTGTGTTGTAATGATTGATAGTATCATGGATAAAGTTTTAATTATTGTCGACAGTAAATGATATTACACATCGATATTTATTTATCAAATAATTATGGTTATTTACCCAACGATTTCATTATAATTATTACTAGTTTATCAATAGAATCATCGAGAGACTTGTAAATTTAGACATCAATAATGTAGTTAGGAATGTCGAATATTTAATAAGCAGTGTAGATCACTTTTTAATGTTAAGTAGTTCACTTATTTTAATGGACAATGTATATTTGTTGACAAGCGTATTTTGATTTTGTTAAGCGCATATATTAGTTCACCTTTATGATAACATTTGTGATAATAGTAACATTTATAATAGTTCACATTTTTGGTCACATTTTGGGTCACATTAATGATAATGATAACATTTATAATAGTTCACTCCTTCGCACTTAGACATCATGCGTAACGGATAATGGGTTATGGTTTGTTTCCGAAGTCATTTAATAGCTTGTGCAATTTAATTTGAGTGATGTCATCTTGCGTCTTGTTGAGTTTTTGCTTGGGTGCATGGGTATAGTCTTCTTGTCAATTAATTCTGTCTCCTAGCGCGTTGATTTTTTCTTGGGTTATTGGTCTAGATGTGTTATGTTGCGCTAGGGTTAGCGTCATGCCTATCACCTTGTGATGACATGATTCCTGATGAGGGGATCATTGCGCGCCTTGATGGATAGAGGTGAATGATAACATGGATGGAGTTTGTGCTTCCCAATGTGGGTGTTTGTTCGTTGTAATGGTTGTTGGTACTTGGTTTTGTAATTCCTTAAGGCGTTGGGTTTTGCGCGACATAGAGGTTTCTAGTTCCTGGTCATCGAAGCCACTGTGTCGGGTTGTTGATGTTGTCCTTTATCTTGTAGGTGTTGTCTTGCTTGTGTCGGGCGGGTAGTCATTTCTATCTGTCTATTGATTATTGCATGTTTCGTCCAGTTGCATGATGTGCTAGGGTTTTGATTCGTTGTTGTCTATTGCCTGATCTGCGTGTGTTGTGTTCGTCGTCAATTTGTGTTGTTTAAATTTTGTCGTTGTTGCCTTCCTGCTTCAAACAGAAAAAAGAAAATCACTTTCTTGCGTCACTTGTATTCGTAATGATGGGGTTGTTACAGTATGCTTGTTTCTTCATGCGATTCCGAGTCATGACCAAATTGTCTTTAAGGGAACAAAGAATAGCCTCGCAGACTATAATATGTGTGTCAACATCCTGAACCTTCGAGACCCCTGGCATATAGGAGAGAATTGATGGGGGATTTTGGCCTTAGACTGATTCAAAAGGAGTCATGCGAGTAGTTGTATGGTAAGATGTGTTGTACCACCATTCAGTTAGGGGTAACCATTGAGCCCACCGATTTTTCCGCTCAGATGCAAAACACCTCAAATATGTTTCCAAGCACTTATTGACAACTTCAGTCTGGCCATCCATTTGGGGGTGATAGGCAGTGCAGAGATGCAATTGGGTGCCCTATATCTTGAATAATTCTTTCCATAAATTGTTGGTGAAAGTGGGGTCTCTGTTAGAGACAATAGAATTAGGCATGCCATGAATCTTGAAGATATTATCCATGAATATTTGATCCATTGTGGTGGCTGTGAATGGGTGTTGAAGAGAAAAAAATGAGCATATTTGGAGAGACGATCGACGACCACCATGATGACTGACTTATTTCCATATTTAGGTAATCCTATAATGAAGTCCATAGAAATATCTTGTCAAATAGCAAGGGGAATCAGAAGCGGTTGGAGTGTGCTTGGAGATTTGACATTTTCTCCCTTGTTGCATTGATAGACCTTATATTCAACCACAAAGGTGTGGATGTCCTGTTTCATACCCTCCCAGAAAAAAGAACATTTGAACCGTTCATAGGTTTTGGTAAATCCTGAATTCTCTGCTATGGGCGAGGCATGAAGTTCAGAAAGCACTGTGGATTTAAGTTGGGATTGCTTGCATAAATACAAAGGGATTTTGTAGAGAAACTCTTCATTATGCCAAGAGTACCCTGGAGAAATTGAAGAATTGTGTTGCAATTGGTGAAGCAGGATAGAAATTTTGGGGTCTTGCAACCATTCCTAACTAACATCTTGGAGCCAATATGGTACAATGAAGGAGAGGAAGAAAAGGGACCCATCTTCTTCATTTTTCTGGGAAATATTATCGACTACTACATTTTCCTTTACCTTCTTGTAATTGATCTCATAATCATAGCCAAATAGATTGGTCACCCATTTTTTTGCATCGGGGATGAAATTCATTGTTCCATGAAATACTTGAGACTCTGAAGATCATTTTTTATTTGGAATAATTGACCCAATAAATAAGGACGCCAGAGATCCACACCATGCATAATAGCTAAAATTTCCTCTTCATTAATGGATTGGCCCAAATGTCACTTTGAAAGTTGTTTGCTAGTGAAGGCCAAGGGCTTGCCATATTGCACGAGAACAACTCCAATTCCTTTCCCAGAAGCATCACATTCCAATACGAGTGTATTTGTGAATTTTTGGAGTGTTAGGACAGGTGTCGAGCACATAGCATCTTTTAAGGCTTGGAATGCATGATAAACAATTGAAGTACAAGTGAAATCATTTTTTTAAGGAGGGAAGTGAGAGGAGTTGCAATCAACGGGCTATGGCTCTACCTACGTTGTTGTTTTCTTCTTTCCATAATTTCGAACAAACTTCCTATAAGAGCCCATTAATCCTAGAACACCATGCAATCTCGTAAGAGTTTTAGGGCGAGGTCAATCTTGCATAGATTCATTTTTCTTAGGATCCACTCGAACACCATCCTTATCGACAATATGACCCAGGTATTCCACTTTTGAGGCACCAAAAGCACATTTAGATTTTTTAAGGAAAAGTTGGTGCTTAGAGAGTAGATGGAAAGATTGATTCACATGGGAGAGATGGGATGACCAATTTTTACTATAGATGAGAATATCATCAAATAAAACTAAGACAAAATGATGAAGAAAAGGACATAAGACATGATTCATAATACTTTGGAAAGTGGAAGGAGCATTACACAATCCAAAGGGAATTACCAAGAATTGATAATGAACCTCATGAGTGTGAAATGCTGTCTTGGGAATGTATTCTTCTTTCATATGGATCTGGTGGTAGCCAGAACATAGATCCAATTTGGTGAAGTACCAAGCACCACTCAATTCATCCAAGAGGTCATCAATGATAGGAATGGGGAATTTGTCTTTGATTGTGAGTTTGTTGAGGGTGCAGAAATCAGGACACATGTGCTAAGTACCTTCTTTCTTGAGTACCATGACCACATGGGAAGAATAGGGGATAGTACTAGGATGGATAACACCTACTTCTAGTAATTCATGAACAATTTTCTCAATTTAATTCTTCTGGGAAAATGGATGACGATAAGGTCAAACATTGGGATGAAAAATTCCTGGGATGAGAGGGATGGAATGATCATGGAATCCACAGGAAGAGAGAAGTTCTTTGGGGTTGGTAAAAGCAACTTGGTGGCAGGAGAGGATAGTTTGGAGGTCAGGATGCACAAAATATGTCTCAATAACATGAATGGAGTGGAGTTGGGATATAATTCCCAAATGACCTTTTTTGAGGAGCTTTTCCATGTGATGGGAATTGATGATCTCAGGGGAGCCTGTTGTGATGCCTTGGAACTTATATTGTTATCCCTCATGTTGGAATTGCATGTCTAAGTCTATAAAATCCATGAGAATGGGGCCTAGAGTGCGTAACCATTCAACACCAAGAATAATGTCACAACCACCCATGTCTATAGGAAACATATAGGAT
Source organism: Picea engelmannii (assembly GCA_009831015.1). NCBI lineage: Eukaryota > Viridiplantae > Streptophyta > Pinopsida > Pinales > Pinaceae > Picea > Picea engelmannii. Next base: position 198,299 of record ML778525.1, read on the forward strand.
TTTAGGTGATACTGACCAATTTGAGGTCACAGATTTTCACATCATCCCCCACATTTCATGGAACCACAATTGACAATCATGATTTGAAAATTATTAATGACACAGATGTAACAATTGATTTCTTGGGAAATGCAGCGATGAATAAAGTTATGGTTGCTACCACTGTCCACAAGGATGATGAATTTCCTATTTTTGATGTAGCTGATTAATTTGAGAGTTTGGAGTAGAGAAGCCAGTGAGAGAATTAAGTGAAATCTGGTGGGTTAGAGGGTGGGGTGAGGTCATATGGTTGTGGTAGTTCCTCCACTAGCGGAACAACAACATCTTCTTCAGAAATATCCTCAGTCACAAGCATAAAAAGATTTGTTTCCTTACACTTGTGCCCAAGAAAATATATGTCATTACAATTATAAAAATACCCTTGAGTTGATGTTCATCCATTTCATCCCTGGTTAATTTATGGATCTTAAGGGGAGTTGCAGAAGGGGAAAAATTGGTAGGTTTAGGGAAAGGAGGAAAGGAGGGTTTGTGGTTCTGGGAAGAGAAAACCTATTGGGATTCCTTGGCTCGTTGAGTATCTTCCAATCAATTTTTGGGGCATGCCATGTGAACATAGGCACAACTTTCATCTTTGAGGCCACTGATAAATAATTCCCTAAATAAATCATATGAAATTCCCTCTATTCTGAAAGCTAAGTGCTCAAATGCGGCAGTAATGTATTCCATTGTCCCAAACTTCTTTAACTTGGTCAAATGGCCTAAATGGTGGGTGTCAGAGTCAAATTAGTCATAAAGTTTGGCCACAAACTGTGTCCAAGCAAGATACCCTTGGCGTGCCTTTTTTTTCCATTGCCACCATTGCCATCGTTCCAGATCCAGATGTAGGAAACCATAATGAAGCTTGGATAAATCATCAGTAATGCCATGCAAAGAGAAATAATGTTCCATTTGGGTGACCCAGCCCGTGAGATCCGATCCAGCAAATTTGTTCACCTCAATCCTGGGAGAGCAGAGGTCTCGATAAAAGTGGTTAGTATGAGAACCTTGGTAATGGGAAGAGTCATGGTCATCCTGATAAGATGGTTGTTCAGAAGAGGAAGGGTTCTGGGAATGGCCCATGAAGTGTTCTTTGAGGTCTTTGATGTATGAACATTGTTCCTTGAGGATTGTAATATATGAATTGATTGAGATAATGTTGGAATTGATATTCTTGATGTCTCCCTAGTTTTGGTGGTTGTCAGCAATCAATGAATTGAGTTCTTGGGCTATGGTGGTAGCCATTTGGAAAAATGGGTAGGAAAATGGTATAGGGGAAACAAAAGGGTTATGTAGGGGTGGGTGGGACCACTGTGAATAAGGGTGTCAAATGATAGGTACCACTGCGATCAAGAAAAAAATGCTAATGGGATAGGGGCCAAATAAGGGTTTCGTAGAAGGGTCAGGCCCACAAAAACAAATGTGTTAAAAATGATAGGTATCACCGGAATCATGGTGAAGAGAGGAACCTAGTGGGATAGGCCCCAAATAAGTGTACCAACAAGACCACTATACTTTTTTTTTTAACTCTTATGGAGTTATACTCCTACCTGAATGATACTGTAGTGAAAAAATGCCCAAATGCTTAACAAGAAGAAATTTGTAGTAATTTCGCAACCAAAATGAAGAAGGAGAAGTTGCACAGTAATATATATTATCTGTTCTATTTTTTATTTCCGTCCCCCGGGGCAGGATATTCAAGGTTTCTACAAACAAGGTTTTTCTCAGGGAACCAACTAAGGAGGCTATACCACCTTATTCATACTACCTGACTACCCAGGTACTAGAGAGTATCTTCCTGAGTGTTGTTCTTGGTGGCACTATAACAATCAGGCGATCGATCAATTTATCTATGGAGGGCTTCAGGAAATCTTGGTCGATCCGTATATAAGTGTTTTCTAATGTGATACCACTCAAAGGGGTACCAATAGGGGTTACAAGGGTGGCCAACATATGTGTTCTTGAGTATCTCTTGTATTTCCTACATGTATGACTCCCTGACCACGGGTTTATGCACATAACGACAAATCTTTGTATCTTTAAGACGCCAGAATAGGTCTCTACCTTGAAAAAAATTAACCCACAATTTTTTTATCGAGGAAGGTGCTCTGATACCACTTGTAGTATTTGAGATATAAAATAGTATGCATAACATAAATAGTTAGCTAGAAATGGAAGAGAAACAATGATATAACAAGAACAATACCAGAATAATACTTGAAAAACACCAGAAAGAGCACTTTGATTATTGATAGAAATGTTCACTTTCCTCTTCGAGGAGGCAACCTCCAATAGAGCAGAGCTCTATTACAATAATATTCAAGACATGATTTCTCATACCCTCTACTTATATTTATACTAAATCTATCTATCCAAAAGAATAATATAGAGGAAGATCCTTCTAGAAGCGTAAGCTTCTATTAGGTCTTCTTACATTTGAATTATTCATCCTTATTGCTAGGCCTTATTAATATTGGCCTTTATTACATGGAATTATATTATTCTACCTACGTGAGGGGTTAGGGAGGTTAGGTCCCTAACATACCCCTTAACAACTCTTTGAGTTTCATCTGCAACTCTTTCAACTCTGGTGTGCCCATTCTGTAAGGTGTCTTCGAAACTGGGGTAACTCCTAGTAACAGATCGATAGAGAAATCAATGTCTCTCTTTGCTGGAATTCCTAGAATTTCTCCAAAAACATCTTCAAAATCCCTCAATAACGGATGATATTCAATTATTTCCACTTTATCTCTAGTTGTATCTTCCATATGGTCTGCAAAAATATGACATCCCTTCCTGAAGCTCTTTTTCAATTTCATAGCTGAAATTTCTCTAATAGTTATAGCCCTTGGAATGCCATGAACATTTCTTTGCTTCCCTTCTTCATCAAGAGTCAAGACATGTGATTGTCTTGTTGTAACAATATAGGAAAAAATTGTGTTTTTCAAACCAATCCATGCCAATTATACAATCATATTAACCCAATGGTATGATATTCACATCTACCTTTGTGTTGAATCCATTCATGTCGATTGGATACTCTTTAACTACTTATTGATTTTCCTCTTAACCCTTGTGGCTAACTGAACCATCCAAGATTTCTTATGCTTAATCTGCAAGTGAAATATTTCAACAATGTATGATTTTATGTAACTATGTCTAGCTCCGGAATCAGTTAAAATTTCTATGGGATGGCTATGAATCTTACCTTCCACTTCAATTAGGGGATTGATATTTTTCTTGCTTGTTTTCCAAGGCTACATAAATCCTTGGCATTTTCCCTCCCATGTATTCAACTATTTCAATCTTCTAAATGTTTTGGACAATGTTCATTCTTTCTTCTTTGTGAGGGAAGTCCCTATATAAGTTATTTTCCTCACATCCCCAACATTGTATAGGCTATTTCCTTGGCCTTTTCCCAAATGAATATGTAGTCTTGTGCTCATTTTGGATTGGATGACCTTGATGATTTTCTTGGGAGATTCTATTGAAAAAGGGTGGCTTAAAGCCTTTCTATCTTTGATCCCTTTTACCCTTCATCTTGTCATTCCAAGCATTTTGGAAAACTAGCCTTCCTCGTTTTGCTCATAAGGATGATTTTCTCTCCTTATGGATTCCTCCAAAGTATTGGGGTTATCATATTGTATCTTGTCACTGTAAAAATAAGGTAACCCACTCATAAACCTTTATATTTTTACCTTCTCATACTTTATGAAGTAAACATACTTCAACAATTCAAAGAACCTCTTCTCATATTCATCTATTGTCATGCTTCCCAATTTGAGTTCAAATAACTCTTTCATATTCCTTTCATAATAATGCTCCAACAAATATTTCTCTTGCAAATATCCATTGAACTGCATCCATGATATCCTCTTCTCATCAAGGTGCTTGCCTTGCTTAAGATAATACCACCACACAAATTCTTTTCCTTGCAAGTGGTAGGTTGGAATTCTTGCTTCTACCCTAGAGGGGTAATGATGGAGCTCAATTTTTGTTTTTTCAAACAACCAAGCCTTGGTCTCTTTTCCCTTCCTATGCTCACTATTGAAATTTGGTGGCTTGATTTTCCTGCGTTCACCTTGCAAGATGTATGCCTCGGGCATTCTTTGCCTCTTGACACATGACACACTTAGGCTGCTCCCTGGACCTAAACTTGCATGAGTTATTCTATTGGATTTTATTGGAGAATGATGATGCCTACTCATGCTTCTTTACTATCTATCATTCCCATGATCATCCCTTCTACTTTGGGATTTATGTGTTGTCACTTATCTAGCACTATTTTCTTTCTTGGTGCCAGTGTCTTTGTTAAATTTATTATGCAACATATTCAGACTCTAAAGTATCTCTTCCTGAGATTTCATAATCCTTTCATTATCTTCCCTATAGTTATGCACTTCTTGTTATATCATCAATTTCCATGACTTATGCCTTGATGAATTTGTTGGTCTTGTCTCTATCCTACTTGCAAACAATATTTCCCTATACCTCCTCTAGATTCTCTAAAAAACAATATTTTTGGACTTGTATGCACCCTAATAGTTATACAATACACGTGTACTCGAGTTTCTCAAAGGAAAGCCACGTACATGTCATTAAATTTTCAAAAAAAATTATTTTCACATAATTGTGCATCGAGTTACAGGGTCGGTTAGCTTCCTAACTCCTTTTATGCATAAACAACCATATACAACTTCTTGGAGATGATATAAATAGAGAATGATCCATGACTAGAAGGTAATCATCCTTGAAAAAAATTCATGCTGGCTAAATCCTACTCGATATGCAAGCCCCTATCCTTGATCTTGGAAACTCTCATTTCCATCCATTTCCATGCATCTCCTTAACTCACCACAAAATCTCCCTAGATTCTCTTTGGGTTTGTTTGTGCATCAGAGTTAGAGGTTCAACACATATACAACAGTTGGGGTAGGGACCTAGAGTCCATTCAAGGAGAAGTGCCATGGTAGATTTAGGTAACAACTACCCCTCAAATATGTTGTTTAATAATAAAGATACTCTTTCCTTCAAATTATTTTATTGTTTATGCATATTCATTGTATTTGAATATCTTGTTATCTAGAACTAGGTGTTTTTAATATTTATACTTTTGATCAAATTTATAAGAGTTACTTATAAGATAACTACCTTCCTTTATAGTCTTGTGTTTGAAAGTATTGCAGGTTCATGAAGGATAAATTGTGAAGGAGCATAAAATATTCCATCCTTGGGATCTACATCAATTGTTGGACACCAAGTAAGTCTTATTTCCTTCTTTTCCAATATTTATTTATTTTGATCAAAGCAGTTACATACTTTTCTATTTACGTTCCTTGGAAATTGATGGTCTTTAAGCAATCACTGATCTATCATGGTTTACCCACAGCCATAGGGGAATTTCCCTACAACAGAACTAGAGACCATACAAGGGACTCTCTTTAGTGGGTTAGTCTCTAGGGGTTTTCTTTGTTTCTAACTTTTTCTATAACTTAGCTGAGTAGTCTTTAATTTCCTGAGTCTTTTCATGCTTTATCTGGCTTCTTGGCCATTAGTTTCAATTCTTTTTTGAACTTTCCAAGTCACATATGTGATTTTCCTTTATATTAATAATGTATATATATGTGTGTTTAATTTAAGACAATCACATACATATTTTCTCTTCCTTGGATAAAATTGCGTACATCACCATAGGAAAGGGTTTTTACAATATTTTATGTTTGTTGGGGTATTGTCCATAGTGCTTGAAATATTTTTGAAATTCAGTGGCTCTAGTTTGTCTGTTGTTAAGTACATAAGTTAATAAGTTATATATTTTATAAACAAAAGTAAAAATATGTGATTCCTTTTTTTCTTGCTTAGAGTTTGTTTGAGTGGTTTGGGAACTCTTTCCTTGAGAATGTTTTTTTGGGTCAATTTTGTTTACTATCCTTACAGTGCCAATAAAGTTTGGGTGGTTATTTTTACTTCTATTTTTGGATCTTTCTTGTTTTGGTTTGAAAAGAAAAATTAGTTTAAGTTTTTTTGTTTTCTCTTTTTCCTTTAAAAAACAAAAACAAAAACAATATAGAAGGCATGCTTTGTGCTTATCTTTTCAGTCTTTACCTTCAATTTTCATTGAAACGGAAAATTTGTTTATGGAGTATGCTTTTCTTTCTATTCTTAGTTCTTATTGATTCCATAATACTCTTTTCATTCTTGAAAACTTTGATTTTTGCAAGTGGTAGTTACAAGTTTCAGTGAAAAGGATAATTTAGTTTTGCTCATTTTCAAATAGTGGCATTGCATTAAGGAAATTTGCATTAGTATTACATTGTATCTAAACATAAATCAACATTTCTTGCATGGTATTAAAAGAATAAAGAGTTTGCATTTATTTGAATCGTTCCTTAACACTACTTTCATTGAAGAATACGTTTATCTCATAACAATGTTCTTAAAAGTGTTTTACTTTGTTGTTGAGTCTCTAAAACATCACTCAGTTTCATGTCCACTACCTTTAGAGTAAACAACAACTCCTAAAATGAATGCATAAATTAAAATCAATTATACTTTTTGTTTGTAGGGTGAACAAACTAGTGTAGGTGTAGGGCCTTGGACTAGGATTGGAGAGTTAACTCTCCAAGGAATTTAAAACAAACTTAGGATTTTGATATATGAAGAGTTATAACCCAACTTTCATATAAGTATATCCGATAGCCTCCTCTAACACTGGATCTAAATGCAAGGTATCGTGAGGAAGATTCAAGGAGATAACCCTTATAATGATTGACCAAACATTGTGGAGAGATTGTATACATGGGTTTTGCTAGTACCCATACATTCTTGAGAGGTGGTTCTTTCAAAGCTTCTAGATTTTCTACCCTACCCATATGCTCGATCCCAACTATCCATTATACCCCCTAGATATTGATTGTGAGTTGGCATCCTTATTTTCATTTCCTAGGTATCTCATAGGTGACTGCGGGGGGTTTCTCGCGGTACCTGAGGTAGACGTCGTATCATGCTATTAGTACCCCTAGAGGGTTCCTTGTCTAGAGAGGGTACTTGCATCGGGTATGGTTTTTCATTAGAGGTCGAGGTAACTTCTTCTCTCTCCTCTGTTATTTGGTTCACAAGACTTAATCAACTCATGTCATCATTCGAAAGGGATTTTTCGTAAATTCATCGCTACTTTGGTCTTGGGACCTAATCCACTTGAGATGTAATATTAGAAGTTGTTTTCATTTGTTGTTTCCCTCAGACGTATTATATTGGTGTGCTCTTTGTGTGTAGAGGACCTTAGGAATGTGTTGGTTTCCACCTTGAGTTTATTATTTAAAGTGGTTGATCAATTTCTTAATCAATCTTGGAGGGTTCAAGGCCTCTCGAGTGTTGAGTTGAATTCTCCACTACCTCCTCTGAGGAATCTACTTGATCAAACCAACACTTTTGGACCAACTAGTCCTATGGACATTGTTGAGATAGAAACCACATAGTCAAACACTTATGCGTCAAAGGTTACATGTATATCTAATCTGAAGGTCGAAGGCTTCATTAGACCCTTTAACCCTCCATTGACTAGATCAGACGAACCTATTCTTTTGTGCCTTTCGAATTATGGGTTGGATAACAGTAACAATATCCCTCTTTGATGGGGAACCATTATGAAAGGAACTTTAGTTGTGTCAAGGTTGGGGATCCCTCCAACCCCCACTTCGACTATAGTTGGGGGAGGAATTATACCTCCTTTCCTTTTCTAACCAAATGACTAATGTGTTTCAAACCACAATAGTTGCATTGATCAGTGGCTCTGCATTACTGATTTTTGGGTCCACTCAACATTTGAGTGAAACTCCTTAGTCACTTTTTTCTTGTAACACTTTCTTGTTTGTAATGTCATTGATTGGCATGAAGAATGTATCAGCTAGTTCAGAGTCGATTCCTCAAATTCTTAATGTTGAAGCAAAATGTTCTTCACCTCCCATCCAAGTTGTTCCTTTGGGTGGAGGTCACATCCCTCCATCGTTCTGCTCACACGGGAGTGGGTATTTCATGTTTATTTTCCCTAATCCTTTCATTGGATGGGGCGATGCTATGGGCAAAGTGTTTTTATCCTTCAACATGCCCTCATCTTCTAACCCTTTCATGTTATTCGGTGGGTTCGGGAGAAATCCCTTCCCTTCGAATGGAATGTTAGTTGAGGGAAACCCCTTCTAAGGTCAATGGAATTTAGCATAGGGTTCGTACCATTTTTAAGGAATTACATCATGGGGAACCCCTTCCTGATTCATAACAACCCGATGCAAGGGGATTACAAAGGGATGTTGGCAGGGAAAAACCCTAATTTATCTTATGGAAACTATATGGGTGGAGGTTTTCTTCCTTTTAACCAGGGATTTCAATGTTTCAATCAAAACCCTAGCCCATCAACAATCTCTTCCTAGAAAAATGGTGTCAGTAATAATCAAGGGTATCCTTTTCTGGCTGCTAGTCAACCTGAGAGCTCCAACCCCGCTAATTATAATTCTAGGCAAGAAATCGAGGCTTCCATTTATAACAATGCTAAACTTGTCAGACCTACAAAAAATTGTGATTTAACTGATATTCCATGATCTGAACTGGCCTTTGCTCCCCACTAAACTACCCTCGAACATTCTGAAGTTTGAGGGAAAATCCATGGAGGATCTGATTGATTATGTGACAAATGTTTATTTATGGTTTTCATCCAATTCTCTGAATGATGACTCGATTTGGCTATGTCTCTTCTAGTGCACTCTCATGGAAGTTGCAGTGAAATGCTATATTGAACTTTAGGGCTCGAAATTTCACACTTTTCATAACTTGGCTTTGTTTTTTCTAAACCATTTCTAGCTTCTAGTATGGTACGATGCTGGCACTGATTTACTATTTATGCTTAAGCAAGACAAATCCACTCATATTTTATATCACATTCAAGAGTGTTGGAGGTGGAAATGGATGATCAAAACTATGATCCCTCCTCAGTTCCTCCTCAAATTATTTTTAAAGTCCTTGTTTCCATATATCTTCAAGGTTGTTACTATGTCATGGGTATCCTCTAAGGAGAAGGTAAGTTTTAGGGATAAGAAACTATATTTTATCTATTCACATATTGGGATCCTTTACGAGATATTTTTGAACGCACTGCGACCGAGTACTGACCCATTGAAAGCGAAGTCTATACCACATGTCCATGGAATTATTGTTTTTTTCAATAGAACTATCATGGATCTAGTTGCAAACCCAATAAAATAGATGAAAATTCATCCATATGTGGCTAGTTAAGATATGGATTTGACCATTTCCACCATCCAATCGTTATATGTACATGTTGTACAATCGACGAACCCAAAAGGTAACCAACAACTTGGAGGGAAGAAAAGGAGTAAAGATAAAAAGGCAGGTTGAAACAATAATAAGAACATTAAATCTAAGGTGAATGTTAGGGGGTGTTATCCCTAGAAGTCAAGTCAAGACTGCTATTGAGTTAATCCTAACACACCTTGTTTCAAAAATTTCAATAGGGGTTTTAATATGGATAAATATTTGCTTGATTTGAAAGGGAATAATGATTTGATATGTTAAGATCACTTACCTAAGTGCAACAAGTCAGGTAAACAAAACTGATGGCTAGAGGTTTAAGATTTAAGTGATATGATTGAGAGAAAGGGGAAGAAAAAAATTTGATAAATACACCAATAAAAAAACTTGTATTTAATGTATTTATGCAACAAAGGAATAAACCTTTATATAGAATTCATTCTAAATAAGATTTAAGGACAGAAACACCAATGTGGCAAATATTACTAAAACATGTTAAAGCAACCTTCTCAACACAAAAATCATTTTTCATAAAATCGTATAACATCAACAAAGTGTTTTAGAATAAATCATTAATATGATAAACATAAAAGGATTACAAACTAACCATCAATTTCATTAGCAGTTGAAGTCTTTACATAGGCAAGATAGATCAAAACAATCTTTAGATATGCAATATCACGCCAAAAACAGGGATTCAACCCTTTCTTCCTTACTTAATCAAATATATAGATTTTTTTACATCATTTTCATTCATTTAAGGTCATTCTGATATCTAGGGATATCTCAAAACTAACTCCTACAGGCCCTGAGGGTGAATTTTTCCCATATCTAGTGATACATATAAATGGAAACAATTACAACTAAGATCCTTTAATATAGGAAATTTGTTTCATAGATATAGGTATTTTTGTTGACTTGATTACAACCGGCTGGTACACTGCATCTTTCACGAGATCTTCCTGATTCTCTATCATCCATTCGATACTTTGTGATCTTCTTGTTTACAACACTTTGACAATAATAGTTGATTGACATATATTATCATCCACCAAAAGAGGCTGTAAATCATCTTTAGAAAATGATATAATATTATTTCTTTAGGTTCCTCAAAATTTTACCCTCATCATATGCTATTTCTATCACAAAATTTGCAACTCTTTGCATTCTTCTGCAAAATCGGCTGCTACAAGTGTTCCTATAACGCCACTTCTTTTCTTGTGAAGAGTGTTGTGGGAACTTCCTGTAGCACTTTTTTAAAACCCGATCTTTATATCATTCATTATTTCCTTCACCATATTACAACCAATCATTATTTCAAGGAATACAATACCTCAAACTCATGAGATCAAAAACAACTTTTATCAAGCTTTCACCATCATAAGTCAAAAATGGGTTTTTTGCATAAACATTCAAGACCTCAAATTAATACTTCTCCCTGGAAAACGGATTTAGCTACCTCAACTAACAGATCCAAATTATTACCTCTGGCTTGCTTCATTTCATAACGAGTTGTCATCCTCCTTGGGCTATCATCTTCAGATATGGTTAGAGGCTTTGGGGCCCTTCCTTCTCTATTTACTCTGTTTTCTGGAAGACAATCTATCTTTCTCTGTAGGAGCCTTTCTATTTGTTGTTAGATCTTTCTTGTTCAGTTTCTTCTTCTCAGCCTTGATTTTAGAAACCTTCTTTCTCGTTGATGTCTTTTCATTAGGGTTTGTAGGCTCTTCATCAATTATAATGACCTTATATTTAATGGTAGGGTTGTACAAGTCTTTGGATTTTAATTTTGATTTGTTGCCTGGCCTATTAATCCTTTTTCTTACAAGGATTTTATATCTATCCACATCATTATCATAAGAACTAGAACAAGGATGATTTGTCTTTGGAATGGGTTCTTCAGCTTGTATAGGGTTTACAAGTGTCTATTGTTTCAAGTTCTTGCATTTCATTCAAGATCACAGATTCTGCTAACGTCTTACTTTTTCTAATGTAAACCTTTTGTGCACAAGGGAAAGGATTCCTAACTCCACCCAGTGCATGAGAAGATCCTTCACCTGGTTGAAAATTGATTGGGATGTCCTCAATTTTTTCATCTAAATTCTTCAGACTGATCTTCCTTTTATTCTTTCTCGATGCAACAGGTGGAATTATGCTTGAATATTCTCCCGACGTTGGTTCAACAACTTTATTAGTCAATTTTTGGGCAGGAGAATGAACTTCTACTTTAAACCTTGAATGGATAAAGGATTGATCCCATTTCCTTTGTCATTTCTCCATATCTACTTTAACCAATACTTTGATTAACCCTTGATGATAAATACCATGTGGTGGGGTTCTGGGATTTTCTTGAACTTTCATGGCCATTTTATTCAAATATCTCAAGAATTAATATGGTAGGTTCATCCTTTTGATTCCTAAAAAATGGAGGAATCGTAAGTGAAAAAGGAAATCAATGGAATAACGTCCTTCACATCTGATAAAATGTTTGAGAATCAATAGAGATTTGATCCACTAATCAACTATCCAATCCCTAGGAATACCCTTGGCCCAATTGGGATCTTTGTGCTCTGTTTTCAATAAAGTATTGACATCCCCTCTTGTAATTAACATGTTTTTGAACCACTTTTCACCATCAACAAGGAGATTACAAGATGATGCTATTTAATCCTTTGTGACCCGCATAATCAAATTTGCAATCCCGACCCTCTTTCCACCAAAACCTTCAGCAAATGCACAGGCTACACCATAATGATGTCCATATAATTTGGTGCAAAACATATACCATCCATCCTGGTCAAAGATATGTCTACTATCCTCGTATGCCTCCATGATCTCAGGTCCTTCTAGCTCTTTTTTGTTCACGTTTCCACCTTTATCCATCCTACTGTTGTGACCAGAAGACTAGATTTCTTTCTATATGAGTGAAATATGTCTTCTCTGTGGAGATATAGATGGGATTTGTTGACTATGATGAGGAAATCTAAATTTACCAACTGCAATTTTGAACAGATAAAACACCAGATTTAAGAAAATTGTCTTTTGAATAACCCCCTCCGCGTGATGTCCTGGGCAAAAGGTACAAACAACTGAAATTACCACCACCTTTGCATGTTTTGATATGGTTAGGTACCTGATAACCGTCTTTCAGCCAGGTAGGATGATCCACGTCCTCAAATTCACTCCAACCATATGCATGATGATGAAACAGTGACATGTGGAAGTTCCTGTAGCACCCTGCATAAATTTTTCTTTTGGCATATTTGGAATGAAAAATGACTTGAAATTCATCATATATATTAGTAATGATGAGACAAAATCTATGACACGATGTATGACCTTTGATGAAAGGATTTAAAACTTTAATTGATGTCATAGGACAGTGTTACAAACATGTGCATAATTAATCCTATCACCTTTTATAAAAATAAGTATCCCTCATTTCTCTTAGCATAATATTAATTTGACCCCCTTCATAATATTTTGAACCCTTAATCAATCTAATGATTAGGATTAATAGATTATTCAAAAATTTTAAAATGGAGGAAAAAAGAGATGAGAGATGAGACTTAGCAAAACATAGTAGGTGATAACAATGGTTCCATGGGGGATGGAGTTCTCCCTGTGGAACTCCAATAACTTTGAGTATACATGTGCCTTCTGTTCCTTCAAGCTATATTCCATGTTTATCTGTAGATTGTAACTATTTCAACTCCTGAAGTTCGATGAAACTTTATTCAAAACATATCAAACTGAAAAATCAAAACTAATACTAGAAACTGAAAAGGATAAGTTGCATCCTAGTTCCATTGGGATATCAAGTCCTTATTTCATAAATACCACACCACACTGATATTTACAATGATATTTGAGCCCCCAACAACTTTAGTAAAATAATTTCTTCAGAAAATGCCCATTTACAAGGCCACCAAAAACCTCTTCACCTTCCAAATTCTGCAATAAGAAAGTGTTGTTGTCCAAGACCTTCTCCACCCTGAATGGACCTTTTGGCACAGGGGCAGACCCAGGGTTTGGCTCCAAGAGAACACCAACAATCCATAGCTATTGGCCCTTTCAGCAGCACCTGTGAAGCAGATGCAGTCTCACCCGAAGCAACTATGAGGAGGTTGCAGGACAGAGATGTCTACAACCAAGGGGAATATCAAGTGGATCTACTATAGAATAACAAAACATACATGTATCACTTATCCAACCAGATCTAATTCACACAACTATAGATCTGATCTACCAAAACAATGCAAAGAACAATATAACAATGACAAAGATCAAAGCATCAATCACACATTCGACACAAGATATACGTGGTTCACCCTCTCTCTAGGGCTACGTCCACATAACCGTGCTTATGATATATTAAGGTAAAGCTTACAGTTCTTGTCTGCGCTCTTAGCTAGCAGATATTATTTCTTCTCCTCTCTTTCTCTTACCTCCCCTATGCACCCAGCTGCAGGGTTGATCTTCACACCCAACTGAAGATCTTACAACCCAGAAGGCTCTTGTACTCAACACTTCCCTCTCTCACAACACTCTTCTCTTGACCAAATCAATATCAACAGTAACAATAACAACACGTCAACCAAAAGTACCAAATCAAAACACACCCACCCAACCTAGGCCCTTTAGACCTCTATTTATACATTACAATCATTCATCGACATCCTTAGGCCAATACCTAAGTGTCAAAAACCCTAGATACAAAAACCCTAGGTGTCTAAAACCCTAGGTCAATTTGACCTGTGTTTTCTGGGCTTCGCCAACTTGTCTTTCCTTCCTTCTCGCGTGGTGCTCCAAAGCATCCAACAATGGATTTTTTCACTTGCTGACTTGTCCACGATCCTTCTTCCTTGATGATCTATAATCCTTGATCTCCTCATCCAATGAATTTCTTTTATGTACTTTTCTCCATCTTTTCTTCTCTTTTGCTCACTTCACCCCAGTGAGAGTCACTGTGTCTTCCGTGAAGTTCGCATTGTACCTCTTCTTCCTTGATCTTCGCTTCCTTCCCTAGCCAAGGGAAAAAAGGTCCCCAACACTCACCTGTGACTCATCCTGAGGCACTTCATATCTGATCCTTCTGCTTTACTTTGACTTTGGGCTGGGTAGTGCAGTCTTTGCTTTCTTCTCTATGCCTCCTCTTCATCCTTGTGCAGACTATATTTTCTATGTCTAGTACCTAGTTTCAACTACATCTAGTATCTAGACCCTTTTCTTTATGCTTCTTACCGAGAGCTGTGAGGTAGCTGGTTTTCATAGTATAACTTCAGCCGACTCCCATTCACCAAACCTTCCTTCCATTCTCCCTCCAATGTCTTCAGTTGCACAACTCCTCCTTCTATAACATAGGCGATCTCATATGGCCCGAGCCAATGCGTTCTGAACTTCCCAGGATGTTTTAGGAACTTACTGTTATAATCCAGCACTAGATCTCCTTGTCTAAATTCCTTATTCCTGATGTGCTTTTCATGATAGGCCTTTTCTCTTTCCTTCTGAACCTGCTGGTGGAAACCTGCAATAAATCTGTCTTCTTCGAGTTCAACTAGCTATGCGAGCCTCTCCTAAACAACATGAGTATCATCCATACCTATAAAGGCAATGATTCTTAAGCTTGGCACCAAGTATTCCATCGGGACAACAACTTCAAGACCATAGACCAACTTAAAAGGGGTCTGCATGGTCAGCTTTTTGCAAGTAGTTCTATAGGCCCATAGTACTGCAGGTACTCTTAAATCCCAATCATCCCTATTTACACTGCAAATCTTCGTCAGCGCTTTTTCCAAGATCTTGTTGAATGCTTCAACTGTCCCATTTGCTTGTGGATGGTAAGGTGTGCTCTTCTGATGATGTACTTCAAATTCCTCAGTCAGGGATTCAACTATTTTATTGATGAAGTGTGTACCTTGATCACTCATAAGGATCTTGGGGCATCCAAACCTGGTTATAATATCATCAAATATGAAGCACCCAGCTATAGTTTCACTACAGTCCTTGACTTCTCGAGCTTCGAACCATCTGTTCAAGTACTCTGTCGCAATGATGATGTACCTTGCTCCTGTATGCTTTCCTAGTGGATTTATAGGTCCAACAAAGTCAATGGCCCATTTCTCAAATGCTTGTAGGGTCAGTTGTGGTGCTAACGAAATTTCATCTCTTCTGGATGGTTTCCCAACCCTTTGGGATACATCGTAGGCTCTGGAATAGTCTTTAGCATCTCTTTGTAAGGTAGGCCACCAAAGGCCAGCTCTCAGAATCTTCTGCGTAGTCACTTTCCCTGCATAATGTCCTCCTGTGATGCCTTTGTGAGCTTCTGCAAGGATCATTCGTCGCTCTACTTCCATAACACATCTCCTTAATATCTCATCAGGTCCCACCTTGTATAGTTGTCCAGCTATAAGTGAAAAGTCTGCAGTGCGCACCACTAGTTGTTTCTTCTGGGGATTTGTATACTCACTCGGTGCCATTCCTGTTGACAGGAACTGGACTATGTCTGTGAAATGATCATCAATATTGGTAATAGCTAGCAGCTGTGCATCTGACATTGTATCCTCTAAACTGGTTAGTTGTTCGCCATGTTCCAGCCTTGATAAGTGGTCAGGACCTTTGTTCATTCTTCCTGGTTTAACCACGACCTCAAATTCATATTCCTGAAATAGCAACAACCATATGCATATTATTCCCACCAACACTGGCTTGTTGACTAGGTACTTCAACACAGAGTTATCAGTAAACATGTTAAAGTGTCCTCCCAACAAGTAGTGGTAGAATTTCTGCAGTGCATACACCATGGCTAATCCTTCTCTTTCTATAATGGTGTAATTAATTTCAGTTGTAGATAGATTCCTTATAGAGAATGCTAATGGGTGGTTGATATCCCCTTCTCCAGGTTGTGCTAATACTGCTCCTAGGGAAATAGAAGATGCATCGACATGCACATGCAACTTCTTGCTCCAATCTAGGAAAACCAGGATGGGCACAATAACCATCTTTTGTTTTAGTGTGTCGAGGCTCTTCTGGAATTCTTCTATCCAGATAAAATGAAAGTCTTTCTTCAACAACTTCTTCATAGGTGATGTAATTTGGGCATAGCCTTTGATGATTTTTTTTTAATATCCCGTATGTCCCAGCATAGTGCGCAGTTGTTTGACTGATGTTGGAGGTGGCAGATCAACGATAATGGCAATTTTAGATGGGTCTACCAGCAATCCCTGCTTACATACAATATGACCTAATAACACTCTGAATGGTGAGAAGAAGATACAATTCTTCATGTCTAAATCAATTTGACACTGCCTACATTTTTCCAACATTAGTCTTAGACATTCAATATAGTTTTTTAACAAACTAAACACAGTCCAGTCATCAAAATATGCTTCTAGAAATTTATGCAAAAACTCTTTGAATGCTTCGACCACCACCCTAGAAAAGATGGATGGGGCATTCTTCAATCCAAATGGCATTACTGTATACTAATAAGACCCCCATTCTGTGGCAAACATGGTCTTGTGGCGATCTTCTGTGGCAATCTGGATATGATGGTATCCTGAAAATCCATCTGTAAAAGAATATACCTCCTGACCTCCAACATTATCTAATACTTCGTCAGTGAATGGTGTAGGGAAGGGGTCATGCAAACAAGAATCGTTCAACTTCCTGAGATCTATGCATATCCTGATTTCTCATGTTTTCTTGTCTTGCACTACCATAGGGCTTATCCACTCTGATTCTTCCACAGGTTCTATAATCGCTGCTTCCAACATTCTGTCAAGCTCAATATTCAGTTTTTCCTTATATTTAGGGTTAAATTTGTAGGGTCTTTGCTTGAATGGTCTAGCATATGGGTTTAAAGGTATCCTCATCTCTCCCATAGGTCCTTTAATACCCTTCATATCAGTGAACTTGGTCGGAAACAAGTCCTGATACTCGTGCAACAACTTTGTAATATTGTCAATGGTATAAATATCTCAATAGTCTCCAACATTGGCAAGCTTCAGTGTCTCCTATGTTCCAATGTTGAGATTTTTAATATTGATTGGTTGTCCAATAAATGGTAGCTCAACTCCTAGTCCTTCCACATCTCTTTGGCCTTCTGTCTTTGTGATGTTCACCTTCCTCGGATCATCGTCTTCATCAGCATTGATGTTGTAACAACTCTGTAGTTTCTGGAGGGGCGTAGTCCATTCATCCTCTTCTTGTTCCAAAGGGAGGCTAGATGCTTCTTCAAATACATTCTTCCTCACAATATATAATGCTTGGTCTACTGAAGGATATTCACTTTCAAATAAAAAGGTGGTTACAAAATTCTAAATCATACCTTCCCAGTATGCAATGATGAGGCACAACTCTGCTTGAAGGTACCAGTTGATAGATGTAGTGTCCAGCGTGTTAATGAATTTGTGCACCCATTTTTCTTGAGGGACATCGCTCCAGGCTTCTTCACAACTTCGCACATGGTCCTTTGGGAAACTTCGACCTGTGTACCTTGCTTCGCAGCTTTCTGCTTGTGCCAAGAACCGCGTTGTCATCAAGGTACGACATTGTATCCAGTCTATAATGTTACTTTTATGTGTCCCCCACCATCTTGCTGGTGTGGCTTTCAAGGCCTCATCCATTGCCAACAACCTCTTTTGTGTTAGTACACTTGCTTCAAAATATGATAGGAAGGCTTCTAAAGGGTTTAGACCATCAAATGTGGGTAAGTTACTCACTGTTGTGTCGATCCAATGAACTTCTCTGGTTAATCTAGCATGTCTTCTGGTAGATACTTCATACATCTGGTTCTGCCAGTTCTCCAATGCTTCTTCTGAATTTGATGAAAACGCACTATCACTTCGCCAGCTTAGATTCCCATCGGCTGTAGGATTACTATAATCCTACTGTCTGGTGGTTAGCTTGTATATGTTTTCTAGTTCATATGCACGGTATTCTTCTCTAATGGGTTCTGTGTATCGCTGACCTTCATCTGGATCTAAGGTTGTGATGACCCTAAGTCCATCTCCTTCAAAAGTCATACGTATTTTCCTTAAGTCAACCACAGTGGAATTATTGAAGGCCCAATAAATTCCTAACAACGCCGGGTAAGGGAAGATGTCATCTACTATTTCAATTACCTCAAAATCTGTAAATGTTCTTACTCCATCAATGCCCACAGGGACATGCTCCAATCATCCAAATGGGATGGAAACTTGTTGATTAGCCATGCGAAGCCTGATAGGGTAGTAGATCAGCTTCGGTTTTTCCATTAGTAACCAAGTTTGCTTTGTCATGACATTGACCTCCGATCCTAAGTCGAGGACCACATAGTCTATCTCATACTCTCTTATTTGAACGTTCAAATGTAATTCCTTATTTGTCCTTCTCTTCTTACCGATTTGGTGTACTTGCCTATTCAACAAGGGGTCTATCTTTCCTAGCTCATATTGTCTGATTAGATTCTGTATTTCTTGTACAAAATTTTCATCCTGAATCAATTTAATACAAGTGTATATAAATTCCATGAGATTTCTTACCTCTTTTCCTTCTCCTGGTGAAGCAGACTGATCAAATGCCAAAGGAATTCCATATTTTCTCACTTTTGGTCTTGTCTTTGATGTAGAGCCTTGGTTTCCTTTGAATTCTTTCCTAGCTTCCTCAAACATCTGTCTTTCTTTCGTTAGATCAAAAGTTTGGGTCTTCTCTGTCACTTTCCAAATTCTTAGATCTTCTGTAATCTTCCCTTGGGTCATTATGTCCTCTCTTGTAACAACGCCTCATCTGGTTATAAGAGGGACTCTAGGGTCTTCTCCGTGAGTTTCAACATAGATCAATTTCACTTGCGGGTTCTGCTGAGGTCATCATCTTTCCTAAAGCTTAGCTAGCAACACATGACGTTCTTCTATAACATGGTCAAACAAGTTGCAATAGATGCAAGTGGTACATGGGTTTTGTAAATCCCTTGCGAGGTGTCTTGGATGTGCATAGTTATAACAGATGATCTATCCTCGACGTCAACTCATTCCTCCTCCTCATCCTCTTCCTATGAATCCACCACAAGGATTGAAGTTTCCTCTTCCTGGAGAGTTGTACTGCGTCGTGTTTCCTTCTTGTTGTACTTCGCCTTGGATCTTATATATGTCTCTTTACATTTCATGCATGAGATCATAAGCCCTACAATCCCTATCATCATGTCCTACAGACTTATAGAATGTACAATACAAATTTGTAGGTGTCTGAACATACTTTTGCATATAATAGCACTCACCAGTATGATGTTTGTTTCTACATACCTCACACCAGGGTAAGGTGACTTGCTTCAAGGGGCTCAGGGCTCCAGAAGCCAAATATTCATTAAATAAAGGGCAACGTTCCTTGTCATGAGCTTCTGATCAGCATATGACACACCAAATGTCTTCTCTTTTATCTTTTCCCTTGTCTTTCTTTATATATTCGACCTGCAGAGACAAGCTAGTTAGCTGACTCAGGATATGACTCATACCTACACTGGATTCTCCCATGGGGGATGATTTGAGCTTCATGGAGATATCCAACGCCTCATCCTGTGAAGCAATCTTCTGCTGCATCAGCGGAACTCTGATGTGTGGTAGCAGGGCAACAATGAACCATTCCTTGTTTTGCTTGTCTGGGATTTGAAAAGTTAATCGGCCTATTAAGGTCTTGAATCTTTGATTGAACTCCCAAACAGGTTCAAATACCTTCTTCTTGGTTTCTTTCAGCTCTATGATACATTGGGATTTTGGCTTAGGTTTCTTGAATTCTATAATCAACGCATTCTTGATCTAGTTCAATGGCTTAGGCTGTGCAAGTCTTTGGACAAGTTTCATGTACCAACTCAGTGCGCGATCTCTAAGAGTTGTACTGAACTGGGTTCTTTTGAAAAATTCATCTGTGACATTTTTAATGTTCCATACAGCCTCACACAGGAACTAGTGTTGATCAGGATATTCAGATCCATCTCCTCTAAAGATAGGGAGTCTCATCTCATCTGCCATAGATCTTCCTAGGGTTCTTGATTGAATATGTGGTGGGCTACTATGGAAAGTTCTTTGGATGCTCTGGTGACTGGGATTACTCTAGTTTCTTAAGAATGAATCAATAGGAAGGATAATAGTACTTACTTCAATAATCAGCGTAGTCCCTGAGGTTTTTGGCTCGTCCTGACGAAGTTCTTCAGCTTCCCCTTCCTCTTCTCTCGTGGGTTCCAAACATTCTTCATCTGTCAGGTATGCCTCTTCTCCATTGTAGAAACCCTCTTCTCCATAGTTTTGCTTGAACAGGTTCTCAAGGTGAACCCCTTTGAATACTCTTCCACTGCGCGTATGTCCATCTTCTGTGTCATTGTCATTGTCCGAATTCTTGAACATTATATTTTTTGAATTCAACCAAGCTACTGTATCTTCAAGATTTTCTTTTCATGTAACAACATCTTGATTCTCAACTTCAGAAAATGTAAAAAAAATTCTCTGGGTTCCTTGAAGAAATATCTTGCAGCTTGGTTGTACGACTCTACTCTGTCAACAAAAAACTCTATGATGTACCCTCCAATGGTAGTATCGAACCAGTGATCTGCTGCTCGTGATATGGAGTTATCATCTTTCTTGACCTTCTTTATCAACTTTGACATCCAGACCACATGAAGTCTAGATCGGATCTCGAACTAGGTATCGACTAATCTAGCTAGCCACTCATATAGCTCCTGATGGATCCCTCCAAAGAATATCTCATGTATATCAGTGAAGATATATCTTTCTAGCCAATCCTCAGTGCTAAGATTAGGGTTCTTATTCTGGGCTTCAACGAAGTCCTTCTCTTGATCCTCTATCTACTTTTGAATCTCTGTCTTCGATGGAAACCACCTTGGCATTCCCTCACGAAGATTCCAGTCCCGACAACGGAACCATTTGTTGGCACAGGGGGAGACCCAGGGTTTGGCTCCAAGAGCACACCAACAATCCCTAGCTACTGGCCCTTTCGGCAACACCTGTGAAGCAGATGTAGTCTCACCCGAAGAAACTATGAGGGGGTTGCAGGACAGAGATGTCTACAACCAAGGGGAATATAAAGTGGATCTACTATAGAATAACACAGCATACATATATCACTTATCCATCCAAATCTACTTCACACAACTATATATCTGATCTACCAGAGCAATGCAAAGAACAATATAACAATGATAAAGATCAAAGCATCAATCACACATTCGATGCAATATATACGTGGTTCACCCTCTCTCTAGGGCTACATCCACATAACTATGCTTATGATATATTAAGGTAAAGCTTACAGTTCTTGTTTGCGCTCTTAGCTAGCAGATCTTCTTTCTTCTCCTCTCTTTCTCTTCCCTTCCCTGTGCACTCAGCTGCGGGGTTGATCTTCACACCCAGCTGAAGATCTTACAATCTAGAAGGCTCTTGTACTCAACACTTCCCTCTCTCACAACACTCTTCTCTCGACCAACTCCATATCAACAGTAACAATAACAACATGTCAACCAAAAGTACCAACTCAAAACACACCCACCCAACCTAGGCCCTTTAGACCTCTACTTATACATTACAATCATTCACCGACATCCTTAGGCCGAGACCTAAGTGTCCAAAACCCTAGGTGTCTAAAACCCTAGGTCAATTTGACCCGCATTTTCCAGGCTTCGCCAACTTGTCTTTCCTTCCTTCTCGCACGATGATCCAAAGCATCCAACAATGGATTTTTCCGCTTGCTGACTTTTCCACGATCCTTCTTCCTTGCTGATATGTCATCCTTGATCTCCTCATCCAATGACGTTCTTTTCCATACTTCACTCCATCTTTTCTTCTCTTTTTCTCACTTCTCCACAGTGACAATCACTATGTCTTCCACGAAGTTTGCATTTTACCTCTTCTTCCTTGATCTTCTCTTCCTTCCCTAGCCAAGGGCCAAAATGACCTATCCATAGGCTATCAAACTTCCCATGATGGTCTTCTCTGCGGGCATCCCATTTCTAAACCAAATCTCTGTGTAGCAACTGCTTTGTTTTTTCTTTTCTGTCAAAAGTCTCTTTAACTTTCTGTTGATGTTGATGTGTCTTCTCAATAAGTTTCTCTCCTAATTGCTACAATTCTACAATTTGAAAAATTATTTTGATAGCATCATTAGGTTCAACTTTGATTTCCTATAGAAATTTTACAACTGGCAAAGCAAGTTGTACTGGAAAGAATGCTTCCATTCCATATACTAACCGAAACAATGAAGTTCCAATTTCTCTCTTTGTGCTAACACGATCAACCCACAAATCATATTTAAACTTTGAATCCAAATCCTTCTTATATCTAGGGATACAAATATTTTGAATAGCTATCACTCTAGAAGGATCAATTTTAACTCCATCAACACAAACAATATGACCTAGCAATTTCCCTTGTTCTAAAGCAAAATGAGACTTTTTTGGAATAAAAGAAAGGCCATACCTTTTTCTCTTTAGAAATATCTATCTCAAGTGACATAGATGATCCTCATTAGAATTAGAGAATACAATAATGTCATCCAAATAGATGAAAACACACTTATCCTTCTCTCCCACGAAAGAAATATCCATGGCTCGTTGAAAAGTGGCCCCAACATCCATTAAACCAAAAGGCATTTGGGCATACATAAAAGTACTCCAAGGTGTTGTAAAAGAAGTCTTCTCCATATCATCTAGATGAAAAAATACCCGATTGTATCCAGAGAAACCATCAATCATAGACAACTTTCTAGATCCTACCACCCTCTGCAATATATCTTCCATTTTGGGCAATGGATAGTTGTCTTTCCGAGAACACTTGTTCAAATTCCTGAAATCGACACAAAGTATGATTTCACCATTCTTTTTTCTCACTGACACCAAATTTTCTATCCAATCAAAATACCTCAAGGGTACAATGATCTTAGCATCTAAAATTTTCTTGACTTCCTTCTCCATAATAGGTAACGAAAGAGGATTAGTCTGCCTTAATTTTTTCTTGAAAGGTTTTACATTCACTTTCAAAGGTATTTGTTATTGGGTAAATCATTAAGTACGGAAACGAATCGATCCCCCTAGATCCACCTAGATCTAGAACAAAACAAGACAGGACATGACTCTTTCCCTAAGTTACAATCATTGATCTAACTATCAAAGAAGGAGTTGATGAATTACTTTTAATATCACCTCTTTATATATTTGTTGTTCTCGCTTCGCTACGGTGCTCCCGTGAAACCAGATCTCCAATGACACAAGCCAACCAAAGTGAAAGAAACTATGATATATTCAATGAAAACTCAAACATGTGTTCAAGGAGTCATGTAATAAAATGAGAATAATTTTATGGGAAAGAAACATGCCACTGTATTATATTGAATAAAAGTGGAAGATATAACTGAAACACCTTGATGTCGCAAGTTCCCTTTTAATGGTCCTTCATTCCGACACACACGTATACTTGTTCTATAATTTGCATGAATATGATCTCCAAAATCTCAATGGACAAAAGTAGAACTTAAGCATCCACTAATATAATGTTCTTCATACAATCTCCAGCCTATTCCTCCAACAATCCTTTTCTCAACTTTGCTTAACTATGTTTAAGCTTTTCCATGAGAAGCCCATTATTATATAGGATAAGCTGAAGTGGTTAAAGGGATGAGGATGATCCCACCATATCAGAGAAGTCAGTAGGATCATAACCATATGGACACCACCTCACATTCCAGAATATTACCCTTCTAGAAACTTCTTGAACCTCTTTCCTCTTTTGGCTTTCAGACGCTACCGCACCCTGCATATACAATAGCCTACGAAAATCCCGCAGGCTAGATATAGAGCAACATGCGGAAATCCTTGATTTCAACACTGTACACTATGGGCATCCTGGGACGTCCTTCTAAAAAGTAGTCTTGCAGAGGAGGAACGCAATCACTTTTGTTAGGGAAAAAGACGATTTTGAGGGCCTCATTACATGCTTGTAAAGTCATCATCAGAGTGACCAAAATAATATGTAACAATATCTTGTATTGAATGATAGTTTCATCAAAGGTCCTAACATATTCTTATTGCCATGCAAAAACATCAATGAAATCCTTCAACAATTCTTCATATTTAGCTCGATATTTTGCTGATAGGAATTTTAATAATTTAACATGCTTGGGATTTGCAGCAGTCCCAAGACTGCAATCAGTCACCTCTACTTATTTTTCTGGATCAAGGAGCTTCACTTGAACATCATTATGATAAAAAATCCTTTCAAGCGACACTATACCTTTTGGGATATGATTAGTGGGAAATTGTAAGATCTTATGCCCAACAATCATATTATGAAAATTTTAATTCTGATTGTCCTCATATAAATCCTCATCTTAATCGATATGAATTGGAGAAAAATCATCTATAGCTTCAATGAACCTTTTGATTTCATAATGTTCCTCAAATACTCTCCAATGCTTGACATTGTATGGAATAGAAGGCATGTACCTAACCTCTACTTTATATTTCAGCTTTGGGGGAAAAGGAGGTTTAAAAGTACTTTCTGCCACAACCAGTGAATTAGCCTGCTCATTCTGATTTCTTGGAATATATACAATGTTGAAAGAGAAAAAAAAGGATTCAATGATGTCCCATAGCTCTTTTTTATAGTCTTTTAACCGAATGTTTTTTTCTAATATACATCTCTGACATGTTGTACAAAGAGTTATGAATCCCCATGAACCTTCAAATGCTAAATTTTCATTTCTTTAGCTACTCTGAGACCTAAAAACAATTCCTCTACTCAACAATGTTATTTGTTGTATCGAATTCTAACTTGTAATACATGGTAATGACTTCATGTTCAGGAGAAATCAACACTACACCAGCCCCTGCGCCTTCTCTAGATGAGGCTCCATCAAAGTATAATTTCCATACCATATTTTGATTCCCAATAGACTATGGAGAAACATCTATTTTTTTCAAAGGCAAAGACTGTTGGAAAACATTATCAATATGAAATATAGAAGATCCCAAGTCCACATCAACTTCATAGATAGGATGATTTATAGAATGATCACTATCACTGATAATATATGCCAATTGAGCCTCACGATAGAGTCTTCTAAATTCTCCTCCAAGAACAAGTATAGTGGCATAAGAGAGATCCATTTGAAGAGATCCTCCAAGCTTCTTACGCCAAGATCTGGAAAACAACATGCCAAACCTAAGAGGGATATCAACTACAACTATATCCATGACTAAAATTTTGGCTGGGATTTGAGATAATGAAACAACAAAGTCTTTGATAACCCCCAAGCATTTGAATATTTTGGAATCAAAAGAAAATATATCATTGTATGCTTTGGTGATTTCTAATCCCAATTATTCCATGATAACCTTTGGCATAAGATTATGGGAGGCTCTAGAGTCTAACAGGAAGTTATGAAGGATTTTTCCATGAATGATTAATGAGACATAAAAAGGTGGAGTGGAGTCATCTCTCTCTTTTACAATTGGCCCTAATACAATAATGGGTTTTTCATCTTGGAGATTTATCACATCAAAAACAGGATCTATGACAGAAGAAGGTTGTAACCATTTTGTTAGCACTGAAAGTCACACTTTGACTGCTAAAGTGTAAGCTCAACACCCATCATAATGTAAAATATATTTTTGGTTTGAATAGGTGGATCAACAAGATGGAGAAATAAAAGGAGAGGGAAGCAAACTGCATATCAATAGGCTACACCAATGGGAAATGGAGTCATAAACATTCTACTCATCGAAGGCACTAAAGATGCTCAACAGAAAACAAGATTATATGTTGATAGATGGAAGAATGAAGAAGGAAAACATAAGATAGAATTTTCACTAAACAAAGATCCTCTCAGTTTAATAAATAAACAAATACTTGAATAAAACAATGAATGATGGGAAAAATTACAATAGATCCTTTGCTGCTTAGGGATCCATAAATATTTGGCAGCCTTTGATCCTCAAATATGAAATATATTCAAATAATAAGATATATAAAACACAATAATAACAATCTTAAAATCAAAACTTTCATGAGTCTTCAATAGTAGTAATGATTACAATCATAAAATTCCCTCATGCTTACAAATGAACACACATAGGGAAACTGCCTACTCATACTCTCTCTTGCCTCTCTTGGCTCATGAATCCAACCCCTCTACAAGACCTCCCTCCTCTCTTAAATAGAAAATAACATCAACATATCCTTAGGAGGTCGAATCCCATCTCTTTCATTGGATTCTAGGCCTTGGAGCTAGGTGGCAATAGTCAAAGAGACAAAAATCCAACAAACTATTAATTTTCAGGAAATTTTTGGAAGTCATTAATAAATTGTTTCCAACTCATTGCATGATGTCTTTAATAGAGATAAAACTTAGGTTAAGGTGTCCCTTTACATGTAACTGATCCATGACAAGTCATTTGAACCCTCCTTGACAAGTGGAAACCTCCCAACAAGGCGAATATCCAACAACTATGCAAAACAAAGAATTTGCAACACATTTCGTAGCACACTGGTGTTTTAATTCTTTCTCTCAAATGCCAAACTGGGTCAGGATGAAATTTCGTCAGCAAGTCAGCAAGGGTATCATCTTCCTCCACAAAAAATTTCATAGACACCCACATCACTATTTTGGATTTATGATCAAATATGTAAAAGCAACTGCTAAAGGAAATTTCATTGCGCATTTTGTAGTGCCTGTCTCAATTCGCAACGCCTGAGCCAGTTCACATTGCCAAAGGAAAATCAAGTAGTCAAACCCTTGCTGACCTCCAAACAAGAAAACAAATCTCATGGAGTAAGTAATGGCTATGTGGTTGATGCTAGTAATTTCAGTTTTTCACTCATATGCGTGCAAGCTGCCTAACTTCCAACCCTCTTCCTAACTAGGTCGCAACGCCAACTCAAATATAGCTTGCACACTCTAAGGAGTTTTTTAGTTGATGGTATGACATAATGCTTGGAGATATGGTTAAATATAGGCTTTGAAAACCATAAATCCTCCTTTACATGATCAATCTTATGTGTTAACATCTGGCTCCACAGAGGATGGAGACCTCCCTGTGAGGCTCCAAGAATCATGCAGTTCCAGTTCCTTATCCATTAGGATCATGGAGTCTTATTCAAATACCTAAAGCAAACTGAAAACTGAAATGATTGAACATGATCCTATTTATATACATGACCCTACTCTAACTGAATTTTACAATTTGCTCAGGTGAAAACAAACTTCCACCATAGCCACCCGATCTGTTTCGTAACATAATTCTTCTCTTCACTACAAATGATCCATAAGAAGAAAGAAAAGTGTGACAACTTACTAAATACATTCTTAGGATCATCAATATAACCTCCAAATGATGACAAAATGATAAAATTTGCAGGCTCCAAAGCATTTGAAAAGTGCAACTCCATGTATTCATTGACAGGGTCATGAAACTGCTGGCAAGGCATACTAAATAGGTAAAATGTTACCTACTTTATTTCATCATTGCTCACATGTTGTTTGATGTTATCAACATGTAGAGGTGGATAAAAGATTGATGAAATCATTTGTTGGTTGACTGGTTTCTCCTCATCTTCAGAACCATCTGTGGGCTGACTAATAATCATTTTTGCATGTACTATAAGAACAATATGCTCCTCATACACATGGTTTTTATCAAATTAGGGCTGCTCATTTGTTGGTAATGGATAAGAGGCCAATTGCGTATGTAATTCTCCTTCAACACCTCCATAACATTCCCAAGGATCAGACTCATAATCATCATGTACATGAATTGTGCTAAGAGGTTCCAAAGAAAACATAAAAAAATTATGTTCATCACCATCATTGGTATATTCATCAAAAATAGGTTGTTCTTGGTCAGTATTTGAAACAAATTATTCATCATAAGCAGTGCTACTAAATACATATGTTTCAAGAACAAAAATATTCTCTGCATTTTCTTCATAAGAGCAACAAACAAAATTTTCCTTCAGTTATGAAAATCTAGGAAAAAACAAAGATGAAACTTCCCTAGTTTTTTGAACTAACTTATCATTCATCTCAGCTTTATAGTCCGGAGAAATGTCTACTTTATTTTTATGATTATAACTATCATTTAAATCTGCATCCAGTACAAAGGAACAACAAGAAGAAAGTGTTGATCCTTTACTGGTTTCCTTGACTAGGTTATCTTCTTCAACTTCACAGTGAGGAGAGAAACTTAACGCATCTTGAACACTTTTCTCATATTCCTCACAATAATCATGAAAAATAAACTCAAAGGAGAAATAACTTTTACAGTGAAAATTGAAAGAAGTATGGAATTATCTCAAGGTGGATATGCTTGTAGTAGGGAGAGAAAAGTACCAGTCTCTGGCATCATCCTTCAGGGTGAACAAAAACATTTTCATTAAGACATCCTCTTGATGAAAGTTCAATTGCTACACGCATTGAGGAAAATCAATGATATGTTGAACAAGATCAAAATCCTTTTCTTCTCTGAAGATAGGAAATAAATCTCCCCAATCTAATAGATGAGGCAGTAGATTTGGAAAACCAGAGATGGATGAAAAATTTTAGAGGAGAAAAACTCCTTGCCAAGATAGCCTCCATAGCCTTTGACATCTTGGTTCTTTATGGAGTGGAATCACCAGGTGAAATATGCAGCATTTTCTGTCTCCAATCCTTGTTCACCATCAAGAACTGGTTGTAATCTTTGTCATACAATCTAGGGAAGATCTTCAACTTCGTCCCCGACAATGGGGCCAAGAATGTTAGCACTGAAAGTCACACTTTCATTGCTAAAGTGTAATCTCATCACCCATCAGAATGTAAAATATAAGTTTTGGTTTTAATAGGTATATCAACAAGATGGAGAAAGAAAGGGAGAGGGAAACAAACTGCAAATCAATAGGCTACACCAATTAGAAATGGAGTCATAAACATTCTACTCATCGAAGGCACCAAAGACGCTCAACGAAAAAAAAGATTATATGCTGATAGATGGAAGAGTGAAGAAGGAAAACATAATATATAATTTTCAATAAACAAATGTCCTCTCAGTTTAATAAATCAACAAATACTTGAATAAAACAATCACTGATGGGAAAAATTACAACAGATCCTCTGTTACTTAGGGATCCATAAATCATTGGCAGCCTTTGATCCTCAAATCTACAATATATTAAAATAGGAATATATATAAAACACAAGAATAAAAATATGAAAATCAAACCTCTCATGAGTCTTCAATAGCAGTAATGATTACAATCATAAAATTCCCTCAGGCTTACAAATGAACACACACATGGAATATGCCTACTCCTACTCTCTCTAGCCTCTCTTGGCTCATGAATCCAACCTCTCTCCAAGATTTCCCTCCTCTCTTAAATAAAAAATAGCATCAAAATATCCTTAGTAGGTCGAATCCCATCTCTTTCATTGAATTCTAGGCCTTGGAGCTAGGTGGCAATAGTCAAAGAGAAAAAAATCCAACAAACTGCTAATTTTCAGGAAATTGTTGGAAGTCATTAGTAAATTGTTTCCAACTCATTGCATGAAGTATTTAATGGAGATAAAAATTAGGTGCAAGTGTCCCTTGATATCGAACTGATCCATGAGAAGTCATTCGAACCCTCCTTGACAGGTGACAACCTACCAACAAGGTGAATATCCAAAAACTATGCAAAACAAAGAAATTGCAGCACATTTTGTAGCGCACTAATGTTTTAATTGTTTCTCTCAAATTCTAAACTGGGTCAGGATGAAATTTGGTCAGCAAGTCAAAAAATATATCATCGTCCTCCACAAAATATTTCAAAGAAACCCACATCATGGTTTGGGATTTATGATCAAATCTGTAAAAGAAACTACTACAGGAAATTTTGTAGCGCATTTCGTAGCACCTGAGTCAGTTTGCAACGCCAAAGGAAAATCAAATAGACAAACCTTTCCTGACCTCCAAACAAGACAAAAAATCTCATGGAGTACCTGATGGCTATGTGGTTGATGCTGGTAATTTCATATTTGTAATTATATTCCTGCAAGCTTCCTAACCTCCAACCCTCTTCCTTAACTAGTTCACAATGCCAGTTCATAGCGCCAACTCAAATATAGCTTGCACACTCCGAGGATGCTGTTAGTTGATGGTATGACATAATACTTGGAGATATGGTTAAATCTAGGCTCTGAAAACCATAAATCCTCCTTTACGTGATCAATCTTACGTGTTAACATCTGGCTCCACAGGGGATGGAGACCTTCCTGTGAGGCTCCAAGAATCATGCAATTCCAATGCATTAACCATTGGGATGGAGGAGTCTTATTCAAATACCTAAAGCAAACTGAAAACCAAAATTATTGAACATGAGCTTATTTATATACATGACCCTACTCTAGCTGACTTTTACAATTTTCTTAGGTGAAAACAAACTTCCACCATAGCCACTCAAACGATTTGGTAACACAATTATTCTCTTCACTACAAATGATCCATAAGAAGAAAGAAAAGTGTGAAAACTGACTAAATACATTCTTAGGATCACCAATATAAACTCCAAATGTTGAAAAAATGATAACATTTGTGGGCTCCAAAGAATTTGAACAATATGAAAATCACAACTCTCATTAGTCTTCAAAATGAGTAATGATTACAATCATAAAATTCCCCTGGGCTTAAAAATGAACACACATAGGGAAACTGCCTACTCATACTCTCTCTAGCCCTCTTGGCTCATGAATACAACCCCTCTCCAAGACCTCCCTCCTCTCTTAAATATAAAAATAGCATAAAAATATCCTTAAGAGGTCGAATCCCATCTCTTTCATTGGATTCTAGGCCTTGGAGCTAGGTGGCAATAGTAAAAAAGACAAAAATCCAACAAACTGTTAATTTTCAGGAAATTTTTGGAAGTCATTAATAAATTGTTTCCAACTCATTGCATGATGTCTTTAATAGAGATAAAACTTAGGTGAAGGTGTCCATTTAAATATAACTGATCCATGACAAGTCATTTGAACCCTCCTCGACAGGTGGAAACCTCCCAACAAGGCGAATATCCAACAACTATGCAAAACAAAGAATTTGCAACACATTTCGTAGCACACTGGTGTTTTAATTCTTTCTCTCAAATGCCAAACTGGGTCAGGATGAAATTTGGTCAGCAAGTCAACAAGGATATCATCTTCCTCCACACAAAATTTCATAGACACCCACATCACTTTTTTGGAGTTATGATCAAATATGTAAAATCAACTGCTAAAGGAAATTTCATAGCGCATTTCGTAGTGCCTATCTCAATTCACAACACCTGAACCAGTTCACATTGCCAAAGGAAAATCAAGTAGTCAAACCTTTGCTACCTCCAAACAAGAAAAAAAATCTCATGGAGTACCTGATGGCTATGTGGTTCAGGGATGATTTTAAGGATGGAAATTTATTTTAAAATGTATAAACCTTGGCGAATCTTACTAATCCTTCATATGCCAACTATAAATGTTTGGCAATATTTTTGTAAAAATATTCAAATTTCTAAGGATTTTATATAGTTTTTATAAAATTTTGGCTATTTTTAAGGTAAAATAATTTTATCCTATAGAATTTGGGCGAATCATTTTTAAAATATTGAATCTCGTTTTTGGAAAAACCATGGAAAATTAGCCCATGAGCGAAATTTAGCCCCTAAAATCATCCATGATGTGGTTGATGCTGGTAATTTCAAATTTTCACTCATATGCCTGCAAGTTGTCTAACTTCCAACCCTCTTCCTAACTAGGTCACAACTCCAACTCAAATATAGCTTGCACACTCCGAGGAGTTTTTTAGTTGGTGGTATGACATAATACCTGGAGATATGGTTAAATATAGGCTCTGAAAACCATAAATCCTCCTTTACATGATCAATCTTATGTGTTAACATCTGGCTCCACAGAGGATGGAGACCTCCCTGTGAGGCTCCAAGAATCATGTAGTTCCAGTTCCTTATCCATTAGGATTGTGGAGTCTTATTCAAATACCTAAATCAAACTAAAAACTGAAATGATTGAACATGAGACTATTTATATATATGACCCTACTCTAACTGACTTTTACAATTTGCTCAGGTGAAAACAAACTTCCACCATAGCCACTCGATCTGTTTGGTAACATAATTCTTCTCTTCACTACAAATGATCCATAAGAAGAAAGAAAAGTGTGACAACTTACTAAATACATTCTTAGGATCACCAATATAACCTCCAAACGATGACAAAATGATAAAATTTG
This sequence comes from Picea engelmannii, assembly GCA_009831015.1. NCBI lineage: Eukaryota > Viridiplantae > Streptophyta > Pinopsida > Pinales > Pinaceae > Picea > Picea engelmannii. The sequence continues at coordinate 230,919 of ML778525.1, forward strand.
CAGGCTCCAAAGCATTTGAAAAGTGCAACTCCATGTATTCATTGTTAGGGTCATGAAATTGCTGGCAAGGCATACTAAACAGGTAAAACATTACCTACTTTATTTCATCATTGCTCACATGTTGTTTGATGTTATCAACATGTAAAGGTGGATAAAGGATTGATGAAATCGTTTGTTGGTTGACTGGTTTCTCCTCATCTTCAGAACCATCTGTGGGCTGACTACCAATCATTTTTGCATGTACTATAAGAACAATATGCTCCTCATACACATGGTTTTTATCAAAACAGGGCTGCTCATTTGTTGGTGATGGATAAGAGACCAGTTGCGTATGTAATTCTCCTTCAACACCTCCATAACATTCCCAAGGATCAGACTCATAATCATCATATACATGAATTGTACTAAGAGGTTCCAAAGAAAACATAGAAAAATTATGTTCATCACCATCATTGGTATATTCAGCAAAAATAGGTTGTTCTTGGTCAGTATTTGAAACAAATTCTTCATCATAAGCAGTGCTGCTAAATACATATGTTTCAAGAAGAAAAATATTCTCTACTTTTTCTTCATAAGAGCAACAAACAAAATTTTCCTTCAGTTATGAAAATCTAGGAAAAAACAAAGATGAAACTTCCCTAGTTTTTTGAACTAACTTATCATTCATCTCAGCTTCATAGTCAGGAGAAATGTCTACTTTATTTTTATGATTAGAACTATCATTTAAATCTGCATCCAGTACAAAGGAACAAGAAGAAGAAAGCGTTGATCCTTTACTGGTTTCCTTAACTAGGTTATCTTCTTCAACTTCACAGTCAGGAGAGAAACTTAATGTATCTTGAACACTTTTCTCATATTCCTCACAACAATCATGAAAAATAAACTCAAAGGAGAAATAACTTTTATAGTGAAAATTGAAAGAAGTATGGAATTATCTCAAGGTGGATATGCTTGCAGTAGGGAGAGAAAAGTACCAGTCTCTGGAATCATCCTTCAGGGTGAACAAAAACATTTTCATTAAGACATCCTCCTGATGCAAGTTCAACTGCTCCATGCATTGAGGAAAATCAGTGATATGTTGAACAAGATCAAAATCCTTTTCTTCTCTGAAGATAGGAAATAAATCTTCCCATTCTAATAGATGCGGCACTAGATTTGGAAAACTAGAGATGGCTGAAAAAATTTAGAGGAGAAAATCTCCTTGCCAAGATAGCCTCCATAGCCTTTGACATCTTGGTTCTTCATGGAGTGGAATTGCTAGGTGAAATATGCAGTATTTTCTTTCTCCAATCCTTGTTCACCATGAAGAACTGGTTGTAATCTTTGTCGTACAATCTAGGGAAGATCTTCAAATTCGTCCCCGACAACGGGGCCAAGAATGTTAGCACTGAAAGTCACACTTTGACTGCTAAAGTGTAATCTCATCACCCATCAGAATGTAAAATATAAGTTTTTTTTTTAATAGATATATCAACAAGATGGAGAAAGAAAGGGAGAGGGAAACAAACTGCAGCTCAATAGGCTACACCAATTAGAAATGTAGTCATAAACATTATACTCATCGAAGGCACCAAAGATTCTCAACGAAAAAAAAGATTATATGCTGATAGATGGAAGAATGAAGAAGGAAAGCATAATATATAATTTTCAATAAACAAATATCCTCTCAATTTAATAAATCAACAAATACTTGAATAAAACAATCATTGATGGGAAAAATTACAACAGATCCTCTGTTGCTTAGGGATCCATAAATCATTAGCAGCCTTTGATCCTCAAATCTACAATATATTCAAATAGGAAGATATATAAAACACAAGAATACAAATATGAAAATCACACCTCTCATGAGTCTTCAATAGCAATAATGATTACAATCATAAAATTCCCTCAGGCTTACAAATGAACACACACAGGGAATATACCTACTCCTACTCTCTCTAGCCTCTCTTGGCTCATGAATCCAACCCCTCTCCAAGATCTCCCTCCTCTTTTAAATACAAAATAACATCAAAATATCCTTAGTATTTCGAATCCCATCTCTTTCATTGAATTCTAGGCCTTGGAGCTAGGTGGCAATAGTCAAAGAGAAAAAAATCCAACAAACTGCTAATTTTCAGGAAATTGTTGGAAGTCATTAGTAAATTGTTTCCAACTCACTGCATGAAGTATTTAATGGATATAAAAATTAGGTGCAGGTGTCCCTTGATATCTAACTAATCCATGAGAAGTCATTCGAACCCTCCTTGACAGGTGAATATCCAACAACTATGCAAAACAAAGAATTTGCAACACATTTTGTAGCGCACTAGTGTTTTAATTGTTTCTCTCAAATTCCAAACTGGGTCATGATGAAATTTGGTCAGCAAGTCAACAAATATATCATCGTCCTCCACAAAATATTTCAAATAAACCCACATCATCGTTTGGGATTTATGATCAAATCTTTAAAATCAACTACTATAGGAAATTCTGTAGTGCATTTCGTAGCGCCTGAGTCAGTTCGTAATGCCAAAGGAAAATCAAATAGACAAACCTTTCCTAACCTCCAAACAAGACAAAAAATCTCATGGAGTACCTGATGGCTATGTGGTTGATGCTGGTAATTTCATATTTGTAATTAGATGCCTGCAAGCTTCCTAACCTCCAACCCTCTTCCTTAACTAGTTCACAATGCCAGTTCACAGTGCCAACTCAAATATAGCTTGCACACTCCGAGGAGGCTGTTATTTGATGGTATGACATAATACCTGGAGATATGGTTAAATATAGGCTCTGAAAACCATAAATCCTCCTTTACGTGATCAATCTTATGTGTTAACATCTGGCTCCACAAGGAATGGACAACTCTTTGTGAGGCTCCAAGAATCATGCAGTTCCAATGCATTATCCATTGAGATGGTGGAGTCTTATTCAAATACCCAAAGTAAACTGAAAACCAAAATTATTGAACATGAGCTTATTTATATACATGACCCTACTCTAGCTGACTTTTACAATTTGCTTAGGTGAAAACAAACTTCCACCATAGCCACTCAAACGATTTGATAACAAAATTCTTCTCTTCACTACAAATGATCCATAAGAAGAAAGAAAAGTGTGACAACTGACTAAATACATTCTTAGGATCACCAATATAAACTCCAAATGTTGAAAAAATGATAAAATTTGCAGCCTCCAAAGAATTTGAAAAGTGCAACTCCATGTATTCATTGACAGGGCCATGAAACTGCTGGCAAGGCATACTAAACTGGTAAAAGGTTACCTCCTTTATTTCATCATTGCTCACATGTTGTTTAATTTTCTCAGCATGTACATGTGGATAAAGGACTGATGAAAGCATTTGGTTGTCGAATGGTTTCTCCTCATCTTTACAACCATCCGTGGGCTGACTGCTAATCATTTTTACATGTACTGTAAGAACAATCTGCTACTCATTCACATGGTTTTTATCAAAACAGAGATGCTCACTTGTTGGTGATGGATAAGAGATCAACTGCATATGTAATACCCCTTCAACACCTCCATAGCATTCCCAAGGATCAGACTCATAATCATCGTATACATGAATTGTGCTAAGAGGTTCCAAAGAAAACATAGAAAAAATATGTTCATCACCATCACCGGTATATTCATCAAAAATAGGTTGTTCTTGGTCATTATTTGAAACAACTTTTTCATCATAAGTAGGGCTGCTAAACACATATGTTTCAATAATATAAATATCCTTTGCATTTTCTTCATAAGAGAAACAAACAAAATATGCCTTCAATTATGAAAAGCTAGGAAAAATCAAAGAGGAAACTTCCCTAGTTTTTTTAACTAACTTATCATTTATCTTAGATTCATAGTCAGGAGAAATGTCTATTGTATTTTTATGACCAAAACTATCATTTAAATCTACATCCAGTACAGAGGAACAAGAAGAAAAAAGTGTTGATCCTTCACTGATTTCCTTGGCTAGGTTATCTTCTTCAACTTCATAGTCAGGAGAGAAACTTAATGCAACTTGAACACCTTTCTCATATTCCTCACAACAATCATGAAAAAGAAACTCAAAAGAGTAATACCTTTTATAGTGATAATTGAAAGCAACATGTAATTCTCTCAAGGTGAATATGCTTTCAGCAGGGAGAGAAAAGTACCAGTCTCTGGCATCATCCTTCAGGGAGAACATAAACATTTTCAGTAAGACATCCTCCTGATGCAAGATCAAATTCTCCATGCATTGATGAAGAAAGAGAGGGAGAGGGAATCAAACTACATATCAGTAGGCTACACCAATGGGCAATGGAGTCATAAACATTCTACTCATCGAAGGCACTAAAGATGCTCAACAGAAAACAAGATTATATGTTGATAGATGGAAGAATGAAGAAGGAAAACATAAGATATAATGTTCACTAAAAAAATATCCTTTCAGTTTAATATATCAACAAATAATTGAATAAAACAATGACCGATGGGAAAAATTACAACATATCCTCTGCTGCTTAGGGATCCATGAATCATTGGTAGGCTTTGATACTTAAATCTACAATATATTCAAATAAGAAGATATATAAAACACAATAAGAACAATCTGAAAATCACAACTCTCATGAGTCTTCAAAATGAGTAATGATTACAATCATAAAATGCCCCTGGGCTTAAAAATGAACACACATAAGGAAACTCCCTACTCATACTCTCTCTAGCCCTCTTGGCTCATGAATCCAACCCCTCTCCAGGACCTCCCTCCTCTCTTAAATAGAAAATAGCATAAAAATATCCTTAGGATGTCGACTCCCATCTCTTTCATTGGATTCTAGGCCTTGGAGCTAGGTGGCAATAGTCAAACAGACAAAAATCCAACAAACTGTTAATTTTCAGGAAATTTTTGGAAGTCATTAATAAATTGTTTCCAACTCATTGCATGATGTCTTTAATAGAGATAAAACTTAGGTGAAGGTGTCCCTTTACATATAAATGATCCATGACAAGTCATTTGATCCCTCCTCGACAGGTGGAAACCTCCCAACAAGGCGAATATCCAACAACTATGCAAAACAAAGAATTTGCAACACATTTCATAGCACACTGGTGTTTTAATTATTTCTCTCAAATGCCAAACTGGGTCAGGATGAAATTTGGTCAGCAAGTCAACAAGGATATCATCTTCCTCCACAGAAAATTTCATAGACACCCACATCACTATTTTGGATTTATGATCAAATATGTAAAAGCTACTGCTAAAGGAAATTTCATAGCGCATTTCGTAGTGCCTGTCTCAATTCGCAACACCTGAGCCAGTTCACATTGCCAAAGGAAAATCAAGTAGTCAAACCCCTTCTGACCTCCAAACAAGAAAAAAAATCTCATGGAGTACGTGATGGTTATGTGGTTGATGCTGGTAATTTCAGATTTTCACCCATATGCCTGCAAGTTGCCTAACTTCCAACCCTCTTCCTAACTAGGTCGCAATGCCAACTCAAATATAGCTTTCGCACTCCGAGGAGTTTTTTAGTTGATGGTATGACATAATACCTGGATATATGGTTAAATATAGGCTCTGAAAACCATAAATCCTCCTTTACATGATCAATCTTATGTGTTAACATCTGGCTCCACAGAGGATGGAGACCTCCCTGTGAGGCTCAAGAATCATGCGGTTCCAGTTCCTTATCCATTAGGATCGTGGAGTCTTATTCAAATACCTAAAGCAAACTGAAAACTGAAATGATTGAACATGAGCCTATTTATATACATGACCCTACTCTAACTGACTTTTACAATTTGCTCAGGTGAAAACAAACTTCCACCATAGCCACTCGATCTATTTGGTAACATAATTCTTCTCTTCACTACAAATGATCCATAATAAGAGAGAAAGGTGTGACAAATTACTAAATACATTCTTAGGATCACCAATATAACCTCCAAATCATGACAAAATGATAAAATTTGCAGGCTCCAAAGCATTTGAAAAGTGCAACTCCATGTATTCATTGACATGGTCATGAAACTCCTGGCAAGGCATACTAAACAGGTAAAACGTTACCTACTTTATTTCATCATTGGCCACATGTTGTTTGATGTTATCAACATGTAGAGGTGGATAAAGGATTGATGAAATCATTTGTTGGTTGACTGGTTTCTCCTCATCTTCAGAACAATCCGTGGGCTGACTGCTAATCATTTTCGCATGTACTATAAGAACAATATGCTCCTCATACACATGGTTTTATCAAAACAAGGCTGCTCATTTGTTGGTGATGGATAAGAGACCAGTTGCGTATGTAATTCTCCTTCAACACCTCCATAGCATTCCAAAGGATCAGACTCATAATCATCATATACATGAATTGTGCTAAGAGGTTCCAAAGAAAACATAGAAAAATTATGTTCATCACCATCATTGGTATATTCATCAAAAATAGGTTGTTCTTGGTCAGTATTTGAAACAAATTCTTCATCATAAGCAGTGCTGCTAAATACTTATGTATCAAGAACAAAAATATTCTCTGCATTTTCTTCATAAGAGCAACAAACAAAATTTTCCTTCAGTTATGAAAATATAGGAAAAAACAAAGATGAAACTTCACTAGTTTTTTGAACTAACTTATCATTCATCTCAGCTTCATAGTCAGGAGAAATGTCTACTTTATTTTTATGATTAGAACTATAATTTAAATTTGCATCCAGTACAAAGGAACAAGAAGAAGAAAGCGTTGATCCTTTACTGGTTTCCTTAAATAGGTTATCTTCTTCAACTTCACAGTCAGGAGAGAAACTTAATGCATCTTGAACACTTTTCTCATATTCCTCACGACAATCATGAAAAATAAACTCAAAGGAGCAATAACGTTTACAGTGAAAATTGAAAGAAGTATGGAATTATCTCAAGGTGGATATGCTTGCAGTAGGGAGAGAAAAGTACCAATCTCTAGCATCATCCTTCAGGGTGAACAAAAACATTTTCATTAAGGCATCCTTCTGATGCAAGTTCAATTGCTCCATGCATTGAGGAAGATCAATGATATGCTGAACAAGATCAAAATCCTTTTCTTCTCTGAAGATAGGAAATAAATCTCCCCATTCTAATAGATGAGGCACTAGATTTGGAAAACCAGAGATGGCTGAAAAATTTTAGAGGAGAAAATATCCTTGCCAAGATAGCCTCCATATCCCTTGACATCTTGGTTCTTCATGGAGTGGAATCGCTAGGTGAAATATGCAGTATTTTTTGTCTCCAATCCTTGTTCACCATCAAGAACTGGTTGTAATCTTTGTCGTACAATCTAGGGAGGATCTTCAACTTCATCCCCGACAACTGGGCCAAGAATGTTAGCACTGAAATTCACACTTTGACTGCTAAAGTGTCATATCATCACCCATCAGAATGTAAAATATAAGTTTTGGTTTTAATAGGTATATCAACAAGATGGAGAAAGAAAGGGAGAGGGAAAAAAACTGCAGATCAATAGGCTACACCAATTAGAAATGGAGTCATAAACATTCTACTCATCTAAGGCACCAAAGATGCTCAACGAAAAAAAAGATTATATGCTGATAGATGGAAGAATGAAGAAGGAAAACATAATATATAATTTTCAATAAACAAATATCCTCTCAGTTTAATAAATCAACAAATACTTGAATAAAACAATCACTGATGGAAAAAATTACAACAGATCCTCTATTGCTTAGGGATCCATAAATCATTGGCAGCCTTTGATCCTCAAATCTAAAATATATTCAAATAGGAAGATATATAAAACACAAGAATAAAAATATGAAAATCACACCTCTCATGAGTCTTCAATAGCAGTAATGATTACAATCATAAAATTCCCTCAGGCTTACAAATGAACACACACATGGAATATGCCTACTCCTACTCTCTCTAACCTCTCTTGGCTCGTGAATCCAACCCCTCTCCAAGATATCCCTCCTCTCTTAAATACAAAATAACATCAAAATATCCTTAGTAGGTCGAATCCCATCTCTTTTATTGAATTCTAGGCCTTGGAGCTAGGTGGAAATAGTCAAAGAGAAAAAAATCCAACAAACTGCTAATTTTCAGGAAATTGTTGGAAGTCATTAGTAAATTGTTTCCAACTCACTGCATGGAGTATTTAATGGAGATAAAAATTAGGTGCAGGTGTCCTGTAACACCCTGTTTCCCCCAGATTGTAAATATAACTGAATTGGCCAAGGACTATGGAAAAAACTCATAAGTATGAATATCTGTTGTAAATGGACCTGCAGAAAGAGGTCAATGAATGTAAATGATAGATTGAATATTATTGAATTTATTGCAGAACTACTGAGAGGGGATGTGCAGAAAAAGAGACCACGATGGTGGTGGAAGGCACCTGAAAAGGTGGCATTAACTTCCACTGAGAATTAAAATACCGTATTTGGACTCCACTAGCCCGGAGAACCAAAAGCGGCTCGCTGACCCTGAAAATTAATGGCTCGCAGACTGGTAGGCGGATGTCTTGATGAGGGATGGGATGGTGAACCGCCCATCCATAGGGACGTCAGGCCTGATCAGTGAGAGGGAAATCGTGCCACACGCAACCTTGCGAGAGGATAAGGCGTATGGCTGAAACGATTGAAGGGGGCAGACGCGAGGGGAACTCTGGCAATTTTTTTACGCAGAGTGAGTGATCGCAGAGAGGGAGGATTGCAACCTTCGCTCTTGGGCACTGGCAGACAGAGAGACGCAGGTCTCAGGACATCGTGGTCTCAGCTCAGGGGTGGCTAGTGGTAAATCCAGTAGGATTCGCTACGCCTACGGTTGGGTGGAAACGAGCACCCCTCTCAGCAGTCGCTTCCATTGCTGAACTTACTTCTGATAAGTGTTTTGCTCATAATGCATCTGGAATTTATATGCTGTCACATATGTTCATAGACTTGTGGAATTGT
>ML778525.1:248028-277084 GCA_009831015.1 Picea engelmannii
CAGCATGAGAGTGTTCGCGTTATGTTTGATATGAATAAGTTGATATATGCTTATCACAAAGGATACCATGCACGACGTGCGTTGATAAAATGAAGCCAATCGTGCCCAGCCATTCTCGGGAAGTTGTCTTCCTTTATCCGCTTCCAGAAATGCCCCGGTAAGGATCTCTTCACAGAGATTCCTTCCTCGGAAAGGTTCACCCAGAACCCAGAATAAGGATTCGAACGCACAGGCCTTATTAACCCTGTACGAGGAAGAATGATCCTATTGAGGTTCCAAGATAGTAGTGTTGTGCGATAGATAAGTCGACGGATGAGATCTCATCGGAGGGTCCATAGTCATCCATGACCATTAGATTGACGAAAGCAACGTAGGTGTTACACACCTTGCCCCTTTGCCCTATATCATCGTGAGCAACGAGAAATTGTGATCGTAAACTCCAAGACCCAAAAGAACGAATCTAGACCGTTAGATCTCGGTCCAACTACCTGTCAGCCGTTGGATCTGGAGAAGCTACGCAGGGGTTAAGCACAGGGGTAGGCGTGCGAGGAAGTGATCTGAGCCATCAGATCTGGGGTAGAAATTCCGTAAGCCGTTGGTCTTGGCAGGACATGTGTCAGCGTTTGGGAGGCGTCGGGATTTTTACCATCGGAGATTTGGGGAGTATAGATCCGTTGCATATTGAAATTGCGATACGTGATTTCCCGATCAGATCTGGACCATCCATTGTACAGGACGCGTGGCAGAGGATCCCAAAGAGTCGTTAATCGGGAATCGAAGTTCCTGAGAGCAAAGGGAACAGGACTTCGAAAGTCCCGAAATCCTGAGAAAAGATCCTAGCCATTGACCTCGGCAGGACACACGTCAGTCATCAGGCTAGGAATCGGGATTTAACCCATCGGGGATTTCAGGAGTGAAGAGATTGTTGTATCAGGATTCGCGATCCGCGAAATCCCGATAAGCTCAGAACCATCCATTAGTATGGACACGTGTCGGAAGATCCGAGGAAGTCGCGATTCGGAGAATCGGGGTTCTCGGAGGCAAGAACCTCTTGCATGTGGGAATTGCGATCTGCGATTTCCCGACAGGATCAACACCGTCCATCAGCGAGGACGCGTGGCGAGAGATCCCAGAGAGTCGGAGTTCGGAATATCGGAGTTTCAAGAGTCATGAAACTCTTACACAATGGAATCGCGATTCGCGATTTCCCAATGCAAGCATGGCCGTCCATCTGGGGGATAGATGGCAACCATCCAGAACCGTCGGTGGTAGATCCCATCGACATATCGGGAATCGGCGTATCGGGGATTTCAAGGACATGAAACCCCTGTATTGCGGAACCGCGATATGCAAATTTCCGACACCATCATAGGCCTTTGATACAAGGGACACGTGTCGAGCATCCGGAGAGAATCGGGGATCAGGATATCGCGAGTCCCGGGTATATGTGTTTTATGTCATCACAATTTCCGAAACCCTGATGGAAGGTTATACGGCTACAGTCATATGGTAAGAGGTCACATGGACCATGGTATAGCCAAGGGGGCTAGCCAGTGTAAAGGTGCGTCGAGAGTCCAAGGGACTCGTGCGCCATGACATTGAGAGGCGCCAAACCCCGACAAGAACTTAAGACTGTGGTCTTGTGAACTTTGTGGTCGTATTGACCAGGACTTAGTCCGGAAATCCAATACGCTAGGAGCACATCGGGGATCGGAGGATCGAGAGTTCCGATTACGTGTGCACCGCGGCACCGCAAACCCCGAAACCCCGACGAGAAGCTGTCGTATGGTCATATAGGAACCAGTCGTGGGAATCAAAGGCTTAGCCAAGCGGGGCTGAGGCAACCAAGGAGTGAATAAGTTTTGACACTAGAAACCCCGAATCCCGACATTGAACCAAGGATTGGCACTTCGCTAATGCAGGTTTTTGGAGATCTCCCATTTGTGGGAGATTAACCCAAAAAATTTTAAAATTATGATAGTGGGTGTGTTACATGTCCCTTGATATCTAACTGATCCATGAGAAGTCATTCGAACCCTCCTTGACAGGTGACAACCTACCAACAAGGTGAATATCCAACAACTATGCAAAACAAAGAATTTGTAGCACATTTTGTAGTGCACTAGTGTTTTAATTGTTTCTCTCAAATTCCAAACTGGGTCAGGATGAAATTTGGTCAGCAAGTCAAAAAATATATCATCGTCCTCCACAAAATATTTCAAAGAAACCCACATCATCGTTTGGGATTTATGATCAAATCTGTAAAAACAACTACTACAGGAAATTCTGTAGTGCATTTCGTAGCGCCTGAGCCAGTTCGCAACACCAAAGGAAAATCAAATAGACAAACCTTTCCTGACCTCCAAACAAGGCAAAAAATCTCATAGAGTACCTGATGGCTATTTGGTTGATGCTGGTAATTTCATATTTGTATTTAGATGCCTGCAAGCTTCCTAACCTCCAACCCTCTTCCTTAACTAGTTCACAATGCCAGTTCACAGCGCCAACTCAAATATAGCTTGCACACTCCGAGGAGGTTGTTAGTTTATGGTATGACATAATACCTGGAGATATGGTTAAATATAGGCTCTGAAAACCATAAATCCTCCTTTATGTGATCAATCTTATGTGTTAACCTCTGGCTCCACAGGGGATGGAGACCTCCTTGTGAGGCTCCAAGAATCATGCAGTTCCAATGCATTATCCATTAGGATGGTGGATTCTTATTCAAATACCTAAAGAAAACTGAAAACCAAAATTATTGAACATGAGCTTATTTATATACATGACCCTACTCTAGCTGACTTTTACAATTTGCTTAGGTGAAAACAAACTTCCACCATAGCCACTCAAACGATTTGGTAAGAAAATTCTTCTCTTCACTACAAATGATCCATAAGAAGAAAGAAAAGTGTGACAACTGACTAAATACATTCTTAGGATCACCAATATAAACTCCAAATGTTGAAAAAATGATAAAATTTGTAGGCTCCAAAGAATTTGAAAAGTGCAACTCCATGTATTCATTGACAGGGACATGAAACTGCTGGCAAGACATACTAAACTGGTAAAAGGTTACCTCCTTTATTTCATCATTGCTCACATGTTGTTTAATTTTCTCAGCATGTACACGTGGGTAAAGGACTGATGAAATCATTTGGTTGTTGAATGGTTTCTCCTCATCTTTACAACCATCCGTGGGCTGACTGCTAATCATTTTTACATGTACTGTAAGAACAATTTGTTTCTCATACACATGGTTTTTATCAAAACAGAGATGCTCACTTGTTGGTGATGGATAAGATATCAACTGCATATGTCATACCCCTTCAATACCTCCATAACATTCCCAAGGATCAGACTCATCATCATCATACACAGGAATTGTGCTAAGAGGTTCCAAAGAAAACATAGAAAAAATATGTTCATCACCATCACTGGTATATTCATCAAAAGTAGGTTGTTCTTGGTCATTATTTGAAACAAATTATTCATCATAAGTAGGGCTACTAAACACATATGTTTCAATAACATAAATATCCTCTGCATTTTCTTCATAAGAGCAACAAACAAAATATGCCTTCAATTCTGAAAAGCTAGGAAAAATCAAAGAGGAAATTTCCCTAGTTTTTTTAACTAACTTATCATTTATCTTAGATTCATAGTCAGGAGAAATGTCTATTGTATTTTTATGACCATAACTATCATTTAAATCTACATCCATTAAAGAGGAACAAGAAGAAAAAAGCATTGATCCTTCACTGATTTCCTTGGCTAGGTTATCTTCTTCAACTTCATAGTCAGGAGAGAAACTTAATGCAACTTGAACACCTTTCTCATATTCCTCACAACAATCATGAAAAAGAAACTCAAAGGAGTAATACCTTTTATAGTGATAATTGAAAGCAACATGGAATTCTCTCAAGGTGAATATGCTTTCAGCAGGGAGAGAAAAGTACCAGTCTCTGGCATCATCCTTCAGGGACAACATAAACATTTTCATTAAGACATCCTCCTGATTGAAGATCAAATTCTCCATGCATTGATGAAGAAATAAAGGGAGAGGGAATCAAACTACATATGAATAGGCTACACCAATGGGCAATGGAATCATAAACATTCTACTCATCAAAGGAACTAAAGCTTCTCAACATAAAACAAGATTATATGCTGATAGATGGAAGAATGAAGAAGGAAAACATAAGATATATTTTTCACTAAACAAATATCCTTTCAGTTTAATATAACAACAAATAATTGAATAAAACAATGATTGATGGGAAAAATTACAACATATCCTTTGTTGCTTAGGGATCCATGAATCATTGGTAGGCTTTAATACTTAAATCTACAATATATTCAAATAAGAAGATATATAAAACACAATAAGAACAATATGAAAATCACAACTCTTATGAGTCTTCAAAATGAGTAATGATTACAATCATAAAATGCCCCTGAGATTAAAAATGAACACACACAGGGAAATCGCATGCTCATACTCTCTCTAGCCCTCTTGGCTCATGAATCCAACCCCTCTCCAAGATCTCCCTCCTCTCTTAAATATAAAATATCAACAAAATATACTTAGGAGTTCGAATACCATCTCTTTCATTGGTTTCTAGGCCTTGGAGCTAGGTGGCAATAGTCAAAGAGACAAAAATCCAACAAACTGTTAATTTTTAGGAAATTGTTGGAAGTCATTAATAAATTGTTTCCAACTCACTACATGAGGTATTTAATGGAGCTAAAACTTAGGTGCATGTGTCCCTTGACATATAACTGATCTATGAGAAGTCATTCGAACCCTCTTTGACAGGTGGCAACCTCCCAAAAAGGTGAATATCCAACAACTATGCAAAACAAAGAATTTGCAACACATTTCGTAGCGCACTAGTGTTTTAATTGTTTCTCTCAATTGCCAAACTGGTTCAGGATGAAATTTGGTCAGGAATTCAACAAATATATCATTGTCCTCCACAAAACATTTCAGAGAAACCCACATCATTTTTTTCGTATTTATGATCAAATCTGTAAAAGCAGCTGCTACTAAAAATTATGTAGTGCATTTCGTAGCGCCTGCGCCAGTTCACAGTGCCAAAGGAAAATCAAGTAGCCAAAAATTTCCTGACCTCCAAACAAGAAAAAAAAATCTCATGGAGTACCTAATGGCTATGTGGTTGATGCTGGTAATTTCATATTTTCACTTAGATGCCTACAAGCTACCTAACCTCCAACCCTCTTCCTTAACTAGTTCACAGTGCCATTTCGCAGCGCCAACTCAAATATAGCTTGCACACTCCGAGGAGGCTGTTAGTTGATGGTATGACATAATACCTGGAGATATGGTTAAATATAGGCTCTGAAAACCATAAATCCTCCTTTACATGATCAATCTTATGTGTTAACATCTGGCTCCACAAGGGATGGAGACCTCCCTATGATGCTCCAAGAATCATGTAGTTCTAGTTCCTTTTCCATTGGGTTGGTGGAGTCTTATTCAAATACCTAAAGAAAACTAAAAAACTGAAATGCTTGAACACGAGTTTATTTATATACATTACCCTACTCTAACTAAATTTTACAATTTGCTTAGGTGAAAACAAACTTCCACCATAGCCACTCAAACTGTTTGGTAACATAATTATTCTCTTCACTATAAATGATCCATAAGAAGAAAGAAAAGTGTGAAAACTGACTAAATAAATTATTATGATCACCAATATAAACTCCAAATGTTGAAAAAATGATAAAATTGGTAGGCTCCAAAGCATTTGAAAAGTGCAACTCCATGTATTCATTGACAGGGTCATGAAGCTGCTGGCAAGGCATGCTAAACTGGTAAAAGGATACCTCCTTTATTTCATCATTTCTCACATGTTGTTTTATGTTCTCAGCATGTACAGGTGGATAAAGAACTGATGCAATCATTTGTTGGTTGAATGGTTTCTCCTCATCTTCAGAACCATCCATGGGTTGACTGCTAATCATTTTTGCATGTACTGTAAGAACAATCTACTGCTCATACACATGGTTTTTATCAAAACATGACTGCTCATTTGTTGGTGATGGATAATATATCGGATGCATATGTAACTACCCTTCAACACCTCTATAGCATTCCCAAGTATCAGACTCATAATCATCATATACAAGAATTGTGCTAAGAGGTTCCAAAGAAAACATAGAAAAATTATGTTCACCACCATCACTGGTATACTCATCAAAAATAGGTTGTTCTTGGTTAGTATTTGAAACAACTTCTTCATCATAAGTAGGGATTCTAAAGGCATCTGTTTCAAGAACAAAAATGTCCTCTACATTTTCTTCATAAGAGTAGTAAACGAAATAAGCCTTCAATTTTGAAAATCTAGGAAAAAACAAAGAGGAAACTTCCCTAGTTTTTTTTAACTAACTTATCATTTATATCAGCTTTATAGTCAAGAGAAATGTCTATTGTATTTTTATGATGAAAACTATCATTTAAATATGCATCCAGTACAAAGGAACAAGAAGACGAAAGCGTTGATCATTGAATGATTTCCTTGACTAGGTTATCTTCTTAAACTTAACAGCTAGGATGGAGACTTAATGCAACTTGAACACCTTTCTCATATTCCTCACAACAACCATGAAAAATAAACTTAGAGGAGTAATACCTTTTATAGTGAAAATTGAAAGTAGCATGGAATTCTCTCAAGGTGGATATGCTTGCAGCAGGGAGAGAAAAGTTCCAGTCTCTGGCATCATCCTTTAGGGAGAACATAAACATTTTCACTAAGACATCCTCCTGATGCAATTTCAACTACTCCATGCATTGATTAAGCAAGAAATGGAGAGGGAAGCAAACTACAGATCAGTAGGCTACACCAAGAAATTGAGTCATAAACATTCTACTCATTGAAGGCACTAAAGATGATCAACATAAAACAATATTATATGTTGATAGATGGAATAATGAAGAAGGAAAACATAAGATAGAATGTTCACTAAACAAATATCCTCTCAGTTTAATAAATCAAAAAATACTTGAATAAATTAATGACTGATGGGAAAAATTAAAACAGATCCTTTGCTACTTTGGGATCCATAAATCATTGGTAGCCTTTGATCCTCAAATATGTAATATATTCAAATAATAAGATATATAAAACACAAGAATAACAATTTGAAAATCACAACTCTCATGAGTCTTCAAAAGCAATAATGATTACAATCATAAAATACTCCCAGGCTTACAAATGAACACACATAAGGAAACCACCTGCTCCTACTCTCTCTAGCCCTCTTGGCTCATGAATCCAACCCCTCGAAAATATATCCCTCCTCTTTTAAATATAAAATAGCATCAAAATATCCTTAGGAGTTTGAATCCCATCTCTTTCATTGGATTCTAGGCCTTGGAGCTAGGTGGCAATAGTCAAAGAGAAAAAATCCAACAAACTGTTAATTTTCAGGAAATGGTTGGAAGTCATTAATAAATTGTTTCCAACTCACTGCATGAGGTATTTAATGGAGATAAAAACTAGGTGTAGGTGTACCTTGACATCTAACTGATCCATGAGAAGTCATTCGAACCCTCCTTGACAGGTGGTAACCTCCCAACAAGGCGAATATCCAACAACTATGCAAAACAGAGAATTGGCAGCACATTTTGTAGTGCACTAGTGTTTTGATTGTTTCTCTCAAATGACAAACCGAGTCAGGATGAAATTTGGTCAGAAAGTCAAAAAGGATATCATCGTCCTCCAAAAAGCATTTCAGAGAAACCCACATCACCGTTTTGCATTTATGATCAAATCTATAAAATCATCCGATATAGGAAATTATGTACTGCATTTCGTAGAACCTGTCTCAATTCGCAGTGTTTGAGCTAGTTCAGAGTGCCAAAGGAAAATCAAGTAGCCAAAACTTTCCTGACCTCCAAAAAATACTAAAAATATCATGGAGTACCTAATGGCTATGAGGTTGATGCTGGTAATTTCATATTTGCACTCAGATGCCTGCAAGCTTCCTAACCTCCAACCCTCTTCCTTAACTAGTTCGCAACACTAGTTCGCAGCGCCAACTCAAATATAGCTTGCACAATCCGAGGAGGTTTTTAGTTGATGGTATGGAATAATACTTGGGGATATGGTTAAATGTAGGCTCTGAAAACCATAAATCCTCCTTTACATGATCAATCTTATGTGTTAACACATTTCAAAATATGAATCCTATAAGAATTAGTTTAAACCAATTCAGTCAAAGGAATAGGAATTTTGATCTTACTTATCTCATGTTCTAGACTGAAGGGAGATGTGAACTTGTCTGCTTCCCGAGATGATATTTTCATAGCTGGATGTACTTTCTTTCTTTTAGGATTTTTGTTGCTTGTCTGTACTGCTGGGGAAACAAGTTTATATTTTTGAGGAGCAGGTTTAGCAGGAGCATATTTGTCTTTTTAAGGAGTAGATTTAGCAGGCGCTGATTTGGATCTAAGATTGTACCCCTATTGATCTGTGTTACAAATAATATTATCTAGACCTTCCCCATCCTGTTCATTTAATGAATCTTCATATTCATTCTGTGTTAGGTGACTGAGAGAAATCTCATCTCCGAACAAATGGATATCCAAATCATCATCTACCACTTCAGCTTCTTGATTTTCCTCAATACAATCATTCTGTAGAGGTGTCTAGATTTTCTTATCATCATTATTCTTCTTGTACCTCTTCATGATATGAGGGTTCTAAGTTCTTCTATATTGATTTTTATTTCGATTTCATTCCTGAGGTGTATTCGATTTCTATTTTTCCAATCTGAGTTTAGACACCTCATACGACATTTCCTCCATCTTTCTCGCCATCTCCTCCAAGGAAATATTCTGATTTTTGGTATTTGATGAAGAAGACTTATATTATTCCTTTAGCTTTCCATTATCTGATCTCTTCTTGAGGTGTTCTGATGCTAGAATGTTGGATTCAAATTTAAGAGATGAATCTTTCATATTAGCCAGAGTGGTTGGTCTTCTTTCCCTTAGTAGCAAACAAAAATCAACATCAAAGGAATTAGCATAAGTAACCTTTGTTAATATTTCAACTGGCATGATATCATTTGGTATATTCTGGTACATCTGATTAAATCTCTGATAGAATTCGGAGACAGACTAAACATTCTTTCTTCGAAGATTGTTGAATCCTTTCATGTAATACAAATCATCTTTCTTGTCTCCCCACTTTCTCAAGAAGGTAGCATCAAGATCCATGATGGTAGTAATAGAGTTATCTCTTAGGTTCTTGAACCAATTCCTCACTTCTCCATCTAAACTTTGAACAAAAAGCCTCATCCAAACATCATCATAATCCGCTTGGAAATTGGCAGCAAAGGAATAAAAAGCTATCAAATGTTCCTCTGCAGTTGTTTCCCCTTCATTGTCAAATCTTGGAAGGTACTTCATGTAATAATTTCCTTGGTGAGGATGAATATTATTTGGAAATACTAAAAGTGCATATCTTGCAGCCCTAATAGAATCCATTGGATTGGGTGGTGTTTCACCTGCCATGGTTTGAACATCGAAAGGTTGATTTATATGTGGTGATTGTGGTGATGAGGGCTTAGGGATGTTCACCAATTGAATCTTTGGAGAATACTGGAGAATTTCTTCAACAAGTTTTTCAACAACAAGGATATTAACTTGGAAGATAAGATTGAATTTCTCTTCCTGAATTTGTTCAAGGATTGGTATCTTTTCTAAGGGAATGTACTATTTTCCTTCAGGGAATTAAAGGTTTTCCTCATATTTATATCTACTCTTAGGATAGGGTGTGTAAAACGATTATGGTTCAAAAAATTCCTCTTTCCCCAAGGTGGATTCGTCAAAAGGAGGTAAAGGAAACAACTTCTTAGACACTATTTTTTTAAGATCTTTAGAATTTTTTAGGATCTTCTCAGGGTCTGAAACAACAAGCACATTTGGATATTATAGATGGGATCTAGTCCCCTTTATCTTTGGATCTAGAGTGTCTTATGTGGAGTCACCACGTGAAAATATATTGTAGTCAACTTGTGCCCAATTATAGTTTCACCATCTACAACTAGATCTATAAACTTCTGTCATTCTACCCAGGGAAAATCTCATCATTTCATTCCCCGGAAACAACACCAAAAGATGTCAGCACTACAATTCAACTCAAGACTATTATTGAGTTAATCCTAGCACACCTTGTTTCAAAAATGTTCAATAGGGGTTTTAATATGGATAAATCCTTGCTTGATTTGAAAGGAATAATGATTTGATCCGTTAAGACCACTTACCTAAGTGCAACAAGTTAGGTAAACAAAATTGATGGCTAGAGATTTAAGATTTAAGTGATATGATTGAGAGAAAGGGGAAGAAAAAAAACTGATAAATACACCAATAACAAAACTTGTTTTTAATGTCTTTATGCAGCAGAGGAATAAACCCTTATCTAGAATTCATTCTAAATAAAATTTAAGGAGAAAAACACCAATGTGGAAAAGATTACTAAAACCTGTTAAAGAAACCTTCTCAACAAAAAAATCATTTGTCATAAACTCGTATAATATCAGCAAAGTGTTTTAGAAGAAATCGTGAAGATGATAAACATAGAAGGATTACAGACTAACCATCAATTGCATTAGCAACTGAAGTCTTTACATAGGAAAGATAGATCAAAACAATCTTTAAATATGAAATATGAAGCCAAAAATGGGGATTCGACCCTTTCTTCCTTTACTTCATCAAATATATAGAGTTTTTACATCAATTTCGTTCATTTAAGATCATTCTGATATATAGGGATATCTCAAAACTAGCTCTTATAGGCCATGTGGGTGATTTTTTCCCATATCTAGTGATACATATAAATGGAAATAGTTACAACTAACATCCTTTAATATAGGAAACAATTTGCATAGAGATAGGTATTTTTGTTGACTTGAATACAACTGGCTGGTATGATGCATATTTCATGAGATCTTCCTGATCCTCTATCATCCATTTGATACTTTGTGATCTACCTGTTTACAACACTTTAACAATAATAGTTGACTGACATATATTTTCATCCACCAAAAGAGGTTGTAAATCATATTTAAAAAATGATATAATATTATTTATTTGGGTTCCTCAAAATGTTACCCTCATCATCTGCTATTTCTATCACAAAATTTGCAACTTTGTGCATTCTTTTGCAAAATCGGCTGCTATAGGTGTGCCTGTAGCGCCACTGTTTTTCCAGTGAATAGTGATGCAGGAACTTCCTATAAATCTCTTTTAAAACCCAATATTTATATCAATCATGATTTCCTTTCCCATATTACATCCAATCATTATTTCAGGGAAGATAATACCTCAATATCATGAGATCAAAAACAACTTTTATCAAGCTTTCACCATCATAAGTCAAAAATGGTTTTTTTGCATAAACATTCAGAACTAAAATTAAGACTTCTCCCTGGAAAATGGATTTAGTTGCCTCAACTAATAGATCCAAATTATTACCTTTTTATTGCTTCGTTTGAGAACAATTTGTCATCCTCCTTGGCCTATCATCTTTAGATCTGGCCAGAGGCTTTGGGCCCTTCCTTTTCAGTTTACTCTGTTTTTTGGACAAACTATCTTTCTCTGTAGGAGCCTTTCTATTTGTTGTTAGATCTTTCTTGTTCGTTTTCTTCTTCTCAGCCTTGATTTTAGAAACATTCTTTTTCGTTGATGGCTTTTCATTAGTGTTTGTAGGCTCTTCATCAATTATAATGACCTTATCTTTAATGGTAGGGTTGTACAAGGATTTGGATTTTAATCTAAATTTGTTGTGTGGCCTAGTACTCCTTTTTATTACCAGGATTTTATATCTATCCACATCATCATCAAAAGAAATAGAACAAGGAGGAACTGTCTTTGTAATGGGTTCTTCAACTTGTATAGGGTTTACAAGTGTTTCCATTGTTTCAAGTTCTTTCATTTCATTCAAGATCACAGGTTTTGCTAACCTCCTACTTTTTCTAATGTAAACCTTTTGTGCATGAGGGAAAGGATGCCTACCTCCACCCAGTGCATGAGAAGATCCCTCACCTGGTTGAAAACCGATTGGGGTGTCCTCAGTTCATTCATCTAAAGTCTTCAAACAATATTCCTTTTATTGCTTCTCAAAGAAGAATGTGGAATTATGCTTGAATATTCTCTTGGTGTTGGTTCAACAACTTTATCAGTTGATTTATGGGCAGGAGAATGAACTTCTACTTTAAACCTTGAACATATCAAGAATTGGTCCCATATCCTATGTCATTTGTCCAACTCTTCTTTAACCAGTACTTTGATTAACCCTTGATGATAGATACCATGTGGTGGGGTTTAGGGATTTGTTTGAAATTTCATGACCATTTTATTCAAATCTATCAAGAAGTAATATGGCAGGTTCATTCTTTTGATTCCCGACAAATGAAGGAGGAATCATAAGTGAAAAAGTAAAATAGTGGAATAACTTCCTTCACATGTGATAAAAAGTTTTAGCATCAACAAAGATTCCATCCACTCATCAACTATCTAGTCTCTAGGAATACCCTTGGCCCAATTGGGATCTCTGTGCTCTGGTTTCAAGAATTGATTGACATCCCCTCCTATAATTAACATGTTTTTGAACCACTTTTCACCATCAACAAGGATATTACAAGATGATGCTATTTAATCCTCTATGACCTTCATAATCAAATTTTCAATCCTGACCCTCTGTCCATCAAAACCTCTAACAAATGCATAGGCTACACCATAATGATGGCCATCTAATTTGGTGAAAAACATATAAAAATTGTTATCACATGAAGTTGTCAAGGGCCACAACAAGTTGTCCAAATATTTTGCTTGCACAAGAAACATCCATGAGCACAGGTGCAACATTCAGAGCAGTCTATTTTGGTCTGAAATACAAGAAACGATTGGGTTCAATTTTCAACAGTGGAGATCCGAGGAGCAGTTCAGATCAATGGCTTGCATGTATTCAACATGTCAAAATTTCGCAAGGATTAGTGACTAGACAGAAGTGCCAAAGTCTCGAAGTAAATCTGAGCCATTTAAGGATAAGGACATGTGTCGACAGATATCTTACTTCGAGAATTCAACACTTCGGAAAATTGGGCCAGAAAGAAGGAGAAAAATCCTGAAACCTGAACTCTCGAAGTAAATCTTGGTCATCCAAATCAATAGGCCACACGTCACCAGATTTCTCACTTCGAGAATTCAACACTTCGGAGGATTGCGTGAGAAAGAAAGAAAGAAATATCACCCAAAGGCCCGAATCCCAAACTATTAAATTAATTATGGACCATCGGTCTCAAATCAAGAAGATCTATCGATCTTTGCAGCAGTATCACCTGAAGGCCCCAAGTCCCAAAGTAACGTCCAATTGACATGTTGTTGTGGGCCCAACCATTCCACGGTTGTTTTCCAACTCAACACTTGGCGCTCATCTATGGAGACAAGTGGCTTCCATCTGGCCCTGCCATGTGTCACCCTTATTTTCATGACACATCAGCATAGTGACGTCAAGCCACCATGTCAACGTCAAGATATATTCTTCCAGGAGGTGTTATGGTTTAATGCCAAAAGTAGCACCATCCCTAATCACAGTTAGAAGGATCCTAGAGTTGGAGGGCAGTAAAACTTTAGCAGGGGTGCTAAATTAGTAGAGGCACCCAGATCATGGATTGTGACTAGTTCATCTGCCACGTTTCATTGCAGGGATGGAACATGCTTGAACTATAAAATTCTTGAGCGGTCCCGCAATTGAAGCCATGGTATAGAGAAAGGGTTATGTGCCGGAAGGTGGTGAATTGAGGTCTCAAAAGCGGTGTGAATCCAAACCGCCTTTGAAGGCCCCACAATCACATACTTATATAACAACAAATCCGAGAGTATCACGTGGCCACCCCTAGGCATTAAGCCTCACCCTGATCTTGAGGAGGATTCAGTTAATGAAAAAGGACCGGTAGATGAAGCCTCAACTCAGTCCATAAATAGGAAACTTAGAAGCTATGGCCGAGGAGACAGAGTTGTCATCCCGGGGTACCATGATGGATGATTTATTCTTGTAGGCCCATACTGATTCGAGCTTGTGTTTGACAAGAGGAAACACACATATTCTGACAGAAAGATGCACAGACAAAAAGATTTAAATGAGATGGCCAGATCATAGGCCTGGCAGTTGTGGACTAATCAGATTATAGATAGATCCGTTTAGAACTTTTTTTGGGGGGGGGGTTTAGAGGCTGGAAAGATGAGAGATTTTTAGGAGCAGGGCTCTGTATTTTTCAGTTGTAAGCCTGAGGGGCATGGATTGTAAATATTATATTATTAAATATTCCTTTGAGTTATTTTTATCAGACTGTTTTCTTAGTTTACATGTTATTATGTTTTTCTTGTCTAGATGTAATATCTTTGATATATGGACTCCTGAGGAGGTGGTAGAGGATTTGTTGTCATATTTCCCATGTTTCATCGTTCATCTCTTAGACACTCATTGTTTTTATTCTTGTATGGATGTAGCATCTTTGATCTATGGATTCCTAAAGTAGTAGAGGATCTGCTATCATATTTCCCATGTTTCATCGCTTATCACTCAGACCCATTATGTCTTCCTTCTCCTCATCACCCCATAAATCCTTTGTCTGATAGGCAGTTTAAATGCCTTCATTGAGAAGACTACTTATGACTCCATTGACCAACGGTCTAGGACTGATCTGCAGTAACCTCTGTTATCTTTTCCTTTATTAAGGTCTTGCTGATCCACCTCGTCAAACCATTTAAATACATTTTACTTTTGATGGGTACTGGACTTATCCTCTAGTAGTCTGAGGGTGACTCTCATTGCTAACATTCATGGCGTCGCTGCCAGGGATGAAAGTGAAGATATCTTCCCTGGGAGAATGACAATGAATAGATCTAGTTTTAGATGGTGAACTGAAGTTGGACACATTGTTTTGATTGCTCATCTTTCACCATGGCGACTCCATTGTTCGAAAATATATTGGCAACTCCACTAGTTTGAAATGGACAAGATTTTATCTCATAGGTATGCTTTCTGCTATTTTTCAAAGATAGTTGGTTTCCCTAATCCAGTGCCTAGTAGAGATGAATGGGAAAGTAGCCTTCCTAAAATTCAAGGAGAAGAGTGGGAGGAACCAGTTGAACATTTGTTGGATTTTCATGATTTTATTCATCAAATTCATATCGTGCATGAAGATGTTCAGATTAATCTTTTCAGGTTTTCATTAGAAGGGATTGCTCGTGATTGGTGTCGATCTCTTCTCATTGCAAGAATTATCTCTTTGACAGGTTTTCATGCAGCTTTCAACTCATTTTGTAAAGAGTATTTTTCAGCTGAGTATCCTTATGAAAAATGTTGTGATGAGTTTTCTTTGCTTCATAAAGATTCTTCTAGGCACGAAAACTAGATTTGTGATGAAGCATTTATTATGGGAGAAAGCATTTTCCATGAAGATCAAGATGTGTTGAATGATAGTCATTATGATAGAAACAACATAGAAGCATTTGGCATCATATCAAATGTATCTGTTGTTTTAAATGTTCATGAAGATCAACATGTCTCTTTTAAATATTCTGATGTCAAAAAGAAAGTGTATACATCAGTAGATATTTCTCCTGAATGTGAAGCCGAGATAAATGATAAGCTAGTTAAAGAAACTAGGGAAGATTCCTCTTTGTTTTTTCCTATCTTTTCAGAATTAAAGGCAGATTTTGTTTGCTTCTCTTATGAAGCAAATGCAGAGGATATTCCTGTTCTTGAAACAAATTTTTTTAGAATCCCTACTTATGATGAAGACATTTTTTCAAATACTAACCAAGAGCAGCCCATTTTCGATGAATATCTCAGCCAAGATGATGAAGAGAAAAGTTTTTTCATGGCTTCTTTGGAGCCTCGTTGCATGGTTCCTATGTATGATAACTATGAACCTGATCATTGGAAGGGCCATGAAGGAGAAAATGAAGAGCTAAATGTGAAACTCATCTCATGTTCAAAACTGGTAAATGAGTAAATATCACTTGGGATTAGCCACCCTACATCAATCCTTTACCCACCTGTACATGATGAGAACATCAAACAATAGGTAAGAATGATGCAATGAAGGAGATAATTTCTTACTAGTTTAGCATGTCTTATTATAAATTTTATGACCATGTAGGGTTATATATGGAATTGAGTTCTCCAAGAGCATTGGAGCTTGCAAAATTATTCATCTTATCATAATTTGGGGGTACTGTCAGTGTTCCAAAACATCTTTTCACTTTGCTGTCATACTTCCCTTACCTTTTGTCGATACTTTTCAATGAAAGGAGGAATTATATTACCAAACAGTCTAGGTGGCTATGGTGGAAGTTTGCTTTCACCTAACACATTGTAAAAAATCAGGTTGTATAGGATTGTACATAAATAAGCTCCTTCTGGAGCACATGTGTTTTTTTTCTTTTTGTAAGTAGAATAGTGTACATATCATCCTGTTGTCTTCAACAAAATGTATTTGAGCTCGAATCCATAGCCCAAAAGCTAAGGCACTGGAAATGCACATTCTTGGCATCTCACAAGGAGCATGCCATCCCCTCTAGAGCCAATGTTATCACATGAAGTTGTCAAGGTTCGTAGCAAGTTGTCCAAATATTTTGCTTTCACAAGAAACAACCATGAGCACAAGCGCAACATTCCGAGCATTCTATTTTTGTCTAAAATACAAGCAATGATTGGGTTCAATTTTCAACAGCGAAGATTCTGAGATCATTTCAGATCAACGCCTCACGTGTATTCGACATGTGAAAATTATGTAAGGATTAGTGACTAGACAGAATTCCCTAAGTCCCGAAGTAAATTTGAGCCATTGAAGGCTGAGGACATGCATTGATAGATCTCTCACTTTGGGAATTTGACACTTCAGAGGATTGCGCGAGGAATTGAGAGAAAACTCTCGAAGTAAATCTTGGTCATCCAAATAAAGAGGCCACGCATCACCAGATCTCTCACTTCGAGAATTCGGCACTTTGTAGGATTGTGCGAGAAGGAAATAAAGGAATATCACCCAAAGGCTTGGAGCCTGAACTCCCGAAGTAGTTGTGGACCGTTGGTCTCGAATAAAAAAGATTCATCGATCTTTGTAGCAATATCACCTGAAGGCCTGAAGTCCTGAAGTAATGTTTGGTTGACACGTCACTAAGGGCCCAACCACTACGTGGGTGTTTTTCAACTAAACACTTGGTGCTCATTTGTGGAGACAAGTGGCTTCCTTCTGGCCTTGACACGTGTCACCCTTTTTTTTCATGACACGTTAGCATAGTGATGTCAGCATGAGGAGATAATCCTCTAGGAGGTGTTATGGTTCAGTGCCAAAAGTAGCGGCACCCCTAATCATAGTTAGAAGGATCCTAGAGTTCAAGGGAGGTCAAAATTTAGCAGGGGGGCTAAATTACCAAAGGTTCCCAAATCATGGATCGCAACTAGATCAACGACCACATTTCTTTACGGGGACAAAACATGCTCAAACGATAAAATTATTGAGCGGTCCCGCAATTGAAACCGTGGTAAGGCGAAAGGTCTACGTGGTGGAAGGTGGTGAATTGTGGGCTCAAAAGTTGTGTGAATCCAAACCTCCTTTAACGGCCTCGCAATCACTTTCTTATATAACGAAAAATTCGAGAGTAGCACGTGGCTGCCCCTCTTAGGCATTAAGCCTCACCCCGATCCTGAGGAGGATTCAATTAATGAAAAAGGATCAATAGTTGAAGCCTCAACTCAGTCCATAAATAGGAAACTTGGAAGCTATGGGCAAGGAGACAGAGTTGTCAGCCCGAGGTACCACGATGGACGATTTCTTCTTATAGGACCGTACTGATTCGAGCTTGTGTCTGACATGAGGAAACACACATAGTCTGACAGAAAGATGCACAGATGAAAATCTTTAAATGAGATGGCCAGATAATACTCTTGGCAGTTGTGGAATGATCAGATTATAAATAGATCAATTTAGAATTTTGTTGGGGGGGGGGTTTCAGAGGCTGGAAAGCCAAGAGATTTTTAGGAGCAGGTCTCTGTATTTTTCAGTTGTAAGCCCGAGGGGCATGGATTGTAAATATTATGTTATTAAAGATTCCTTTGAGTTTTTTTATCAGACTGTCTTCTTAGTTTACATGATGTTCTGTTTTTCTTTTATGGATCTAATCTCTTTGATCTATGGATTCCTGAGGTGGTAGAGGATCTGTTTTCATCTTGCCCATGTTTCATCATTTATCTCTTAGATGCTCATTATTTTTCTTCTTGTCTGGATGTAGCATCTTTGATCTATGGATTCCTGAGGTGGTAGAGGATCTGTTGTCATATTTCCCATGTTTCATCGTTTATCACTCAGACCCATTTTGTCTTCCTTCTCCTCATCACCACATAAATAATTTTTCTGATATTTAGTTTAAATGCCTTCATTAAGAAGACTACTTATGACTCCATTTCCCAATGGTCTAGGACTGATCTATAGTAACCTCTGTTATCTTTTCCTTTCTTAAAGTCTTGTTGATCCACCTCCTCAAACCATTTTAATACATTTTAATTTTTATGGGTATTGGGATTATCCTCTAGCAGTCTGAGGATGAATCTTAGTGCTAACACCAACCATCCGATTCAAATATATGTCTGCTATCCTTGTATTCCTCCATGATCTCGAGTCCTTCTGTCTCTTTTTTGTTCATGTGTCCACCTTTACCCATCCTGTTGTTGCGACCAGAAGACTATATTCCTTAATATATAAGTTAAATATGTATTCTATGTGGATATATAGATGGGATTTCCTGGCTATAATGAGGAAATCTAAATTTACCAGCTGCAATTTTAAACAGATAAAACACCAGATTTAAGAAAACTGTCTTTTGAAAAACCCCCTTTGTGTGACGCCCTGGGTAACAGGTACAAACAACTGAAAGTACCACCACCTTTGCATGTTGTGATATGTTTAGGTACTTGATAACCTCCTTTCATTCAGGTTGGACAATCTACATCCTCAAATTCACTCCAACCATATGCATGATGATGAAACATGGACAGGTGGAAGTTCCTATAACGCCCTACATAAATTTGTGCTTTGGCATATTTGGAATGAAAAACAAATTGAAATTTGTTATCTATCTTAGTAATGATGAGAAAAAATATATGACACGACATATGACCTTTGATGAAAGGATTTAAAACTTTAAATGATGTCATAGGACAGTCTTACAAACATGTGCATAATTAATCCTATCCCCTTTTATAAAACTAAGTATCCCTCATATATCTCAGCATAATACTAATTTGACCCTCTTAATAATATTTTGAACCCTTAATCAAACTAATGATTAGGATTTATAGCTTATACACAAATTTTGAAATGGAGAAAAAAAGAGATGAGAGATGAGACTTAGCAAAACATAGTAGGTGATAATAGGGGGGACAAAAATAAAAATAAAAAGGTGAAGTTTCCATGCAATATTTTTAAAAACGATCATCTTACCCATAAATTCCCTAAGATGGATGAGGCTCAACACCTTTTTTCACAACAATAAATTGATATGTTGAATAACGCATTCCCACAATGACAGAATATGATGATAGGTTCTTCCAATGCAAATCCTCAAAGGGGCACTCAAAATTCACCCTTGCCAGAAGGCACATTGTCATTCATCAACATGGAGAATTTGGAGGTTAATATGTCGACCGGGGCCCAATATTATGGTAATCCTAAATCAACATCCAAAGGAAAGGAAACTTCTAATCCCCAAAATTCTTTTCACATAGAGAAACACAGCAGGGAAGCAATGCCACACATATCTAAAGGTGTGTACAAGTGTTCGTTGAACAACCCAAAGGCTTGAGCCACACCCAACTATTCCATTATTGAGGACTTAGCTGAGACACCCTATGTGATGTCAGCCCTAGAGGTGCTTCAAAATTTCCCCACACAACGAATTTTATTGTTTTCCACAATAGGATCTACTGACTCCTCAAACTCATAAGTTATCAAGTTCGATACTGCATATGTGAAGCCTCATCTTCCTTATCATGTTTCCTTCCAAATCAATGTCATGTATTCCAAGCATGTTATTGGAAGAAATTTCTTCGATGAAGGAAATTAGACATGTATAATTTCATTGTATTGTTGGAAATCCATCGACTCTTCTCAGCTCACTTCGTCTCCCATGTCGTTAACTAATTTTGATGGACGTTCATTGAGGCCACATAGGCTTGTTGACTCAAAATATTGTAACCTATTATAAAAACTTGCAAAATATTGTAAGGCTTATATGTATATTATGGTATAATATTAATAGGTCAGGTCCCCAATAAGAAAACACATGAAAATTTATTTTCAAGTATTTCCAATGGCATACATACATATCTACCATGATTTGATGGGTTGATGCACTTCAGTTTAATGCATGGTAGTGATGGTTGTTTCTCTTCATTCTTCAGCTTGTTGACATGGTACTGATGAAATATGAAAGTTATATGGATGGCATTATTCATGATGATGCATGCAAAGAAAGTCATTTTCTAAGTTTATAAACTCAAGGCATATGAACTATAAGTTTGACATATACTTACAATGAGGGATACATGGTTTTATATACTACACACATATACAAGGTTTTCTCATACACATATAATGCCCTTACTATAAATTTATGGTGAACCATGTCAATATATTCAATTTTCAAGTCATGTCAGTTCTATATGGAAAGAATAATTATGTTATGAAATTTCATAACTCTCAAGTTTATGGGAAAAAGATTTGAATTAAGTTTGAAATATAACATGGCAAGAGTTGCACATATGTTTCTTTTGGAATGTGAATGGTTTTATTTAATGCATGATATAAATGGAATATGGTTGAAAATTGTTGGTCACTATAATTGCTTAATTAATCTAAACAATCAAGTGCTACATAAATTGTCAACCCAGGGAAGTCTGCTTATTTCAAAGGTAACCACGCACTATATATGCTCAATCTCAAAAGCAACCTAGAGTTGTAGTAAAAACTATATTAATCACACTTGCCTTGAACAAACTGAAGTTCTAACTTGAATTACAGGAAAGCAGCCTACCTATTGCAGAGCTTAAAGAGATGATTAATCTGAAGAATCCTGGATTACATTAAAATAAAAATTGCAACAGGAAAGACCAAATATTCTATAACCAGAGAAAAGGACCCTATTTCCCAAGCAGGAAACTTCAGCACCTTGTTTCTGATTAACACACTTTCATGAACTCATTAATGCATTGAAGGCTAACTATTTCTAACAGAGAACAGGACCCTAATTCCTTCCCAAAGCAGGAACCTTCAGCACCAACCTCTGATTAGCACACTCATGAAAATAATTGAAGGCTAACTAATTCTAGCAGAGAACAGGACCCTAATTCCTTCCCAAAGAAGGAACCTTCAGCACTAGCCTCTGATTAGCACACTCATGAAAATAATTGAAGGCTAACTAATTCTAGCAGAGAACAGGACCCTAATTCCTTCCCAAAGCAGGAACCTTCAACACAAGTCTTTGATTACCAAGATTTCATAAATTCTTCACATAGGATCGCTAAGTAGAATGATTAACAGTTACCCAAGCATAAACCACATGAAAACAATGCAACGTTCAATAAAGCAGAGTTTTTGGCAAGACAAAGTTCAGTAGTGTTTCAGCAAAGCAGAATTCATTAAAGTAGTGTTTTAGCAAAATAGAAATTTATCAAGGCATAAATAGAGATCACACTAACACACTATAAAACTAACGGGTGAATCTTGTGAAGAAGGTGGGCCCTCCCTTCTCACAAGATTCCCCTGAAACGAAAAGGCTAGAGAGAAATGATTAGAACAGTATTTTATTCATCTATCAATGTATCATATTACAATCTGAAATGAAGTACGTCCTTCTCTGTAAAACTTTCTTAGTACAAAAACCGATCCCCCTTGAATGGTGATTTCCTCTTATTTAAAGAGGAAAATCCCTTCAATACAATTGATCAACAAATTACAGGTGTATATCTGGGTCCTATTCTTAATCAGATCGACTTTCTAAACTGGAATAGGGTCTCCTAGTCTTCCGCAACAGAATGCTATTATGAGTGCTGAGTGAAGTGTTGTTGTTACGGCTGGAGTAACAACTCTTTTGTTTCTTGTTATTGTATGATGTTTTGGCATCACAAATCGCGAGCTGTTTCAACTATGGGATTTGTGTTCTGACTGTGTAGTCAATCTGTGTGAGTTGTTGTTTAGTATCGTTGACCACAGACTGTGTAACAGCTTCGGTGTTTCAGCATCGTCGACCATTAACTGTGTAACAACTTCTTCTGTGTTTCAACATCGTTGACCATGGACTGTGTAATGGCTTCTTCTGTGTTTCAGCCTCATCAACCATGGACTGTGTAACAACATCTGTGTTTTAGCATCGTTGACCATGGACTGTGTAATAGCTTCTGAGTTGTTGTTTCAGCATCGTCAACCATGGACTGTGTAACAGCATCTGTATTTCAGCATCGTCGACCATGAACTGTGTAAGAACTTCTGAATTGTTGTTTTAACAACAAGCCTCAATGCTAATCTGCAGTTCGAACTGTTTCAGCACTTATACATTTCTAATCAATGGTTAAGTACGAGAGTGATATAAAATTATATGCAAAACAGATTAAACGTATAGTAAAGAGAAGAGACATTGTATACCTTTGGAAAGATAGGATAAAGTGATAATATGAGTTTAAATGTGAGTGAACAAGAGTGAAATGGTGGCAAAAAGTATGGGCAAAAAGGTACATTGTGTGGTCCTAACATCCCCCCCAACTTAAAATGTTGCATGTCCTCAGGAAACTTCACTCTGAATCAGAGTCTGAATACCGACTCTGAGCGTCCAAGTTACTCAAGAAATAGTTGTGGGAGGTACTGTCTGTTGGCACTCTAAACCCTTGAACACGTTGTAGCCTTTTCCAAGCTGTTGTTTCTGTCTTCTTAGGCAACTTATAATGGATTTGATATCTCTCTATTTGCAACCAAAGGATAGGAAAATAAAACCGATACCCTATCCAGCTTTCAGCACATTGCTAAACACACTGGATGTAGTTAGGTACCCTGGAGATTGATATCTCGAGATTAGTAGGGCCAAAAGGATTGTGTTCCTGTCTCTTCTCAATGGATTGCTGCCAAAACAAGTTGTTTTCTTGGAGGGCAACAATCTCTATGGATCTAATGAAGTGCTGACAATCCTGAAGCACTGTTGATTGTAGTTGCTGAATGTGTTCAGTCATCTCTGGTTTCTTTAGAAACTTATAGTATTCTGTAACAAAGGTGGCTGCATTTTGTGGTTCTGGTCTTATCCAGAGAAGGCGATTATCTTCATTGTGCTTGGCAGCCAGGAAGTCATCCTGCCATATGATATGATTGTGGAGAAAGGAGGTGAATGCCCGAATCTGGATGTCCCCAACAAGAGGATTAAGTTTCAGCTGCCTGTTCTCGGGGATGGCCTCATTATGCAAATATGCCTCACAGGAGGTGTTGATCCATAGCAGAGGCTTCTGCAAAGGTTTTGACAAAATCTATTGGATGTAGCATTGCATGGGGTCTGCCTTCTGTGATTGATTTGATCTGAAACCATGTAATTCGTTCCATAAGGAACAAGGAGTAATTGTAGGATGGTTTCCTTGCATCCAATATCTTTTGTGCCAAGTCAAATACTAGGGCCAATCTGCCTTTTAACTCTTTGTTCTGTTTCTTAAGGGCACGAGCTTCCTGGCATATCTGTTCCAAAGTTTCCCAATTTGAGTAGTTATGATTTATCTAGATTTGCCTGTGCTCTTGCAGGCTTTTGGCCTATGTAGTAGCATACTCTTTTTTCCATTTTTTTATTATTGCCTACTCATCCCATGGCTGATTTTGTGTTTTAGCATTGCAAGTAGTGGGCTGAGGTAAGGTCTGAGTAGATTGTTCCACAAAAGTGTGGATATTGATCTGGCTGGGAGGGGAAGATTCCTCAATAGGAACTGTTTGTACAGCTTTGTTAACAAGAACAGGGGTTTCAAATTTAACATTTGTTGCAGGGCAGGGCTCAGTCTTAATCTTGGGAGGTCCTGCTGGTTCTTGTGTTTCAGCTGTAGCTGGTTCTTGTGCGACAGCTATAGCTAGTTCTTGTGTAACAACAGGTTTTTCTTTGACTGCAAAAGTTGAAGGTGCGGGGGGAGCTCCTAGTATTGGAATTTGAGTTATTTTGTAGCCTGCTTGATAGTAGATATCCCCACATTGACTACACATATATTCTTTACACGGGCTCTCTGTCGTAGTTCCTTCTGACATGGTCGTTGTGCGAGCTAGGGTGTACAAATTAAGTTCATTTTCATAGGATTTCCTTGCCATGGCTAGCTCTTGCTTGTAGGCTTCTAGTTCAGACTTTAGGAACTCATTTTCTTGTAAAACAAAGGCCATTGTTGGTTCTGGTTGAGGAGTGACTAGTTCTTGTGTAGCAGTCACAGCCGCACTAGTTGGTTCTTGTGGAGCAGCTACAGGATCAGCAGTTGCTTATTGTGTTTCATCTTGTTGATGTAAGGAAAGTAGTGTTGTGGCACCCTGGACCTCTGATTCCTGTATCTCAGTGTCAATCTCAACAGCTGGTTCTTATGTTTCAGCTGTAGCTGGTTCTTGTGTGGCAGCTATGGCTAGTTCTTATGTTTCAGCCACTGAATGAGTAGCTGGTTCTTGTGTTTCAGCTACTGAATGGGTAGCTAGTTCTTGTGTTTCAGCTACTGAATGGGTAGCTGGTTTTTGTGTTTCAGTTACTGAATGGGTAGCTATTTTTTGTGTTTCATCTACTGAATGGGTAGCTGGTTCTTGTGTTTCATCTACTGAATGGGTATCTGGTTCTTTTGTTTCAGCTACTTGATTTGAAACAGATGATGTCGCAACACCCTGGGCATCTGGTTCTTGTGTTTCAGTGCCTGTGGGTGGAATAGGCAAAGATTTTGGCATTTGGGAGGTTGGAGGTGTATGGGGTATTAGTCGGATGGGTTCGGGGTCTATGACAGTGGTAGTAGTGGTTGCCCTTGTTGAGGCCCTTTTTCATTTTATTTGTAAAAAGGGAGGAAAGAAAGGAATTTGCTTTCATTTTCGTGGGGGTTTTTCCTCAATGATGGGGCAGGGAGAATTGTCTAGCTCAGAATCATCGCTAAGAATGTGAAGGGCAGGAGTGGATGATTCTGGTAAAGTGTGGGGAGGGCTTGGTATGGTAGGGGGGTTAATTGGACTGATTGGTTCTGTAGGCGGACTATGAGGTATTTCTGGAGAGTCTGGAGGGTTTTGTGGTTGTTGTTCTTGAAGATTTCCAGGAATTTCAGTGGCTTCTTGGGGATCTATAGGTGGGTTGTTTAGTGGAAGGTTTTGTTGAGAAAAACCCTTTTGGATAAGCAGTTGAATGAGACGGTGATGGGTGAGTGAAATGGCAGGATCTTTAGCCTTTTTACAGTAGTGCGACATATTTTTGAGACAACCGAGCAGATAATAAGGGATGTTCACCAATCTATTATGCTGTAAATGAGACAATAGGAGAAAATCATGCTGGTAGACTACCTGGTATCGAACTTCGCAGGTAAGGTAGTGTTTGACAAATTTTGCAACTTCCGGCCATGGGGGTGGAAATGAGCTAAGTCGGACACCCCGAACTTTAAAGTCAATTTGTTCCTATGACGAGAGGAAGTCCCGCTGGGCATTCAGGATGATATGTTTGTGGCTGAACAGGCGAGTGCCATTAGTAGGGAGACCCGAAACCTGCATTATATCCTCTTCTGTAAATGAGATTCGAACCCCTTGAACAATGGAATGATCTCCCTGGAGATTTTGAGCAAATTGCAGAACCTGTTGTTGATCAAACCCCTGGAGTCTATGAAAATAACTGATCCATCCTGCCCGTAGAAAAATTTGATAGGCTTCTGGATACAGTTCTAACAGGGCTGTCGTGGTGGGTTCGTACCGTATAACAGAGCCTCCCATAGCTACCAGCTCGGTAAAATACACCGTCAAAGAGTTGAGTAACAGCTTCTGTGCAGAGTAAGTTTTTCAAGTGAAGACATGCGAATGGTGGTGAGACGAACGAAAGGATGGTAAAATAGGAATGGCGGTGGTGAATTCATGTGAAATGATGGTATAAAATTTTTATATGTCCTCCCCCCCCCCGTCAAGTGCGGCTAATAATGATTTCACTCGAGTGGTCATAATGATTTGGAATCTTCTCATTAACTATAGCTTAACTGTATTACATAAAATTTACATACCTCACCTTACCTTCTGATTCGTGCTGCAAACAAAATATAATGCCTGTCTACGATAGTTCTGCAGTGGTCGTGGCAGAGACTTTTGATTTGTTAGATGAATTGTATCAAATATTTGTTGACTGGAAGGACAAAATGTAGTATGAGAGCACAAAAGATTGCTGACAGATAATGTTGAAAAGTTGGTGTTTCAGCAACAGAAAAGAAGGGGCGAAACAATTGCTGGACGATGTTCTTTCATCGATGAGGAAATGTGAAGAGCTGCTGAACAGTGGTGTTTCAACAATGGAAGAAAATGGCAGGAAGTTTGCTGACAATGGTGTTTCAACAATGGGGAAAATGGTAAAATGTTGTTGGCAGTGGTGTTTCGGCAATGGGGAAAATGGCAAAAGGTTGTTGGCAGTGGTGTTTCAACAACATAAAAGAGATGGAGAAACAATTGCTGGACGGTGTTGTTTCGTCAATTGGGAAACTGTGAAGAATTGCCGGACTGTAGTGTTTTGGCAATAGGGAGAAGGTGAAAATTTGATGCGGATGGTGTTTCAACAATGGGGAGAATCAAAAAGTCGTTGAACAGTGGTGTTTCAGCAATGAAGAAAGAGCAAAGAGTTGCTGATAGTGGTGTTTCAGCAATGAAGAAAATGGCAGGAAGTTTGCTGACAATGGTGTTTCAGCAATGGGGAAAGCTTGTCTCTTCGTGAAGTAGGATCATCCTTTCTTAGTGGGCTGTGCTTTGATCGGGAATCTGCAAAAATCGATTGTAACATGGTATTTCTTGACAGGGATTATTAATAAATAAAATCTAATCTAATACTAAAGAAATTAACTTAAAATAATTAATTGCAATGAGGGGTAGAAGCCCCCTCTAAAAAGAGGTAACGGGAGTCTGCCACACATGTGGCCTTAAAATCTTCTTTGGAAATAGGGCGCTGGTACAGATGGAGCCGATGACCATTTACTAGTAACAGTGTTTTGGAGTCATCGATTGTGAGGAGCCTTACTGTTCCATTGGGGAAAACAGTATCTACTTCGTAAGGTCCAAGCCATCTTGTACGCAGTTTCCCTTGAAATTCTTTGAACCTAGAGTCATACAGTAGGGCCCAATTACCTTTTTGGAACTACTTATTCTTGATAGTTTTGTCATGCCATTTTGATCTTTGCTGTTGAATTATAGTTTTCTGATGAATAACATCTATTCTTTTCTCATCCAATTCATTAAGCTACTGCAACCTGGCTGTCTGTGCATCGGTCAAATCGAGGTTGACAACTAAAGTAGTCCTTAAGGTTTTTATTTCAAATTCCATAGGAAAGACATCACTCTTTCCGTAGACTAATTCATAGGGAGAGAATCCTGTAGTATTTCTCCAGGTAGTTCTATAGGCCCATAATGCTTCAGGGAGCCTGTAGGACCAATCCTTTCTGTTTTCCTTCACTGTTTTTGTGAGAATGGCCTCTAATACTTTGTTTGTTATTTCCACCTGTCCATTGGATTGGGGGTGGTATGTTGTAGTCATTCTATGCTGAATATGATATTTTTGAAGGGTGGCTTTGAAACCATGAGACATGAAATGAGGTCCTCCATCTGTAACTAATTCTCTTGGCACTCCAAATCTGATGAAGATGTCTTTAAATAAGAAATTTATAACTCCTCCTTCGGTTTCTCTGTGGAGTGTTTTGGCTTCCACCCATTTAGTCATGTAGTCTGTGCAGACAACTATGTAAACTTTTTGATTGGATGGGGGGTTAATGGGTCCAACAAAGTCTAAGGCCCATCTTTCAAATGGTTCAAGTACTATCTGGGGGTTTAATGGAATTTCATCTCTATGATTAGGTTGGCCTACTCTTTGGCAGCTATCACAGGCCCGGACATATTTCTTTGCATCTTTGAAGAGTGAGGGCCAATAGTACCCCATCCTGAGAATTTTATGTGTTGTTCTCTTATCAGCAAAATGCCCTCCACAAGGGCCATCATGACAAGCTTTTAGTAGATCATAAACCTCATCTTCTCTAATGCACCTTCGGATTTCTTGATCAAGTTCTGTATGGAAAAGAGACCCACTTATCCAACTATACCGAGCACTTTGATGAATGATTATTCCTTTCTCTCGGTGGGATAGGTGTGGTGGTAACTTCCCTGCAACCAAGTAGTTAGAAATGTCTGCATACCAAGGTGAGTGAGCAGAAACTGCAAATAGATATTCATCAGGAAAGGAATCATCTACTGGGGTATCATCATCAGATGTCAACCGAGAAAGGAAATCAACAACTACATTTTCTTTTCTTGGTCTATCTACAATTGTAATATCAAATTCTTGCAGTAATAGTAACCATCTGGTGACTCGAGAATTTGTGATAGGTTTGTCCATTAAATATTTGATAGCTGAGTGATCAGTATGGAAAAAAGTAGAGTAGCCAGTAATGTAATGTCTAAATTTATTAATGGCATAGATAACTGCTAAGAATTCATTTTCGGTGATTGTATAATTGAGTTCAGCGGGAGTCATATTCTTGCTGATGAAATAGATAGCATAAGGGAGATGATTTTCTTCTTGTCCTAAGACAGCTCTGTTGACGGGCGAAAATGACCGTCCATCAACTGGGAGAGTGGAACCGGTCCGGGGTTGTCTAAATAACCCAAGTCGTTTGGTATGGACCACCCTGACGAGTTTAACGGCTCCGTTGGCCGCTCTAAGGTCTCGCAAGGAAACCGAAGAGAAAGTGATTTAAGCTAAATG
>ML778525.1:298705-310096 GCA_009831015.1 Picea engelmannii
TTCATTTTTCGTAACTAATCTACAAGGCCCGAAAAATAGATAAACCAAAACCGAGGAGAATGTTACTTTTTCAAAAATTTAGTCCCTCAGGCCCAAAAAATAATTAAACTTACTCATGAGAATACTCTTCTAGATAAAAAAAGTTCCTAGAGCATACATTTATTCATAAAATTAGCCATCTAGACCAAAAAAGGGGTAAAATACCACCGAACATATGTGTTAACACATAAAATTGATAATGTAGAGGAGGATTTATGGTTTTCAGAGCCTACATTTGGCCATATTTCCCGTTGTTATGTCATACCATCAAATAACATCCTCCTCAGAGTATGCAAGCTATAGTTGAGTTGGCATTGTGAACTGGTGTTGCGAACTAGTTAAGGAAGAGGGTTGTAGGTTGGATAGGTTGTAGGCATCCTGGTGAAAATTCAAAATTACCAGCATCAACCTCATAGCCATCGGGTACTCCATGAGATTTTTTGTCTTGTTTGGAGGTCATGAAGGGTTTGTCTACTTGATTTTACTTTGGCGCTATGAAATGGATAAGGCACTACGAACTTAGACAGACGCTATGAAATGCGCTACGGAATGTGCTGCAGAAACTCTGCTCTAGACTGTTGAACTGATAGTTTTGACCAGTTGACTTCCAAGAGCATTTTCGAGTGAAACAGGATGAATTTTCAAAATCCAAAGGAAATTATTTTAAGGAACGGACCCTGGAACATTAACCTCTTTCATTTTTCACAGAGGTGTCATGGATTGGGAGATTAGAAATAATTTGAGCCCTATGGTTTTAGTTTTCATGATTTCTTGTTTGAGACATGTTTTTACGACATGTATTCCTACAAGTGGAAGATGAATTTAAATAAACCAAGAGAGGTTTTTCTTTATAACAACCTTATCTACAAAATCCATTCTCATATTTTACACAGTTATTATAGTTTAAGAATTACAAGTGTAATTTTGAAGCCTGTTTTTCAGAATTTCGCCTCTTGAAAAACAGGAAATCAATTAAAACGTATCATTTTTTGTTTGTAGTTGTTTCTATTTTGGGAAAGGGGTTGGATTTCAAATGGGTGAGCTGGAAAGGACCTATATGGATATATATTCATTGTAAAAGAGGTGATGAGGGTTGGATTCATGATCCAAGAGAGGTTAGAGAGAGTAGGAGCAGTTTTAGTTGCTCATTTGTAAGCCTGAGGGCTTGTTTGTAATGACATTTTCTACCATTAAATATTCATGAGAGCTGTTATCAGATTGTATTCTTTGTTTCCCCACTTATTTTTTATATTCTTTCTTGAACATATTGTAGGTTTTGAGGATCATAGCTGTCATTGATTGATGGATTCATGAACAACAGAGGATCTGTTGTAGCTTGCCCATTAAATCATTCTTCATTGTTTAAGAAAATATTTATCTATTGCAGAAAGGATCTCTATATAATGGATGTTCTTCCTTTTTTCATATACACCATGCTTATACTCGTCATTATATATCTCTTTGTATGATATATATTTTGATTTCCTTTGATCTGTAGGATGTTATGACTCCATGCCCAATGGAATGCCTCTGCAGAAGTTTTGCTTCCTTCTCCCTTTCTTTATCATCTTGATGATCCACCTATTCAAACCATTTTAGTCCATTTACATTTTTATGGGTACTAAGCTTATCCTCTTGTAGTCTGGGGGTGACTCTTAGTGCTAACATTTTTGGCGTCGTTGTCAGGGACGACAATGAAGACATCTTCCCTAGGACATTGACCTTAATTAGATCCAACATTTGATGGTGAACAAGGGCTGGTCACATATTTGAGACTGTGTCTTTCACTTGGTGAATCCACTCCATGAAGGAAGAGCCTATTGGAAACTTAACTTATATGGGACAACAATAACAATGGAAGCTATCTTGGCTCAGAGGTATGCTTTCTATGATTTCTCAAATATAGTCAATTTTCCACATCCAGTGCCGATTATAAGGAATGATTATCTTCCGAGATTCATAGGAAGTAAGCATGATCATCTTGGTGATCGCTTATTAAATTTTCATAAATTCATGCTTGAACATAATTTGTTCACGAGGATGTCTTGATCAAGATGTTCATATTTTCTTTAGAACATGCTCATGAATGGTGTCAATCTCTTCCTGCTGCTAGTATCCATTCTTTAAATGATTTTCATGATGCTTTTAATTTATATTACGAGAGGATTTACCCA
Organism: Picea engelmannii; assembly: GCA_009831015.1. NCBI lineage: Eukaryota > Viridiplantae > Streptophyta > Pinopsida > Pinales > Pinaceae > Picea > Picea engelmannii. Next base: position 300,919 of record ML778525.1, read on the forward strand.
ATTGAGATCCTTTTCGATCATTTTTGTGAGGAGTTTCATTCAGATATTCAACATGTGTTTTCTTCTAGTAGTAAGGATGGAAGTAAGTATTTTAATGAAGATATGGATGAAAAGTTTTATCTTTCTATATCCCGAGAAGAAGGTCTTCAAGATATGATCGATGTTAGTACCGATGATTGCATAGATGTAGATGCATTATATATTTCCCCTGATGCACCTGATGTCTCAGATTTAAAAGAAGAAATAATTGTAGAAGAGGATTTTTCTCAATTTCTTCAAGAGGTTTCCTAAGATATATGTTCACCTATGATTGAGGAGAAGAATCAAGAGATTGCTCATATTTCTTTGCAATACAAATGATATTTGGGCTCACCTATATTTCATGAGTATTTAGATGAAGAAGAGCATATCCCTACATCACATTTTGTTGACTTAAGGAGAAGCCAGTCGATGTATGACAACTATGAAGTAGATTTTGATGAGAATATGAAGGAATTTCAAGACCATACTATATATCCTTTTTCTTCACTCATTAAGGAACAACATTGTGAGGAAATCAGCCATCCAGGGTCTGTAGAAGACATTGGGAAACCATCTCTGCAAATCAACAAACCTACATTCACCATGCTTGAACCTAGATCTGTAAACAACATCAAACAACCTATGACTAGCAGTGAAATCATTCTGCAACCATGTTCATATTTGCAAATAGATAAAAGTTGCAACCTCCATGGGAAAGAGAATATGTCGAGAATATTTGATCTTCAGTTGGAACAATATCAGGCCAAGGCAACCTTTTATTGTCATAATTTCACTTCTTCTACTTTTCATGATCTAATTGCTATCTATATGTAGGAATTCATGGATTCGTGGTTTTAGTCTTCATTTCATGATAAACATGAAAATCAAACTTACAATCAAGTATTGATTTTTATTCTAGTCTTCATTTTGTTGGATCACATACAAAGCATTTGGCTTGTTAATCAATTCCTCATATGGATTCATTGGAAGCATGATTTTACCTGATCTTGAGGAAGAAGTTGGATAGAGTAGGAGTAGGAAGAATAAATATCAGTTCTTGAGCATCTTGTTTGCATTAATTTTGTTTTCAATATGTGATATTTTTAGTTTCAAATAAAGAGCGAAGGCACTCTCAGGAATACAGGTTTCCTAGATAGAGAAGGAATGGATAAAGAAACTACAACTACTAGGTTCTTAGAACCTCATAGGGAGGCCTCCATCCCATGTGGAGCCAAATGTTAACACATAAAATTGATCATGTAAAGGAGGATTTGTGGTTTTCAGAGCCTACATTTAGCCTTATCTCCTGCTCTTATGTCATACCATCAACTAAAATCCTCCTCGAATTATGCAAGCTATAATTGAGTTGGCACTGCGAACTAGTTAAGGAAGAGGGTTGTAGGTTAGATAGGTTGCAAGCATCCTGGTGCAAATTCAAAATTACCAGCATCAACCTCATAGCCATCAGGTACTCCATGATATTTTTTTTCTTGTTTGGAGGTCAGGAAGGGGTTGGCTACTTGATTTTACTTTGGCACTACAAAATGTCTAGGGCGCTTTGAACTTAGACATGCGCTACAAAATGTGCTATGAAATGCACTACGGAATGTGTTGCGGAAACTCTGTTCTAGACTATTGAACTAATATTTTTGACCAGCTGACATTCAGAAGCATTCTTGGGTGAACCACAATGAATTTTAAAAACAAAATGGAGGTTATCGTCAAGAAAAGACCCATGAACATTAACCTCTTTCATTTTTCACACAGGTGTCACAGATTGGGAGATTCAAAAGAATCTTTCAGCCCTAATTTTTCCATTTTCATGATTTCCTATTTGAGACATTTTTTTGTGACACGTATTCTGGCCAGCTGGAGATGAATTTAAATAAACCGAGAGAGGTTGTTTTTTATAATGACCTTATATATAAAAATTGTTCTCATATTTTACACATCTATTATATTTTGAGAATTACAAGTGGCATTTTGAACCCTATTTTTTAGAATTTTGCCTCCTGAAAAGAAGGAAATTAATTAAAATGTGTCATTTTATGTTTGTAGTTGTTTCTATTTTGGGAAAGGGGTTGGAGTTCGAATGGGTGATATGGAAAGGACCTATATGGATATATATTCATTTTACAAGAGGTGAGAAGGGTTGGATTCATGATCCAAGAGAGGATAGAGAGAGTAGGAGAAATTTTAGTTGCTCATTTGTAAGCCCGGGGGCCTGTTTGTAATGACATTTTCTGCCATTAAAGATTCATGAGAGTTGTTATCAGATTGTCTTATTTGTTTTCCCACTTATTTTTTATATTATTTCTTGAACATATTGCAGGTTTTGAGGATCATAACTACCATTGATTGATGGATTCATGAACAATAGAGGATCTGTTGTAGCTTGCCCATTAAATCATTCTTCATTGTTTAAGAAAATATTTATCTATTACAGAAATGATCTATGTATAATGGATGTTCTTCCCTTTTTCATATTCACCATGCTTCTACTCATCATTATATATCTCTTTGTCTGATATACAGTTTGATTTTTTTTTATATGTAGGATGTTATGACTCCATGCCCTATGGAATACCTCTACAGAATTTTTGTTGCCCTCTCCCTTTCTTTCTCATCTTGTTGATCCACCTATTCAAACCATTTTAATACATTTACATTTTGATGGGTACTGGGCTTATCCTCTTGCAATCTGAGGGTGACTCTGAGTGCTAAAAATATATGCCTTCAAATTTTAGTTTGGCAAGCGTGAAGGACAACGATATCACTTGTCAATCTTTTCAATTTTAGAGAGTCTGAAAAGGGATTAAAGAATACTCTAGGGGCTACTTTTCTCAAGTAATCCAGATGATATTAATACATTTTAATACACCTATTGTTGATCCACCTATTCAAACCATTTTAATACATTTACATTTTGATGGGTACTGGGCTTATCCTCTTGCAATCTGAGGGTGACTCTGAGTGCTAAATAGATATGCCTTCAAATTTTAGTTTGGAAAGCGTGAAGGACAACGATATCACTTGTCAATCTTTTCAATTTTAGAGAGTCTGAAAAGGGATTAAAGAATACTCTAGGGGCTACTTTTCTCAAGTAATCCAGACGATATTGAAAAGAACAATACAGTCTCTTTGGATGTTGCTTTAGAAATTTAAATTGATCTTTAAAGACCAAAAAGTGTGGTCATTAGGGAGTCTTGGGGATAAGGCCAAGAATGATGATTAGCAAGAAGAATGAGGCTTCAATATGTAATCATGACGAGACTAAAAAGGACTCCCAAGCCTATAGTCAAAATTGATAGCATGGATGCCAAAATGAAGCAAAGGATCTAGCTAGGGAATCAATGTAGAGGTAGGCTCTACCACCTAATTACGACACTTATATAGAAACAAAGAAGGTTTTGTGTCACACTTCAGTGGGGTTGATCCTATAGCAAAGTGGAAAAGACAACAAAATGCAGAAAGTTGGGAGTGAAAACCGAACTTTTATGAAAAAGTTGGAAAAAATGACTTTTACCATGGGATGATGTGAATGTAACCTATCTCAAAAAATCACCAAAACTTAAGGACTAGTTCATCACAATGATCAAAATATAACTCAAACGAGAAATCAAGAAGCCACCAAGCTAGAAAAAGTGAAAAAGGGGGCCAGATTAGGGAAAAAAGGGCTAAAAACTTCTATAAATAGAGGTGGACAACTCATTTTTACCATTGCAACTTGGAAATTAACAAAAAGTCAAAAATCCCCTTTGTCAAAATATCGAATTACGGGAGCTAAGGTGGACAAAAAACTATCCTACGTGGACCAAGTAAGTATAAATTCCCCCCTCTTGCAATTTAGTTTACTTATATGCATTTAATTTTTAGTTTGAGAGGGGCGCACCTTTGAAAAAAGGTCACATATGCATGTACATGGGATGTCCAAAGTTAGTCCGCATATGTACTCAGGAAGAGTAATAAACAACCCGACTACATATGCGACTGTTTAAACTATAGCCCGTGTACACCTCCTTTTAATTTGAAAAAAATAAAATACAAGAAACTAAACCCTCTCCATCTTTGAATGTGACAAGATGTATGTGCACCAGAGAGAGAGAGAACATGAGGAGTTGGACGTCTTGGTCAAGGAGGACCCTGGGGCAGTTGCTATGATAAAACATTGTGGCATATGGAAATCATTTCAGTGTCCATTAATGAGGGAACAACTGAGGTTTCTCAATGCCTTGGTAGAGTACTGGCACCCGAACAAAAAGGTATTCATACTGGAGGGTCAATCATTGATCCCAACCACAAAGGATATTTACTTCTTGACTGGCCTCTCTAGGAGAGGGGAACCAATTAACTTGAGGAGTTTTCCTCGAGGGCCATACAACATCGAAGACTATGTCGTGATGCACTGTGAGGCTGGTACTGAGAAAGTAGGTTCTCAGGTGCCAATTCACAATATTACCAACCTCTCTTTGCGATTGATTTTACTCATGATCATGCATATTACTAGATATGCAACACTCCATCAGGCCTCCCATGCATAGATGCATTATGCAGTTCAATGTTTAGAGGAAACCATTTTTTACTGGATTACTACCATGCTAGTATGCATGAAGAGACAACTCACAGAGTTTCATAGGCGTACCAACAAGAACTTTGGGTTTGGTACTGTTTTGTGTTCCTTCTTCTTTGAGAGGGTTCCAAGTCCCAGTCCTAGAGAGACAGTACGGGGGCATATTTCCTCCTTCCCAATAGTGTGCAGGTGGATGGTATTACTACATAGTCAGAGTGGAGGAAGGATCCTAGAGTCCTTTGACAACAAATTCTTTGACTAGTGGGCACATTAGATCCCAGACATATAGGACTATCCTTATGCATGGATTAGCTTCCTCAGAGATCAAGACATGTCCATGCCCCCTGGAAAGGAGTGTAGCAAGATAGGTAACATATATATTTTTGAAGTTATTATATCTTTAATTTATATATATATCCTTTTTATGTAGGTGTGAGAGTACTAACTTACAAATCTATTATGTACAGATGTGGGACCAGTTCAACTGATAAAATTCGCTAGGACTAGGCATTGTCCTCAACCAAAGACATGGCCAGGAGCAGTAGGAGGACAAGCTATTGTGGGAGGACCCCCAACTGGAGAGGCTAATGGAGTCCTACAATGAGTAGAGAGGAACCTTACTGCTCTCACTCACGTAGTTCCTATGGATGAGATCAAGGATTCCCCCCCAAGAATGCAACCACATGTAGTATGGGTTCCTTGGACCTAGGTCCAGTTATTCCAACATATTTGGAACACTGTCGTCCACTATAGTAGGGCCAAATGGTCTAGACCTTAGATAGCGTTAGACTATTTATGTGCCAAGGGAACTTTTTGTACTATGTGTTTTGAGGGCTTAATCCCAATGATGTATACTGATAACTTTTGAGGCTTTCATGCCCACGTTTTTACTCATGACACCATTTTTGGACACATACATACATACATACATACATACATACATATATATACATCTTTCTTTTTTTAAGGAAGACATTTTTTAGAAATGTACTTACATGTGTATGTGTGTTATTTTCTTTTACATATGAACAACATGCCAATCTAAAACTTGATTTGGTAGAGTACCATTTAAATGATTAAATCTCCTAGGAACATGAAAATAATTAATATAATCAAAATATTGTTCTAAGAGACGTACCCTAAGGAAGCATCGATGAAGAATGAGATCATAAACGTGATCAACCCCATTTAACTGGGACACAACCATTTAATCATCTAAGTAAACCTAGAGGTGAGAAATGTCATGTGATAAAGAATCACATAGAAATTTTATCATTGCACTATACTCGAAAACATTATTGGTTGTGTCTCCTAGATAAATACCTCGGGAAGATAGAAACTAGCCTCCAGGTGTGAAAATCACCCAAGCTGTTGAAGAAAGCCTCCGAGTGTGTCGGCTAGTGCCGTCTGCGAACCCAAAGTAAACCTTTGATTCACTTGACATCTACCACAGTGAAAAAGAATAAATAAATAACTACACATCCACAAAATGAAAAAGACAAAAATGTATAAAAGACTATACATATATACAAGAAACCACCCAGGTGACCAACCTAAGAGTAGTACTTCTTAAGGTAGAGCCCATTTCTAGGCTCCACTAAATCATTTCCCTCGAAATCAACCAGACAATAAGAACCCTTATCTAAGACCTCTTTCATAATGAAAGGTACAAACCACATGGGTTTGAACTTGCCTGCCCCCAGGGGATCTTTGTCTTAGTCATAGACCAGGACAAGATCACCTTTAGAGAAAATATGAGGGAAAACAGATCGATAGTATTGAAACTTGAATTGTTTCTTATGAGCCTCGTTAGCCAAGGCTGCATCACGATGCTTCTCATCGAGCTGCTCGATATATAGAATGCATTCCTCAAGAGGTGTAGTGTCGATCAGTAGTTCCATTGCCAACTTGAAAGAAGGGATCTGACACTCAATGGGTAAGACTGATTCCAGCCTGTAAATGAGTTGAAAAGGTGAAAAACCAGTGGCAGTCTTTACATAAGTTCGGTAGGCTCACAATGTCGAATATAACATCAAATTCCAATTTGACTTGGCCAAATTGATTGTCTGCTAAGGAATAGTATTGAGAGTCTTATTAACAGCTTCAACCTGACCATTCACTTGTGGTTAATAGGGTGATGAATGTTCCTATTTAAAACCAATATTTGACGTTAATTCAGTCATCATTTTATTCTAGAATTGACTTCCATGGTCAGTGAAAATATCCTTCGGGATACTGAATATTGCTACTATTTGATTGAAAATGAAAAGGGCAGCAATTTCACCATCATTTTAAACGTTGACATAACTTTAACCCACTTAGTGAAGTAGTCTACTGTTACGATGATGTAATGATGCCCCCTGGCAGAAGCATGTGACATGTAGTGAAACAAAACCCCCACTTGGTGAAAGGACTGACAACAATGACTGGAAACATAGGGGTATGGTGTGCCTGCATCTTCCGACAAAAGATCTGGCATGTGTGACACTTGTTGACCGCCTCTACACAGTCCTTGATTAATAAGGGCCAGAAATATCCTACGCATAGAATATTTTGGGTTGTTGCCAACCCAGACAGGTGACCGCCACATTCTCTAGTGTGACAGTCATTCAAACCAATATTTGCTTCTTCGTGTGTAAGACATCATTGAAGAATGCAATATATTCCCCGACGATACAAAGTATCATCAAGAATGAGATAGTTTTGCGCTTGGTGTCATATTCATAGATGCTCTTAGCAAGAAGAAGAAGTGGGGAATTCAAAGTATGAAGATATACAAGTATATCTCCATACTAGGGGTCTGAAGATGCAATTAGAAAGATATCTTCGTTTATAGGTGACTCTTTGGGAATAATATCACCATATTCTACCGATAGTTCCGAAATTAGTTCAGAAAAGACCAACGAATTTTTAGATTTCACCGAGACAAAATCCAAGTAAAATTCCTGTAGGATAACTATCCATCTACTGATATTTTCACCAATGATCCATTACGTTAACACATATTGGAAATGGTTGACAAAGAAAATGACAATGGTATTGCAAAGTAATATATAGTGACAGAACCGTTGGTTAGTGTGAATAGCTACCAAAGAAATCTTCTCAACATGAGTGTAGTTGAGTTTCGATCCAACTAGGCCTTGTCTAAGACAATAGATAACGTTATCTTCGAGCATGTCATCCTCCTGGACCAATACCATGCTAACGGTTGACTTTGCAACATCCAAATACAACAAGAAATATCTATTATAATCAAGAGGTTGGAGCAGAGGAGAAGACGTCAAGGCACGTTTCAACGCTTCAAAGGAGTGATGAGCTACTTCATCCCAACATAATGAGACCCCTTTTTTCAAAAGACGCATGAATCCTTTAGTGATATCGACATAATTAGCGACAAAAAACTGAATAAAAATTTATTTCCCCTGTAATCTCTGAAGCTGGGGTATTGTGCGTGGGGGAGGAAATTGAAGTATCACCTCAACCTTAAGAGGATCAACCATGATCCCTTTTTTCAACACAATGAAACCTAATAAATGACTTTATATCACGTAAAATATACACTTATTTGGATTCAAGCGAATCTGATAGTAGCGACACTGCTCAAATATTAGTCATAAATGGGTGGGATGATAAAATCTCTGGCGAGAACGTGATGCTAGATCATCCAAGTATGCCTCAACTATGTGTTTAGGTCGTGAAAAATGAATGGCATGGCCCGCTGAAAGGTAGCTGCAACATTCTTCAGGACAAAACACATCTTTCGATACATGAAGGTGCCCCAAGGACAAATAAAAGTTGTTTTATGTTGGTCCTCATGTTTGATTTGAATTTTAATATATCCCAAAAAAATGTCCATGAAAGAAAAGACTTTGCATCTGGCACACTCATCGATGATCTGATCCATAAATGGGGTTGGAAAATTGTCTTTCAGGCAAGCTATGTTCAAATTATGGAAATCCATACAAAACCGAATCGTGCCCTATTTCTTCTTGACAGGAACTAGGTTTGATACCCATTCTATCAATTGTATGGGATAGATGAAACTAGGTTTGAGAAATTTCTCTACTTCAGCCTTAATCGTCACTTCTTTTCGAGGATTGACCAGGTGAAGCTTCTGTCGTACTAGCTTGACATCAGGATAATTCATGATTTCATGTTTGACAATTCATGGTTCAGTGCCTTGAATATCTTCGTAATACCTTTTATCAGACTAATCGGTAGGTGCGGACACTAACTAATCTCCCTAGATCCACCTAGATCTAGAACAAAACACACCAGAACATGACGCTTTCCTTAAGTTTTAGATATTGAATTTACTAACTAAAGAGGGATGAGTGACATACTGTTTAAATGTTGCTTCCTCTCGCCATCGCCATCCTAGCTTTGTTCCAATGCTCATATGATGATGATCCTACAAAAGAACACAACCAACCAAAGTGATAGTAATAGCATAAACTCAATAAAAACCTATGTATGTGATCAAGGAATCATACAATAAAACACAACAAGCTTTATAGGAAAGAATCATATTAAATGTGAAAGAGAGATTACAACCATGGCCTTGATGTCGTAAGGTCCCTTCCAACT
>ML778525.1:315952-326471 GCA_009831015.1 Picea engelmannii
GAGGATAAGGTGAGGAGGTTAGGATGATCCCACTAAATCATGAAAGCGAGTAAGATCCAAACCATTCGGATGCCACCTCACCATAGAAGTTTCTACTTCTAGAAGATTCGAGAAAATGCTTGTTTTTCCCACGTGTAGGCATTCTCGCACCCTGCCTATAGAGAAACCTGCAAACATCTCGCACCCTAGCTATGGTGCAACCTACGAGAATCAGGCATTCTCGCATCCTGTCTATATAGCAACTTGCGAACTTCCTTTTTTTACAGGTTTTTACAAAGGAAAATGCAACTTCTTTTCTCATGAAAAGTTCTTCTCCCTTCCTTCTTCAAGAACTCAGGCCACTGACCCCTCTGAAGACTACAGATAGGTTTACATCATTAACAGTCATAGGGATGACAAAAATAATGTGTAACAAGACTAGGAAAAAATGTCGTGGAACTTCTTAAATAAATCGATGTAAATTTGAATCTCTTCGAGGGAGCAATCCACTTTGATGAAGACATTCTCCACGATGCCAGGTGTTCTAGAGATATCAATAGGAATCATTGTAGCAATGCTTTCCATGTTTCCCTCGGTGTATACTTCATGCATAGCCAGAGGGTTAATAGAAGAAGGGCTATCTCCATTCATGGTCAAAACAAACTCTCCTACCTCTATTCTCCTAAGCTCGGGAAGAAAATAAGATCTATGATGCAGATCATCCCAAGGTTTGTCGGGACCATTCATTTCCTCTAGAATCACCTCATCAGAAGAAAATACTAATTCTAAAGGGTCTTGATCGACGAGAGAGTCCCGAGACCAGATAGGCTCGAGAACTGGATCTAGCTCATGTGGGGGAGTCGTATCGGGGTTGGACAAAGCTTGTTGGACAACACTATATGCAACCTCAACCATGGATAAGGGCATGTCCATGCCAAGGTTCCCTATCCCTTCCATCGAAGCTGATGGGAAAGGTAAATTCCATAGGTCATGAAAGTAGCTCATTTTAAAAGATGACACTTGAAAAATTACATCCCTTGACTGGTCAGGGACAAACGATATAAACCTTACATCATTGGAAGGTGGCGGATAATCAAAAGTTTCCATCAACAATGGAAACAATCTGAAACCTAAGTTTATAGTGCTAGACTACGGGTTATCAACCATCGGGACCATGGAATCCCCCGATGAAGGGTCAGGATGAGATAAGGACAAATTGTCGATGGTTATAACTTGGCCCTCGTGAGGAAAGCATAAGACCCAAAAAATAGTGGCAACCACCCCATGCATTACATAAGTCCACTTTCTTCCTAACAAAATATTGTAGTTGAGAGGTGCATCGACTATTTCAACCTCGACACACACATTTTTACCCCCTAACTGCATGGGGAAAGAAAGAATTATATCGTTTGGTATAAACAATCGACCGTCAATAGCTGTAAGAAACTTAGGTGATTGAGACAACTCAGGATGACCAATGGCATTCCAACATGCCAATGACATCACGGAAGTCGAGGCACCCTCATCAACCATCGTACATAAAATGGTTCATGTAACCGATTTTGAGGTGTATGGCACTACTATCTGAAAGGCAACATGGTGAGGAAGACAAGTTTTAAGGTCGGTTGGATAGAAAACGATCATTCCTGAGCTACTAGTTTCTACCACTCCCAAGGTGGACAACATAGCCTTTCTCTATGAGGGAAAACTTTGGATAACTTCCAGAGCATACATTGCACAAGGGGTCTATGCTAGATCCTCCACGATGGAGTAGTTATGAGTGACCCTCGCGTTTGAGTTATGGGAAGCCTTATTAAACACACCTTTAGGGATGAGAGTCATTGTCTCACCCACTTTATTCTCAATTTGAAGAGGAGTCACTGGGTTGGAGGCCTCTTTTTACTTCTCAACAAGTTTCGGTGTTTCGTAGTGTTACACATTATTTTGGTCACTCTAGTGATGTCTCTACAAGTTATGTGTCCAGGCTGTCATGAAGACCTTTTTCCTAAGAAAAGTGATTGTTGTCTTCTTCTAAAAAGCATATTTTTAAGATAAGTTCACAGGTTTCCTATGTTACAGGGTGCGAAAATCCTTCATTCTCGCAGGAAACCCTATACTTGGAGTGCAAACTGTTCACAATCTTCTCTATAGGTAGGGTGCGAACCTGTTTCAAAGATTGGAAAAGAGAAGAGGTTTCGAAGGTTCTAGAAGAGAATATTCTAGAAAATGAGTTGGCATTCGCATGGTTGGCATCCTACTGAATTCTCAGTTTTAGTGGGATCATCCTCATCCCTTTAACCATATTTCCTTCTCCTATATAATAAAAGGTTTCTCAAGGAAGAGGTTAAGCAATATCGAATGGAGAATTGATGAAAGAATTGTGTGAAGAAATCTATTTGGATTGAAGCTTGAAGACTCTATTTGTCTATCAAGTTGTATTGGATCTTCTTCATGCAAGTGTAGGGAAAGTGTGTGTGTTGGAACCAAGGATCACTGAAAGGAATCTTGTGACATCAAGGTGATCTGGTTGTATCTTCTACTTTCATTTAATATGATACAACAGCATGTCCCTTTCCCATAAAATCACTCTTATTTTATTGCATAACTCCTTGATCATATGCATAGGTTGACATTGAATATATTTTTCTATCTTCACTTTGGTTGGTTTGTGTTGTCTTGGACCTAATTTCACAAGAGCACTGGAGCAAAGTAGGAACAATAGAGACCTAAGGAAGCAATATAAAGGTATGTCACTCATTCCTTCTCGGTAGTAGATTCAATGACTGCAACTTAGAGAAAGAGTCATGTCCTGTCTTGTTTTGTTCTAGATCCAGGTGGATCTAGGGAGATCAGTTAGTGTCCACACCTACCGATTTATCCAGTAACAAAATTGGCGACTCCACTGGGGAAACAACCCATTTTGTGGTTTTTTCTTGGCTATTTTCTCTTGACCTACCCTTTTTCATTCCCAATCAATCTCTGAGTCTTTAGGGGATCCTTACAGACTCTCTAGATCCAAAAGTTCACTCAAAATTTCTGTCCTTTTTCCAAATTTTGCTTGATTACAAACCTTCTCGGACTGTACCTTTATGTGGCCTACAAGAATCAGTGAAGTTCGCACCCTAGTGTTCAGTTCAATGTGACCTTCTTGCACCTTGCCTGTGTCTAGGCTGCGAGAATCCCTAATTCTCGCACTATACCCCACTACCAGATTGCAAACTCACTTGTAAAAACTTTGGATTAGGTATTTTTGTGTCTTTAGATGATCATATTTTTTTGTTTATCTGGGAAGAACTTCTTTTGCCAATGATTGACTATTTCTTGACTTCAAATATTGCGAATGATTAGTTTTCGGAAATCGAAAACTCTTCTTGATCATTTTTTCTCAATTTTTACCTCTTGACCTTTTATTAACAAGGGTATAATATCCGATTCTGATATCCGAGTGCTTGTTTGGTTGAGAGCCTTTGATTGGATTAAAAGTTGGGATTAATTGTCCTTTTCAATTGCTTACTACTTGGAAAATAATTGTCTATGTACATTTGAAGAGACTAGTCTTGTTAGTTTGTTATTTTTATCTTCATTGAAAGATTGATTTGGGTGTTTGTTGATTATTTCATTTTCATTGGTTTCTTACTTTTTCTTAGTTCCATCCCTATTGCTTGGTTTCTAATAAAAAATTAAAGATTTTTTTCTTTTCTTTTCTTTTTTTTAAGCAATCATTTATTCAAAAAATATTGGCATTCAAATATTGAAAGAGAATGAATAGGGAATTTGCATTGTTCATGATTGTTTGATATTCAAGAAAGATCATACATCGTAGTTCACATTGTTCCAAAAAACTCCTCTTTCCCTCCTGTAGATAGAATTCATAGAATGGAAATTTGTATCATTCATCCCTATTTATGCATTGTTGGGTCAGAGTCTTACACAACATTGGTTTCATTTCCGTCTCATTTTTGTGTAACAACAACCTTTAATAATATTGCGCAACTTTAAAATTCAACTAGAAACTTTTCTAGGGCTCTTTTGCACCAACATTAGCTAGGCTAGAGATTTGGAATAGGCAATGAGACACACTCTCCAAATCACAAAACACACAATAGTATCTTGTGATAAGGAGTGTCAAATTCCATTTGCAGCATTTTGTCCTGGGAATCCCTTCTCACACAAGGGTCAAACCTGAGGTCGCATTGAGATTGACAGAGTTACTCACCCTTCTTTGTTGATATCGGTGTAGATATTGAACGTATTACGAGGGTCACTTGAAGGTATACCCATAATGATGAGTGGAAGCCTCTCAAGTTGATTTAAGTCTAGATAACTTGCCCTTGCGTGTGGATCAGACTGTCGATTGTTTCCCCAGGAATCATTGTTGTTTGTGGTAACCTTAGTAGTATATCTTCTTAGGGTCTTACACAAGGTGACTGTGAAGGGGTAAGTCTTCATGGTACCTGGAATCGATGTTGGCCAAACTCACTCGGGATCCTTGGAGGGTATACCCATGATTATGTGTGGGAGCTTGCACCAGGGTGTAAGTCAGTTAAGCAGGTTGTCAACGTAACTTTTCCACCCTCTCCCAACCCCCTCTTGTCTCATCGTCGCGATGTTGGATTTCATCACCAACTAGTGACTTCAGAATTGGATGGTCTTGTTTGCTTGGTTTTCATTCCTAGATTTTACTAGCACGTGTTGTTTGTTTACCCAAGTTGGCCATATAATTTATTTCGTAAGATTTCAACTCAATCACAATTGACCCTCCATGCCATTCATGTAGAATTCAAGGCCTACCTCTAGAAGATCTGGAAGGTTATCAACCCTTGCCTACCAACTCACCGAAGGGCTCTCCTCAACAGAGTGAAGTCCAAGACGTTTCCACTCCACAAGTGGAAAGAAATAACTCTTCAGAATGGTTCCAAATTACCAATTCTCGAGAGGAATTATGACTTCCTCCCAACTCTATGAGATGTATTGTTCAAGTGAATTATTCCAGAGAAATAGTTGTTGAGTCTTCTAGATTACCAACTAGACCTTTCACAGGACCCGAGGATCAAGATCCTTTTTGGACTACTGGAATTTTTAGATGGGATCTCTTTGGCTCAGGAGCAGGCGTTGATATCAATGTCACACCTGAGCTACCCAAAACATCCGATCTAGATGCAATACCTTTTACTACTGCCTATTATTTTCCTGGTTCAGATGCTCCACCATCCAACCACATCTTGACTATCCCCCTACAAATGGTCCATTACACAATGGTCCCAGATACTACGCATCCTCACATCGGGATTATAGTGGCTAGCCAAGCTCCCATTGGCACACCACTTTTGCCTAGATTCACCCCAATACTTCCCCCTAGATATCATGCGTTGAATGCTTCTATTCCCACTCCTACACAAATCCCATCCGGGACTCCTAGCATTTCCACTCCTTTTGGGCACCATCTCATTCCTGGTTTCATTCTGACACTTCCTTGACCCCATTTCAGAGGACCTCTTCCATCCTCTATCGGAGGCATCGACCCTAGTGGCACCATCCCATCTTTCACACCTAATTACCATATTCCTTTCGGTGGAAAATTTCACCAAGGAGGCCAAACCCAATCCCCTTTTACAGGACAAATCCCAATTGGGATGCAACCCCCGATTAGAGGGAAACCCCCACCTACCCCACCCTATGGACAAAACATACCTCCATTATTGGCCCAGTATTGGAACTATCTTATCCAAAATAATCCTCACTCGACTGGGGGGCAACAACCTCAAGCTATCTCCTTCATACCCCCTAGTACAGGCCAACCATATCAAGGTACGTCCAATCCTATTTGGGGATCGAATGCTCAACCCCACGCCCCTGTTCAAGGGAACAACCCCAACCAATTACTGTTGATCGTGATGGGAGTGTTGATGATGTCAAGATCACCCAAACAACATGTAAGCCCAAATACCCCTACAGGATTTGCAAGGGTGTCCATCTTCTTAAGGATTGCCCTGGTCTATCCAAGGTTATAGAAGCATGGTCTACACGCCCTCGCCAACCTATGTCTTCAGCCTCTGAACAACATGATGATGACTTCCTGTCAACTAGTCACGATATAGTTGGGAAGAAGAAAAGTAGAGCCAAGTTCCCATGTATGTTATGCAAAGGGCGTCATCTAACTCATCTTTGCCCTCATATGGAAGAAGACTAGAAATTCTTGGAAGACATGAGTGTTTCACAGCCTCAACTTACAACTGCTTATTGCAAACTTTCTCTCAACCCACCTGTAGTTGATGGAATGATCACTCTGGACCCGTCACTGGTCAATCCAATTGATCATGTCATCAATCTAGTCACGTCCTTAATTGAACCAGTTGACAAAGTGGTCAATCCGATCCCATATCTGGTTGATCCCACTCTCCCTTTAGAGAGTGATAACAAATTGGTTGATCCGATCCCATCCTCGGTCGATCCCACTCTCCCGTTAGAGAGTGAAACCCAAGCGGTCGATCTGTTTCCACCCGTCGACCCCATTATCCCCTTGGAGAATGAAACCCAAGTGGTCGATCTGATCTCTCCATCATTCGATCCTACTCTCTCACTAGAGAGTAAACCCGATACTTCCCATGTTTTTCTCGTTGATACAGAATCTACCATGCTGGTGGGTATTCCTCCTTCTCCCGTGAAACCCCCTCCAAGTAATGAGGCCATCCTTTTTAATTGGGGTGTGCTAACTAGACCTTGTCATCCCTCTCACATTACTTTCGAGATTACAGTGCAAGTTTGTGGTCAGGACATTCCTCAGAAGTTGATAGATGAAGGTGCATCAGTTAGCATTTTGTCCTCTTTTGCTTGGCAAGCTTTGGGTTGTCCTCAACTTGCCTCGGTTACGTAGAATTTGTTATATTTTAACAGAAGAACCAGTCAACCTTTAGGGACCCTTCCTCAGTTTCCAGTAACTTTGGGAGGGAAAAATGTCTTCATTGATGTCATGGTCATCCAAGACCCCTTGGATTTTTCTTTACTCCTTGGGCACGATTATGTCTATGCCATGAAAGCTATTGTGTCTACTCTTTTTCGTGTGATATCTTTCCCTCATGATGGATGGGTTGTGACAGTTGATCAACTTTCATTTGTTGACCCCGCCTAGATTGCCTCCCTGAATTATTATTATATGTCGATGGTATCTCCCCTGCCACAGGTCAATTATGTGGCGTTGTCACCCATGGATTCAACTTCTGATGACTTAGATCCAGTAGTTGACATGGTGATTGCTTCAATAGGGTTGTTAGAGTCTGATCTCTTTACTCATGCCGTGACCCTCGACATGGTGTCCTTCTAGAGTGTGTTTCTTCCTTCCAGCGAAGACCTCTTGGAAGCCATGACTAAGTTTTGTCCCTTGACATGGTGTCATTCTGGAGTATTGTCCTCTTGGAATCCATGATCAAGAAGAGAAACCCGTTTCGAGGATAGTTTTTGTGTCTCTAAGGAAACCTCGTTAAAAAATGAAACAAAGGTCTTTTAACATGATTTTCTGATTTCAAGCTCATTTAAAAATGAAACCATCCTTGAGCATTGTTTTCTGATTTCAAACTCATTAAAAAATGAAACCTGTTACGAGGATAGTTTTGTGTATCTGTGGAGACCTCATTAAAAAAAATGAAACAGAGGTTACGAGCATAGTTCTCGTTTCTGTGTCAAGCTCGTTAAAAATGAAATAGTGGTATTCAGATTATACCTAGAGTCATGAGTATAGTTCTTCTCATGTGTCAATATCGTTAAAAAATGAAACAACTTCCCCCTCTCCGTTTGGGTCAAGTCCTACGTCTAGTATTTGAAGCTTCATTTCATTCATCTTTGCAGTTGGATGAAATGAAGCTTGGGGGACATTGGGGGACATTGCTTATAGCATGTGGAATTCATGTTGAAGTTAGAGCCACTAGCTTCTTAAGATGGGGGCTAAGTACCAACCATGTGTTGGGAAGTCGCAAGAATAGTTTTCTATGGTTCAATCTTGTGTAAAAATGAAACCACCTACCTCAAGCATAGTTTTCTATGGTTTAAGCTTGTGTAAAAATGAAACCACCTACCTCAACCATAGTTTCCTCTGGTTCAAGCTTGTATAAAAATGAAACCAGGTTCAAGCATAGTTTTGTTTAGTTTTTAAGCTTGTGTAAAAATAAAATCTATCCCAAGCATAGTTTTTTTGTGTTTTAAATCTTGTGTAAAAATGAATGATCTAAAAATGAAGAAGACTTGTATTCTTGAAAATATTTACAAGTAAAATTTATGTGTTAAAATGCAAATGGATCATCTTTGCAACATAATTTTTAATAGGATTTACTCATTCAAGATGCATATAAACAACAGCATAATAAATGAACAGAAAACACATAACACAACAAATGATAAAGGAGTTCACCCCTCTCTTGGGCTACATCTCCTGGTCCAGCTTCCAATGGATCATTTGTATTATTTTCTCAAAGTGCTCAAAAATGTGCTTTAAAATGCTCAAGATGCCAAATAGACTGCTCCAATGGCTTCAGAACGTCCAAAAACCCCTAGTTGGGCTTTTTCGGCACCTCGTTTGGCCAAAAAATGAAGAAGATAGGCTTCCTAGAAGTCCCCCCTTCAAGCTTGTTGTCTCTGCATCTACAAAACACACCCCTGTTGGCTCAACCTAGCCCATACATATATTTAAGCATAAAAACCTAGCACCGGACGCAACCGCGTGAACCGTGCAAACTGTAGGACAGTTACGGGCACACCTAGCCCCTAACCGTCAAGGGCCAGGTCGTATGACCCATGCGTCCACGCGCTAGCATTAACATAGGATCTCGTTACATAAGCCAATGGTCAAAGGCCAAATGGAGGGTCATTGATATAACTGTTGGAACAAACACAACCGTGCGCGCGCGTCCATATGATATAGCTGTGGGTTATATGTAACATATCGTGCGACCAAGGGCTGGGGCTAAGCCCCGGCCCGGTCGCGCCCCAAACCACATGCATATACAAACTTATATATATATTGCACCATATATATAATAAGGAACAACTGGTGGCACACCGGTTGGTGGCTCTTTGCCAAGTCTTTGCCCCTGCCCGGAGGTCGCGGGGTCGACTCTGACCAATGACATAAGTTTTAAACCAATAAACGGATGACACGTTGTGGCCATTGACTGGGCCACGTGTCATCATTCCATTCGCTACCAAACATGCCAAGTCACCTGCCAACTTTCCAAATGCCTGTCTACCACATGTCGTACTGCCTTCCACGTCAACGTCCGTACGGACTGTACAGACTATACAATCAGCAACCCCCTTTTTTTTGCATGTTTGTAAATTTGAACAGAACGTGATATCTCTCACTCCTGACATTCGTTTGAACCCAAACAAGTTTCGTTGGGTTCGTAACGAAGAGGCCTATGCTCTCGTTCGATTTGAAGAGATTCTGAGCACTTTGAATTTTTGAGCAAAATTTGATCCCCTGATCACACCTCCCCATTGGAAATATTTTGGACCTCCAAAAGACTATTTTCAGTCTATTTGAAGATGAGGGTATAGTTCCCTCACTCTTCCAACTTCAATCCACTTGGCTTTGCTTGGATTTTTTCCTTTAAGACCAACTCGAAGATACTCCACATTTCCTCGTTTTGAAGTTCACATTCTCCTGTCAAGGATGGTGTCTTCATGCAGTTATGTAAGATATTCTGGGGAAAAATCATCTATAGAAGGAATCTGAACATGCTCTCCATGATCATCAATCAACGGAGGCTCGTACAATTTCAAATTCTCAACATTAACAACTGCATACATTTGCATATAAGGAGGCAAATCTAAACGAAAGGCATTGTTACCAATCTTGACAATAATCTTGAAAGGACCATATCGAATCGGTTTCAATTTTTTACCTCCTCCTTTAAGCCTCTCCTTATTGATGTAAAGCCAAAATTCATCTCCAACTTGGAAACTGTGATCAACATGATGCTTGTCATGTCTCGTCTTGTACTTGGCTTGACTCTTTTCCAACTGCTATTGCACCATTTGATGTATCGACTAAATTTGTTCAATGAACTTTTCTACCCTATTAATGTCATATTGACCATCGATAACAATATCCTTCCCAAAGATAAAATCTAGAGGAGATTTGGGCAAATAGCGAAAACATGCTTCAAATGGCGACGTTTGAGTTGAAGAGTGTTTAGCTTAATTGTAAGCATGCTGAATGTAGTGTAAATGCTCATCCCAAAGTTTAGGATGCTTGCTGCAATAAGCACGAAGAAGATGCACCACTGTTCGATTTACCACTTCTGTCTAACCATCTGTTTGCGGATGAAAAGTTGTTCTCTTTTTCAGTTTGGTGTCCATGAGTGCCCATAAACTCAACCAAAAACTTCCAACAAATCGAGAATCTCGATCAGAAATAATGGATTTAGGCAATCCAAAATGCACCCAAACATTTTGAAAGAAAATTTGTGTCATTTGTTCAGCTGTAACCTGCTTCGTACAAGGCATCAAAATACACATTTTTCTAAATCGATCAACCACAACATAAAGA
>ML778525.1:347835-395071 GCA_009831015.1 Picea engelmannii
TCCTTTTACCCCACTTAAATGTTCAAGTACAAGATGATTCAAAATGAAAATGTCTCCTTGGTATATATAGGAGACTAGGAGGTATAATGGCTTAAAGCCGACATAATTAAAATAACATTACTAATCTAAATTACAACTAATGGACTAAGGCCGACATAAATAAAATAGCATTACTAATCTAATATGCCCCAATTAAGGGGTAATGATCCAATATTAGGGCTTAACAAGAGACTTCAAGAACCACTCAAGAAAGAACGCAGGAGGGACCTTGACCTTAAGCAAGATCTTTCTTCTCTGCCACTCTTGGATAAGATCCAAGATATGGTCAGCCTTAGTCTACTTGAAGTTGTCCAACAACTTGATGTCACCATCATATCTCATTGGCAACTAGAAATGGTTCATGAAAACCATCACCAGGTCATTAAAGTAAGAGTACTTTGATTTGTCGAGATCGATATACCACTTCGTTGCACCCCTTATAAGAGTGCATTGAAAAAGGTGCAAATGAACGAAGTCATATTTCAACAAGTTTGACGAGCACCACAAGTGAAAGGTAGTCACGTGATCACCTGGATCTTCTCTAGGATTTCCCTCAAATTTCATAATGTTAGAAGTCAACTTAGTCGACATGGGGGCCAACACGGATCATGACAAATCGGGTCATTTAATAATATCGACAAGTATGGAAAATGAAGGGTTTCTACAAAGGGTAGTTTTGGTTGCGGAGTATTTACATGAAAAGAGGGACTTGGATTTTGACTGGAACTAGGTTTCTAAGAAAAGTTGAACTGTTGGCCAGTGTTTTGGTAGAAATCATGGCCTTGACCAGAAAAAGGAAATTACATTTATTGTTTCATCATCGGTTGACTCCTGAAGTTAGACGACATAGATTTCGCATGGATTGATCCCTATGTCGTGTTCCAAGGATCTTGGTTGAGGACTCCCCCAGCCAATCCTCCTGGAATAGGTATTGAACCTTGCCCGAGGTTCCATTGAGTATAGAAAGGGTTTCCCCTGACCGACATCCCTTGCAAGGGAAGTGAGCCCTGCCAAGGATTCCAAAGACCTTATGTGGAGTATACTCCAGTCGTCGCTCCCCGTGAAGGAATATTACCTTGCACGGGGTTCTGTTCATCAAAACTGGGGTTGAAGCCAGTCAAGAAGGAAGATGAGGAAAAAGTGTTGTTCCCAAATGCACCAAATAAATAGAAGGACATAGATCCCACCGATGTCATGTAGGATGAAGGTCCCAAATTGCCTCCACTAAACAATCTATAATTAGTGTTAGGCTCGATTAGATGTTGAAATGCGCCACCAAGGGAAGGGGACGAAGGAGGTATATGTCCCCTACTAGAAGGAATATCATTAAAAGGGGTAGTATTTCCCACGACTGATCCTTGCAAGGGAACATTAGAGCTCCCTTCCCCTATACCCATGGTCTGTAAAGTAGATAAAGTAAGAACCGAATTCGAGTCAAATTCGGGCATCCCATATGAGAAGCGAGCACATGTCACATTTTGAGTGAATGAAAAAGTGGTCAAAATTGGTAAAGGAACCAATCCACTGCCTGAAATCGTGGGTGTCGAGACAGTTGTGGTCCTGACAGGTGGAGGTGGGGGAGGAGGTACAATGCCCCCTCCAACGGTAGCCATAACAGGAGTACGAGGACTCCCGAATGAAGTATAAGTGTTTTCTTCCATCACCGCTCACCGAATGAACTAACATTAAGGATAAGTCACCTTGAGGGGGACTATTTGAATTAAAAGTGGTGTTGATAAGTCGGTGATCGGAGGATTTGATGGCCTGAAACCTTCAACCTCTAGGTCATAAATGATGGATTTCTCTAGGGATGGAAAGTTTTCTCTCAGATATGGCTTGGTTACAGTTTCATGTGGCTCAATTGCTTCGAATGATTCTTCTTGATTGAGTCATCACCTCAATGGTGGCAGAGGTGGATCTGAATTAACCAACGACAGGCCTTGAAGCCTTCGCGACCGAAGGAGCTGTTGATATTCCAATTTGTGAAATGATCAACTGACACAGTAAGGTTTAAATAGAGTGGAAAACAGAGCACACACTAAAATTTTCCTAAAGATAAATCAAGCATTCAACTAACTAGTGGGAAGGATAGTTACGCCAATCGACACTAGAGAAACTAACCGGTGCAAGTGAAACTCAAACATGAAATCACCCTCCGGGTATATTCTGTGAAGTGAAATATGAAGTCCTCCCTAGGTACCATGGTATACCCCCACAGTCATCTGTGTAAGTCTGTAAAAAATAGGAAACTAAGTTTCCACCTCACAGTTAGTCACCAGGCGGGTACAGTCGATAGTCAGGCAGATCGTAATGAGTAGGATAACACGTTTGAAGCCCTTCAAGGGTATCAAAAGCAATTGGTCTGGAAAATAGCTAAGGAACTCGAATGGATTCAAGGTCCATGATGCTCCATAGAAAAATGCGATCAATATTGTTCCTAATAAAGACCCTCAATATACAATCCCCACTACGTTTGGTCCGACTTTGGAGGGGTTATCTCCTCTACCTTTTCTCACAGGACCTCGTGTTTATCCCCTGTGTTAGAGGGGAGTCCCAACTAACTCTTATGTCACCAGACTTAAAACACTCCCTATATTAGACTCCAATGCTTGTTTTAAATGGCCTTGAAGAGTTTCCTCTTCACACCTATCTCAAGGCCCTAAAAGCCTAAACTAGTCAATGAACATTACAAACATAAAGTATAATATATTTTAATTTAAGCGTTAATTTTAAGGCTTGATTTATGCAAAGGATTTGGTTGTGCAACTAATGGTGTTTTGAAGAGATGAAAAATGAAGAAAACTTTAGAGTATTTCAAAGAAAAAAACGATACTTCGAAATTAAAGAAAATCTTGTAAAACTCTTTATAAATTTCAACTTTTCAAATTAACATTTCAAGATCCTATAATCGAAATTTTCCTAAAAAGTTATTTTGTTTGACTAAGAAAAAATACTTATATTCTAGGAAAGAAAGAAATAACTTTGAAAATGAGACTCTTTGATTTTTGCAAACAAACAACCTAGGCTACATTACCAAACTAAATGCAAGAAAAAAATTTCATTTTGATTTTTCAAACTTCTTTAACAAGAAAAACTAAAGTAAAATTCTTTTTTGTTTTTCAAAGCAAGAAATAGGAAAAAAGAGAAAATAGAAACCAAGATTGACTGAGACACTAAGACAACAACATAAATGCAGGGATTCAAAAAGAAACCAAAGGAGGATATAAAACTTGAAAGTTCACTCTAAACCTCTAGGGAAAGGCAAACAAAAGAAAACCAAGAAAACAAGTTGAAAATGAATCTTTAACCCAAGCTAAGGCCAAAAATAGAGACTCTATAAGGTCCAAGAAAGCCCTGGGAAGCCTAAACTTCTATCAAAAAGAGAAATACCTCTCTTTTTTTAAAAACACTTTCAAGAAACAGAGACATGAAATAGTGCACCAATAGCCTGTGTATGTACGTGGGATGTCTACTATGCAGACTGTGTATGTATGAGGGCTGAGCCAAAGAAGAGCGCATACATCTCTGGCATTTCTCAAAAAAAAAATAGTAGGTAGACTAACTAGGCAGGGAAAAATAGTAGGAACTTTACAGATGACCAAAGACCCTTAAAAGACTCAGTGAACTTGATAAAAAATCAAAAGGAAATAAAGAAGCCAATTAAAACCCAAAAACCTCCCTGTAAAACCCTAGAGAGACTCCCTCGCGGAGACGTCAATTCTTCTAGCAGGGAAAATCCCCCTATTACTATACCAGGTTAAAAGTATAGGCAGAGCTATGATCTCCTTATAAGAGAATCTTATTCCTAAACTACCCCAAACACTCTAAATAGATGAACAAAAAGAGATAGGAAAGTAGGTTAGAAGTAGTACCTTTAGTCCAACATTCGATGTAGACCACCTCCATCTTTGTAGCTCCCAGGCTGCAAGTCTCCTCCAAAAGAAGACCTACAAAAACACTTAGGAAAGAAATGCTACAAATATTCTATCTCTACTCATCAAGATTAGGGTTAGATATAAACCACTATGAATAAATCAATTGAAAAAACATAAAGATATCATTTGGGATAGGAAAAAGATTATTTTATTCAAATGCAAATATAAAAAATTACAACCTTTGTAGGTTGATGCTCCTGTGAACCTGGTCTGGGATCCTCTTAATTTTTCTCCAAGTACACTATCCCAATGCTTTCTCTCACAATCAGCTAATCAGTTCAAGGGAAGGGAAGGGATTGTATGGGAGAAAAGGCTAGAGAGGGAATGTTGAGGCAGAAACTTAGAAGGGGTTTCAAATACTTGGGAAAGGAGGGAAAAGGGATTTGGGGAGAGTTTCAATGTTCTAATGCTTGATGTTGGAATGGGACCCCAAGACGTCCTTTTATATGAAAAAAATATATTTATTTGGTTTGGAGATAGGCTACAATAGGTGAATTGGTTAGGAAACCTTCAATATCCCATTAACTCTATCGAATTCCTTGCAACATTTTATTTTTTGCAACTTTTGGAGGTAAACATAGGTTGTTTAGTATGCAACTAGCATATTTACGTGGACTGTCTAGCATGAAACAAGCGTATGTAAATGGGTAGTAGTGCAGTAGGCGGCGTACATGCTCCAAAAATATTTTTTTAAAGAGAGTTCCTCAACAATGATTTGGAAAATTATGCAAGTAGAAAAGCCAATGCCATGTATGCATAGGTAGAGAATTTTAGGATTATAACAAAACCTTATCTATTGATCCTGATCCATGTAGAGGAAAGATGCTTTCCATTTGTGTCAATTCATATTCATCAAAGACATTCTCCTATGCCATCAATTCCTTACCTACCAAACTTGAGGATGGTTTAAGAAAAATAACATTTAATGATAAGCACCTAGAAGTGGCAAAGGTTGAAGAGAAGAAATATGTTGATACATATTTACTCAAACATAGGGCAACATTATCTGAAGGAAGTAGACATATGGAGTCTACCTCAAATAGTAAATATTACTTTTGACTTTAGTTTATTTTCATGATGACATCAATTTGACATTTGAGGAACTGACATAATTATTATTTTTTGAGAAACTTATACCATGCATTTAAAGTGTTTTGGGAGATACAAGTATTTATAATTCTGGCATGATTACTTTGGGTTTCTTTTGATATATGTTTTATGATGATGTATGCATGATATCTTGAATAAAATGTGGAGGGACAAGGGTATGTTGAAAATAAAACAAATAAATACATATAGGGACCCTACCTATTAAATATTACATATTATTATTGTTTATCTTTATCATAAATACTTTTTCCCTATTATTAATTAAAGTTATTTAACTTTAGTAATAAAAAGTAGTTGAACCACTTGAACCACTTTTTGAGGAATAAAAGGAAGAGAGCAAGGACAAGTAAATACATGAGAAAATAGAAATAGATACTTATAATATGGTTTTTTGTAACACCCTAGGTTTTGAACCCCCATTTTAAATAATGTATTGTTACAATGCTGAGAGGCCAGGGTGTCCAAACAATTATTAAAAGGCCAGTGTGCCCAATACATGTAATGTTTTATATCATTATTAATAATAAATACATGGATGGTTACTAGACGAATAAGGACTAGAGTTATAGGGGGCTATGATTCCACAAGAGAGGGGTCTTGAGGGGCTAAGTTTTTATTCCTATGTTAATTACCCTTTTTTCCTAAGGGAGGGGATCGATTATGTGAGCTTCTTGGGGAAGGCCAGGATGTTCTTGATTCCCAACGAAGTTACTTAAACCCACCTCTAGTATGATGGGGGGGTTTGACTGATGGCTTGTTTGTTGATTTTCCTGTATGTTCATTCATTTCCCTCATGCACATTCATGCACTCACTGACCCATTCATTGATCCATCATCATCCACGTGTTGTCTTGGGAAAGGGAACCAAACTAGTGAAGATTAGCTACATGATGGTTGGCTTTAATAGTCGTTGGTGCAATCCAACCATGACTTGGGGCCTGCATGTCTGAGATGCATTGGCGTGTGCCCTGTTTTTCTCAGAATTGCGAGTCCTGAGAGTTCCAACATTGAGATTCTGGACCAGCTATGCTGGAGGCCCTAGAAAAAGGAGACAAACTACCTGAGGGACTGCGTGGAAGAGAAGGGTGGCCAACACCCATTATAGGATTAGCTGACTACTACAAAAGGTTCATAGTAGGGTTATCTAAGATTTCTCATCCCATCACTTCTTTACAAAATAAGGGAACTAAATTTGAATGGACACTCAAGTGTGAAAAGAATTTTAATCTGTTGAAGGAATGACTTACTAGTGCACCTGTGTTAAATATTGTTGACCCAAATGAAATTTTTGTGGTATGTATAGACGCATGTAAGGAAGGACTTGGGGATTCCTCACGCAAAATGGACATGACATTGGATATGAGTCTAGAAAGCTTAAGGAGAATGAGAGGAACTATGCCATGCATGACTTGGACCCTGCTGCCATTGTTCACGCCTTGAGGATGTGGAGGTATTATCTCATGGGGAAGAAATTTGAATTAAGGACAGACCACATTGGCCTGAAATATCTTTTTGAACAGTTGACCTTGAATGTCAGGAAAATAAGATGGATGGAATTTTTAAGTGAATATGAATTTGATATCAAGCATATCAAAGGAAAGGAGAATAAAGTTGCAGATGTGCTTAGTAGAAGAGTTCAGCTAATGCATGTTACTGATGCCAGTATGCATCAGTCAAACTTGAAGAGCATAATTTTAGATGGTCTTGTTATAGATCATCATTACCTACAACTAAAGGAAAACTTAGAACAAGGAAATGTACAATAGAAAATAAAGGAGTATGAGATAAGGGAAGATGGATTACTCATGCATAAAAATAGAATCTATGTTCCTAGCTCCGGAGAACTGAGAAATTTGGTACTAAAGGAAATGCATGATGTTCCTTATGCTGTACATCCCGGTTACCAGAAAATAATTACAACAGTAAGAAGCCAGTTCTTTTGGCCGGGAATGAAGAAGGATGTTGTTGATTACATCACTCAATGTATGGAATGTCAGAAGGTGAAGGCTGAGCATAAGCACCCAATGGGTTTGTTGTAGCCATTGCCAATTCCAGAGAAGAAATGGGATGTGATCACCATGGATTTCATCACAGGATTACCCAAAATGAATAAGAAACATGATTCAATCATGGTGGTGGTTGACAAATTAACAAAGGCTGCTCATTTTGTGCCTGTGAAGACAATGCATACATCGGCTAATATTGCAGAAATTTTCATGAAGGAAATTGCTAGGTTGCATGGGATACCTAGGACAATTGTCTCAGACATATATATAAAGTTTACCTCAAATTTATGGAGGGGATTGTTTAAAGGATTTGGCACAAATCTAAACTTTAGCACAACATATCATCCCCAGACAGATGGGAAAACAGATAGAGTCAATCGAATAATTGAAGATATGATGAGAATGTATGTGATCGATAAGCCATCTAAGTGGGAAGATTACGTACACTTGGTTGAGTTTGCATATATTAATGGGTATCAAGCTTCATTAAGAATGATCCCATTTGAAATCTTGTATGGTAGGAAATGCGATACTCCAGTAAACTGGGACAACCCAATAGATAGAGTGGCAATTGGGCCGAATTTGCTCAAGGATATGGAATACCAGGTGGTTAAGATCAAGCAGAATTTAAAGGCATCTCAGGATAGACAGAAAGTTTATGCAGACAACAACAGGACAACTAGATAATTTAAAGTAGGGGAGCATGTTATTTTGAAAGTGAAGCCCAAGAAAATCTCTTTGAAATTGGGTAGTTGTACAAAGCTAGCAGCCAGATTCTGTGTTCCATTTGAAATATTGGACATAATAGGGCCAGTTGTATACATGCTTGCATTTCCTGCTTCCATGAATGTGCATAATGTATTTCATGTATCTTTACTAAATAAATATGTACATGACCCTAATCATGTTATTGATTGGCATCTGATTCAGGTAGAGACGGAGGGAGATTTTCAGGTATAGCCAATGTGGGTATTGGAAAAAAAAGTCAAAATGCTCCAGAATCGAGTTATAGAGATGGTAAAAGTTTAGTGGACCGGCTATGGTCCCGAAGATTCTACCTGGGAGCATGAATATGACATGTAGGTAGAGTACCCACAAATTTTTGAATAAAATAAGGGGGAGGGGATGTAACACCCCAAGTTTTGAACCCCCATTTTAAATAATGTATTGTTACAATGCTGAGAGGATAGGGTGCCCAAACAATTATTAAAAGGACAGTGTTCCCAAGACATGCAATTTTTTATATCATTATTAATAATAAATACATGACTGGCTTCTAAACGAACAAGGACTAGAGTTATAGGGGGCTATGATTCCACAAGAGAGGGGGCTTTATGGGATAAGTGTTTATCCCTATGTTAATTACCCTTTTTGCCTAAGGGAGGGGATCAATTATGTGATCTTTATTGGGGAAGGCCAGGAGGTTCTTGATTCCCCCACAAAGTTACTTAAACCTGCCTATGGTCTGATGGGAGGGTTCGACTGATGGCTTGTTCGTTGATTTTCCTATACGTTCATTCATTTACCTCACGCACTTTCATGCACTCACTCACCCATTCATTTATCCATCCTCATCTGTGTCTTAGTTTGGGAAAGCAAATTGAACTACTGAATATTAGCCACATGATAGTTGGTTGTAATGGTCACTGGTGAAATCCAGCCATGACTTGGGGCCTGCATGTCTGAGATGCATTGGCATGTGCCCTGTTTTTCTCACAACTGCAAGTCCTGAGAGTTCCATCATTGAGTTTCTGGACCAGCTATGTTGGAGGCCCTGGAAAAAGGAGATGGACTGTGTGAGGGAATGCGGGGAAGAGAAGGGTGGAGGTTCATTCTCTTGGGTGGTACATGCTAGGTGGAAGAGAGTTGGGTACTTGGATTGTTGTGGGTGTTGGGAAACCTGTGAGAGCTTAAAAGTTGATTGGTTTTGGAACCCAAGTACACTCTGGAACCTTCCTTATGGATTCATAGCCCTGGCTCGAGGGTGACACTGCTATTGAGATTTGGAGCAAGGGTGTCTACTGTTGGGTGGAACGTCCTTGGTCTACAGCCAATTGGTGTCACCTTTTTATAAAGATAAGTGCTCTTTGTTGTGATATTATTATATGTGTATGAATGTATTCCATTGTGTATTTTAATTACTGTTTAACTAAATATTAGATTATGCATGCTTGTTGGATATTGTTTTGCATGTTGTTAAGTATTTTATCTTATGTGTCCTTATTAAAGAAAGAAGGTACCGGTAAGAGTACGAAGTCCAAGGGTGGGCTTGAAGGTAGCATATGCCAGCCTGTGGGTGGTTGGGTATGATACTTTTTTGCATGTTTCAAGTGAGATGTATGATATTCATTCTTTCATTTCTGAGTTTCATAAGAGATAATTCCTCTTGTTTATAGTTGGATTACTCTAAAGCTGGAAAATAAGAAAGGACTGAGAAGCATTGAATTTTTACATGCTTCAGAAGGTTATTCATTTATCTTGGTAGTTTGTTTATTTTGATTAGAATTTATGAATTCATTTTCAATTTTGATTAAGGATATTTTACAGAGTCAATACTATGATGAGTGTATAGATTGGATTGATCCATTTTATTTCATTATTGGCATTTTTCTTTTAGACACTAGTTCTCTTTGTATGATTAAAAATTGCATCCTAGACTTCGAAGTTTTATTCTGGTCTAAGCCCATGCATGGGTTTGTAAAGAGGAACTTTGTTGTAACTCAAAACATAGATCAATAAGATATTGTTTCTTCTCAATTAGATACTTGTGGTTTATCAATTTTTCAATTTTGTGTTATCTTGTATCTATTCAGTTAACTCTTATAGAAATTCCATTCACAAACATATTTTTTATTTTTAAAATTTATTTTATAGCAAAGCACACAAATTTGATAATAGCATCAAGCCCAAAACTTATTTTTTGAGGGACGATTGATATTTTTGAACATGATATAAGCCCAGGGTAACATTCCCACCTATCTCACCTAGCCTAGTGAGATTAAAAAATGATTGAGTGATGATATAGCCATTCCTCGACTCAACATTTATACAATGACCATACTAGGGAACATATATTACTCTCTAGTTATTTTTATTTATTATTTGAGTTTATTATTTTTTATTAATGAATTTGCATGCCCGATAGTAATATAACCTAAGGTTTCTTGATCAAAGAAGTATTTCATCTTG
Organism: Picea engelmannii; assembly: GCA_009831015.1. NCBI lineage: Eukaryota > Viridiplantae > Streptophyta > Pinopsida > Pinales > Pinaceae > Picea > Picea engelmannii. The sequence continues at coordinate 358,115 of ML778525.1, forward strand.
TCTTTTTTTATTTTTTTTCTTGAAACTTCCCCTACCTATGAAGAACTTGAACGTTCTTGGGAGACTATAGCACGTGATATTGAGATTCAATATCAAAGAGAATCCCTTCAGAGGAAATCTCAAAATAATCCTCCTAAGTAAAATTTTGTCTTATGTCCACCGAATCTTGTCTATAAAGACAATTAAGAGGCCAGTCTCCTGAATTCGGTCCTTTCTTTGAAATCAGAAGGAAAAAGGAATTTTTAGAGAATATTCAACCAAGACTTAGAAGATTATTTTTAGACTCTTGATCTGAAATAAAAAGAATTTCAATATCATTTCCTCCCAGGAAATCCACAATGACTTCTTCTGGTGGTTTTGGTAGTACAAGTGGATCCACTTCTTCACAAGCTTCAACTTCTTCTCTAATTTGAGGTATGTAAAATCACTACAATCCCGCATTATTAACTACAAACCTTGCTAAAGTGATTCAAAATGGATCTGAACTGAAAAGTGGATAAGACTCAGTACCTACAAAACAAATTGAGAATCAATCAAAATTATGAAAACCACATAAAACAATGCAAGTTAATTTGGAATAATCCAAATAAGGATGTAAGAAATAAGTTAAATAAATATAATTAACAAATGACAATGAAATAGATAGGAGATAAGGCTAAGGAATGACAAGTGAAGAGCCATGGTTGTTGGTCTTCCCTTACCCCCTAGCTCTCCCTATTTATTCATTCTTGTTAATTCCCAAAGGGATTTGTTTTTGTCGATGAAAGAATTATATTTGAAATTGTAGAAAGAAGAATATTGAGCACCATTCAAGACTGGTTTTCCCAATTGCCATTCCAAGGTAAAAATTTGTGCATTAATGTGTTTCTTTTTCCTTTGTGTGATGAGTATCTAGTTCAAATTCTCATGTGTAATCTATAAAAAATGATTGGTTATATTTAATGGATTTTATGTATCTCATTTGACTAGAGGAGAATTTGTTTACTACATAATATTTTATTTTATTGTGTGAGAGGTTTACTTCAAGGAGAAAAATTGTTTAAATGGTGCTTACCCATTACAACATATAGTTAATATCCACCATTGAATGAAAGAGGTAAAGGAATATCAATGGTAATCCTTGCAAAGATGTTGAAGAACTTGATAAAACCCTATTTCTCTCTCCTAAGAGTCACTCTCTCTCTAGGGTGAATTCCTATTGTCTGGAGAATGAACTGAAGTGCCCGCACACATTTCACTTGTTTGTTGGGGCATATTCATCTTGTCGGGTGTTTAACTTGGTTGTCAGGACGTCTTCATCCCTACTAGGAATCTAATTTACTTTATGGGTAAATCTCATCACTTTCTAGATGCACTATCCACTCTCTATTCCCTCACATGACATATTCCATTCATTTCTTCCTTACTATGTGTTAGAGATCTAACTTGCAGATATCCCACACATTATTCTATGTTGTCCAAATGTTAAGAGGAGATCCCAACTCAAGGAAATACCCATGCACATATTCATTTGATGACAAAGGTCTACGTACAAACTCTATCGCTCAAGAGAGAACTAGAGAATTTCTTTCTTGCTAGCCAACATGCGGGACCTCGTATTTTTCTTTCTAATTCTCCCATGAATTGATTTGTTGTCTAACTACATACACTTCCAAAACCCTGTTGATTGGATAGGGTCCATTCATTTTTTTCTTTGTTGTATTTTTATTAATACATGCTATCCCTAGAAACCTCATATCTATTTGGTGACATCTCCTAACCTCTAACTCTATCCTTTGAACGCACAAAAAAAATGAATTTCTTATTGTCTCGACACTCCTACAACTTAAACCCTAGATCCTTGGGTGTCCTCCAAAATAATTTGTTGATATTCCTTATTTCCCACACATCATGGTTGGATTTGGAATTAGAACCTATGAGAGCCAATATAGTAACATAATGTGTAGAAGATATGGTTTCCGGAGTGTAGATGTTGTGGCATGAATGATGCAATGGTTATGAGACAAAAAATGAATGGACAATGAACTATTGGTGCATTGAATAAATGGGTGACTGAGTAGGTAATGGATATATCTTCCACCTAAACCACCATTTCTCAGTGAGACCTTTATCATCAAATATAGAGTTGATATAGAGTTGAAAAATCAAATTCCATAATGAATCATTTTTGGTGAAGCAAGTGGGATATAATCCCCTCAATTATGGATCCAATGGTATCACAATAGTTGCATCCTTGACCAAGACATTTCTTCAATAAATGTTAACAAAATATTGTAGTTCAAAACATGGGAAAATAAAACAAATATAAGTTGGAAGACTTGAGGTCCAACAATGTTGAGTTTTGAGAAAAAAATGTGAGATTGAAGGCACATGTTAATATGTTTAACAAGAGGATGGAAGAGATGGAGAAGCACCCAGACACCTCTTCCCAACTGCTTCCATTTATCAAGAATAATTTTAAAGAAGGCCAAGATTCCCTTATAGCAATCAGAATAGATTGGGACAAGCATATCGCACAACTTGTCTACCTTGGTGAGAAGGTCATCTACATGGGAAAATGGCAAGAGGATAGGCTTAGGAAGATGTTTATGTAGTTGCAACAAGATTTGGGAGAGAAGCAGAAGCCCTTGGCAAGGCTTCAACATTTATACAACCACGTATTATACATCCTCATACTAAATTGTTGCTATTATAAATTCATACATATATATCCATAACCCATAGATATATCATAGTATATTTCATAATATGCCAATAGAAGAGAAATAATGAATCTAGTTATCCATATGGCCATTTCCCACCATGAAAATATATTAAAACAATATTCCACTCTGTGGTTTACCTAACCCGCCATATATTGCAAATTCAATCCAATTGTAACAAAACAAATGGGAACCCAAGCCCAAAATTATTCAATCTACTCTTGAATGCCAATTCAAGCTGCAAACTTCAAATAATAACACACCTAGTGAAAATCAACCTGAGACAGGAAGTGTTACCGTTATAGTTCAGAGAATATCCACTAATTAGTGTAGCTAGGATTTACATGCAAGGGACTTATCCCCATTTTTCCAATTATAGTTTTGTCACCATAAATACCATTCTTGAATGGTCAAATGTGAATATTATTGAAATTCAAAATATAGCAAGTAGAAAAGAGGGATTTTGCCCTTCACTATCTTTTACTTCAATCTTACCAGATTTCCAACTTTGATGAGTAAAGTATTCTCCAACTCCAAATCCCTCTCCATGTCAACTCTCATGATGTCAATCGATTTCCTCCTAACCATACTCAACTTTCATGATGCCAATCGATTTCCTCCTAACCATACTCAATGAAAACCTCTTTTCATTGAGTAGTAATGTTAACTTTCTTCCAAATCCCATTTATCATTTAGTTGAGCTATCTATGTTGACATAATTTCTATATCATTTCTATACACTCCAAGTTTCCTTTTTAAACCATGGATTTCCCCATCTATTTATTTATCCAATTAGGCTAGCCACCTCACCCCCTTCATGCAAAATTAATATTTTTTCCTTTAATTTTATTTTTGAATTCTTTATTATTCATCATTATTTCCCCATGTGTCATTTCCCCATTTTTATTAATTATTCATTTAAAAAAAATAAAATAATAGTGTTTTTGAGAACCCCTAAAAGTGGGTAATTAATTTATGGATTAATTCAATCATGGGATCTTTTAATTTGGAATCTTAGCTTAATTTGGAATCTCAAAAAAAATATCTTCTAGGGAGTAAGGTCATCCCACCTTACTATGCATCCCCCAATCATAATAAACTATATATTCTGCAAATAGAGACTCCACATCTCCATTAAAGATTCATTGTTTATGGCCCACACCCATCTATTGGAAAGGCTTTCCCTATATCCTACACGTGTAATAATGACATACATATCACATAAATTGATATCATATAAACATCATAATAATTTATTTATTAATATTACCAGTTACCCTCCATGGATATTTATTGTTTAAATCTCAGTCTAGATTTCTCTCAAACAACCATATCCCCTTATGTCCCCCTCAAGTAACCAATGTCCTACACCACTTAAATCATGTCACGACACACTCATGTAGATATATAGTATCAACAAAATTCAGATGTTTCCATTAATATTTCAGGACATTTAATTTGGTTTCCATAGTGCTCTTTTTATTTCAATCAACTCTTCTCAGAAGTCCTGTAGGTCATGTCCACCTGACACAAATTACACTTTGTTCGCAACATAATTTTCTTTCATGTTCAAGCATATATCAATCATGTAACGACCCTTGACTTAACCGAGGAACATCAATTGTAGAAAATACACATAAATATGAAAAAAACATTCTACTAACTAGATTTTATGAGGCTTATCAGCTACTAATTATACACAGATTTAACTAATTTTTGATACCATATAAGTAAATGCATCTGCAACATTCAAAATTATCATGAATATAACACCTTCATTGAGACAAACCACACACACAACATCCTTTGTACATCATGCAACAACTATTCACAACGCACGTGCAACATACTTTGTACTATGTGAACAATTATTCTCAGCGTGCATGATGATCCGAGCACCACGTCGAAAACTCATTACCAATACTACTAAGATCGATTAAAAAATACATTTAAACCTTGAATTACTAACAACATGAAAATCTAGCTCAAGAAATAGTCTATATTGGTTAAAAATGTAATTGCAACTAATAATTTCACCACAACAACATATAATTCATTCACGTGCACAGACTAAAATGCACAACATTTAAATTCATACATTAACTCAAGAAAACAAATAAACTCTTATCTTTTTAAAATAGTTGTGCAACCAGCTTCTTGGGATGGACGTTCCACCCAACCTTAAACTTGTCATTCCAGATCTCAACAATAAGTCACCCCTGAGTTGGGGCTAGGAATCCATAAGAAAATAGTGCCTCTCACAGTCCACTCATAACTTGATATCCCACAACCCACTGGTATTCTCCTACAACTATCTTGAATTTCCTCCAACTCTCTTCCTCTTGACCTGCACAACACAAGGAATGTACCCCTTCACTGCTCTCATTTCATCATCTGTCCCATCCATTTATCAGTGTCTCTCTAGCACAAGTAACTAGGAATATCTCTATTGGGATCTCCAGGGAACTCACTGCCATGAAAACTACCAGCAACAACACACACTTGTTGTTACAGTGCAACTCACAAAAGAGTTCACTCTTAAGGCCTAACAACCTGGATCTTCAATATTTATCTCTGAAGCACTCCAAAACACTCCAACATGCTCCAGAACTTTCCCATCCTTCTTTCTATATATATAGTGATCTTTTTCCCCCCTTCTCTCTACTTATTGTTCATGTAAAACCCAATGTGTAAAAATTGCATGTAACTTCCCATACATATTTTTTCTCTATTTTGGCTTACTTGCTTGACTTACACACTTTCCTAAACTGATTTTACTCAGCCCCATGCTCTCCAATAACTATGGGTTGTGACTCTCACACCCACCCTCTTACATGTGTTTAATGATGTTGGATCCTATTGTCATTGATGCCAATGGTTTGATTGATTGATGTCATTGATTGATTGATGCCAAAGGATTGATTGATTGATGATTGATGTCAAATGCAATATGTATTTTCCTTGATGAGATTAGATAGATGCCAAGTATATGATGCATATGATGTCATGCATAGATGAATATGGATCAATGAGTTGTCATTGATACATGATGCAAAGATGGAGATGGTTCAATGTGGTTTCTTTGATATCTGATGCATAGTTAGATTGATCATTATAGTCTTATCATGGTTGATAAGGTGCACAAATGGATGAACTCCAAATTGGTCCTCTTATGGTGAAATCCCTCATGGGAAGATGCTTTGCGATTGAGTTATCCTATAAGAATGGTTGGAGGACCCATGATTAAATGAGGAATAATAAGATGAAGATCAGTTAATTTGTCAGTGAAACTATCTTAGATGGATAGTGCTTTGCATACCATTTCTAGTGGTATGTGGAACGTCACATAACTCTTCACGGTTAGAGAGTTATGGACATGATAAGTTGGAGAACCCAGGTTTGGGTAATGGACCCAAGTTTATTTTATGGATAATGGTATGAGTTTTGATATATTTGTAGGTAAGACTATTCTATATGGATAGTACATGTCATTCCATTTCTGGTGGTATGTGGAACGTCACATAACTCCTCACGGTTTGAGAGTTATGGCCTTACGAAGTTGGAGGACCCTCATATGTTGGCTTGAAGCCCCAAAGGGTCAATGAAGTCAAAGAGATTGCAAAGAAGAAATTATTATTTAAATGATAAAGTGAAGTGATAAACTCAATAAGGATTATTTAAATAATAAAGTGAAGTGACAAAATCAAAGAAGATTATTTAAATGATAAAGTGAGGTGACAAATTCAAGAAGGAATATTTAAATGATAAAGTAATGGAGAACTTTTTAATTATGGAAAGTGGTTAACCCTAAAAATGAGTAAAATAGGTTAAGTGACCTATAAATGGGTTAAGTGACCTAGAAATAGGTTAAGTGACCTAGAAATGGGTTAAGTGACCTAGAATATGGAGAGTATAAATAAGAGGCAAGGCTCTCTCAATTTATATCAAAATTGAGAATATTGAAGATCTATAGGTGACTGAGGTAACCAAATTATATCTAATCCCAATTTCAGAGGGAAGGTGAAGAAAAGAGGGCCAGAATTCAAGGGAGGATAAATTCTTTTGATGATGCTTTCTAAAGTATGTTATTTACAGGTCATCTCACCATTTTTACAATAAATGTTTTTCTATAATTATTAAAACCATGATATTGATATGACATTGAGGAAACGTATCCAAGTATCTATGGTAAAACATTTATCTTGTGGGTCGTTGTATTTTTGGAGTTACACTCCGTGGAAAATAGGGTTTGTGGCTAGTCTTGAAACTAGTTTAAAACATGTGTTTCAGGTAAAAACGTCATAAATTATTCATAACAGATACAAATTTAGTAAGAACAAATGTGTTGGTTAGAGTACAGTCTTTAGTATTCTTTGTAATATTTTCATATCGATTAAACAAAAATTTCATGCGGGGCATGCTCTACAAGGTCGCTCTCTAGAATAAGCCAGAATTCAGAAGGTATTCCATTCTTGCTATAACTTCTTTTCTGAGAGGTTCCAAGTAGTGAAACCTAGAGGAATTTCATAAAACACACTTAATAACATTGTGTATCAGTTTCATATCTTTATTCATTCCAGGTACATATTTATGATTATTTCAAGTTAGGGTTGTTGACTAATCCAAAACTAGTCATGGTTGACACAAGCAGTTGATGAGTTGGCACATACATGAGGTGTATAGTTGATGAGGTTGGTACATATTGATGATTCATTGTTGATGAGTAGTTGACACATGATTTGTATATACTTGGTACATGGTTGGATGCACTTGTTTATGGTACAGGTTCATTACAGGTTGTTTGGTACAGGTTGGTGCATGGTTGATGCACTTGTTTATGGTACAGATTGATATCTGTTGAGGATTGTTTCCTCATATTAGTTGATTATGAGGATGTAATATGGGTCTTGCATTATAGAGCTGGTTCTCTTGTAGAGTTGTACTCTATTTAGTTGTTTTTGAAAAACCCCAAGGATTGTAGTCCGTAATAAAAAGAAAATTGGACATACAACTTGTGTTCTTTGTGTTCCTTGTGGTGATGACTTGTTGACGATATATTTCTGATATATGCTTCTGATATATGTTCACATCTAACTGGTTATAAAGGACAACAATGATTAATTAGTTAATGGTGATTGTTAACTAAGGATTTTTCTGTAAGAGGGAAGTTTTGGGGAAAAGAGCCCTACACTAGTCACCCCCCCCCTCCCAATGTAGTCGGTGTGTCCAACAATTGGTATCAGAGCGGGCCTTCACTATAAGCCTTAACAAGCTTGGAGGAGATCCATGGACACACAAATGGATGATGAAGTTTGAATCCTTTATGAGGAAAACTATTCTACTTGGAGAATAGAGATGAGAGTACATTTGAAGGAAATGGGAGTAGGTATTTGGAAGGCAACCATTGGTGGATCAGTTTCCATGAAGAACAAGTCAAAGTTTTCATCTCAAAGGGGAGGAAAGAAGAATGATGCATTGGCTCTCAAGACCATTCTTAGTGGACTCTCAAGCCCTATCAAAGAGAGCATGGGACAATGCACTTCTACCAAGGATCTATGGCTAAAGCTAGAGAAGACATATCAAAGAAAGAAAGAAGATATTGAAGATGAATCCATCAAGATCATCAAAGGTAAAGAATCTCCAAAAATTCTTGATTGCATTATTTCTAAATGTAATCTTGAAAACATTTCAAATGAAGACAAATAATCAAGTGATGATAGCACAAAGGAAAATCTTGAGGACATTTCAAATGAAGGCAAAGAGTCATGTGATGATGTTGTCAAAAAGGAAGATCTTGAATAAATTTCAAATGAAGGTAAAGAATTATCAAAAACCCTTGATTGCAATATTTCAAAAGATGATGATGTTGAATTTTTCTCTACAAGTGAGTAAGAAAATCTAGAGATAGTTTATGTAGAGTTTGATTTTAGTTATCCCATGTAGAGAATAGAAGAAAATCTATTAGAACTTCAAAATAAGGTTGAAGATGGTTTATATGAATATATCAATGACCATTATTATATAGACTATAGATATCTTTCGGATAACACTAAAAATTTTCTTAAGAAGAGTCAAAGGAACATCTTGAAGTTAAGGGAAATGCTCAAGGAACAAGAAGAGAGTAATAAGACTCAATTAGAAGAAAAGGAAGAAGAGATCACAAGGCTAAGCAATGAAAAGGATGATAACAAGGTATATGATGAGATTAGAAAAAATTTTGAAACTATTGTCCATCTCAAGACCCAAATTGAAGAAGCCAAAAGGATAGAGGAACTATTGAAGAATCAAAGAAATGAAAAGGAAGAGTCATGCCATAAGTTATAAGATGAATTTTTTGATCTTATAAATAAAGTAAAGAAGTCAAATAAATTGTTGAATATCTCACAAATATTGAATGAGATCTTGGAAAGACAAAGATCACAAAATGATAAATCAGGTCTTGGATACAAGAAAGAAGCTACACATGTTGAAGCAAGCACCTCAAAGAAGCATGAGGTAAGTCCATCAAAGGATGAAGACAATGTTTCAAATCAACCATCTATAGTGAAGGCAAAGAAAATTCCAAAAGAACAGAGCAAGGAAGACATCAAGAAGCTATCTTTGGGACACCAAAGAAAAGGTATGAAAGTATTTTTCATGGGCATTGTTATTCATGTAGTGAATATGGTCACACATATTTTGAATGTAGAGCTTATGAAAGGAGATATAATGGAATATTTTATAAAACCATAAGGTGTTGGAGATGTGATCAAGTAGGACACATTGTTGTTCACTGTAACACCATGAGATGATACAACTGTAGTGGATTTGGCCAAAACTTTCCCAGGATTGCTGGAACACAAGAAAAACTTCCATGATGAGGAATTCACATAGCATGGCTAGAAGAATGAATGAAGTAAGGAAGAGAGACATCTTTGAAAAGATGGATTCTCAGAGCTCAAGTTCTCAGAAGCAGGGACACCTTCTGAAGTGGGTGAAGAAGACTGAGAAGCTAGAACATAATGGAAGCCTTAAGGGAATCTCTAGTAATTCATCTACTGAAGCATACGTGGGTGACAGTGGTATCAGTCACATACATACGCATGCTAAACTTGAATAGGTCACGTACATACATGAGATGTTGTGCAGTAGACTGCGTATATGTGGTAAAGCCTTGGAAAAAATGAAATGCACTTGGGTTGCATCTTGATGTGATGGTATAACTCTGTGTTGCGGTCTAACATGGTTTGTTGCATATTCTGACACTATTTTCTGTAGGTTTTCATGATCCTATATTGATTTATGGAAAGTGATGATAAACATTAATGAAAGGCCATCTTGGATGCATGGAACTAACCCTTGAGTGTGGATTGAGGAATTTATGTTAAAGAACAATGTTGGTTATCGCAGTAAAGTTATGGAACCCTGGTTATATGATGATGATGCTAGCTAGAGATGTCATTAATCTATTGAAGAATACTATTAGTACATTGGTAGAGGCACCTACTAGAAGTTTTGATTGACACATATTTATGGTGGACTTGGCATACATGTATGAGGATTCATCTTGTTGTGGTATTGGTGCATGGTTGTCATACTTGCTTGGTACAAGTAGTGATACATGTTAATGTACATGTTTGGTATATGTTTGGATTATGAGTACTTGGCTAAATGTACATCATTGGTATTACTTAATTAGCATATATTTTGGTACATGAGGCATTTGATGATTGAGGCACTTGGTTCATGGTAGAGACATATCATGAGTGATATGACACTTGTTTGGCATGTTGGTATATGCACATGGTTGGAATATTGGTGGATTCACATGGTTGGAATATTGGTAGATGCACATGTTGACATGTTGATAGAGGCATATGGTTGATACATTCCATGGATGATATCTTTTGGAACATTGTATGATGTTGATGTACATGGGTGTTTTGCATGGTGGGAACATTTTGGTACATGATGTACTTGGTTGATATTTTGTTCATGATTCTCTATTTTATTGTTGACATATCTTTTGTTTCATGATGTATGGTATGGCACAAGTTTGATGCATCAACAGGTCCAAGGATCGTCATTGAAAGAGAAGTTGATCTATGATCTGGTTGAGAAATAGAAATTGCATGTTGATCATATTGCAGAGGAGATAAGGGGAGACATACCCATAAGGGGAGTCATTCTTCTTCCCATGATTCTAGGAGGAGATATTTATCAGATGCATACCTAGAAAAGAGCCCTATATTTGAAGAAAGAGCACATAGGTATAATTCCAGGGGGAGCGATGGTCACAGGGGGAGTATGAAAGATTTATCTTCAACATTACATTAGAGTGGTATCCCTTGTTCAAAAGGGGAGATATTATTCAGAGGAAGATCAAAGGCATTCAGACAGGGGGAGCAACCCCAAGAGGAGAATGGCCCTTTTCCATTCATGTCAAAGGGGGAGAGATAGTCACATAGATGTGATTGATGGGGGGATATAGTCATATTGATATGATTGATGAATATTTATGTAGAGAATGCCTTTTCTACCTGTTGACATCAATTATTGGTGTTGACATCAATGTTGGTATTGCCATCAATGCCAAAGGGTGAGATTGTTAGATCATGTTGTCATTGATGCCAATGGTTTGATTGATTGATGTCATTGATTGATGTCAAGTGATTGATTGATGCCAAAGGATTGATTGATTGATGATTGATGTCAAATGTAATATGTATTTTCCTTGATGAGATTAGATAGATGTCAAGTATATGATGCATATGATGTCATGCATAGATGAATATGGATCAATGAGTTGTCATTGATACATGATGCAAATATGGAGATGGTTCAATGTGGTTTATTTGATATGTGATGCATAGTTAGACTGATCATTATAGTCTTATCATGGTTGATAAGGTGCACAAATGGATGAACTCCAAAGTGGTCCCCTTATGGTGAAAGCCCTCACGGGAAGACACTTTATGGTTGAGTTATCCTAGAAGAATGGTTGGAGGACCCATGCTTGAGTGAGAAATAATAAGATGAAGATAAGTGAATTTTTTAGTGACACTATCCTAAATGGATAGTGCTTGTCATACCATTTCTAGTGGTATGTGGAACGTCACATAAATCCTCACGGTTAGAGAGTTATAGCCATGAGAAGTTGGAAAACCTGGGTTTGGGTAATGGACCCAAGTTTGTTTGATGGCTAATGGTATGAGTTTTGATATATTTGTAAGTAAGACTATTCTATATGGATAGTACATGTCATTCCATTTCTGGGGGTATGTGGAATGTCATATAACTCCTCATGGTTTGAGAGTTATGGCCTTACGGAGTTGGAGGACCCTCATATGTTGGATTGAATCCCCAAAAGGTCAAAGAAGTAAAAGATCTTGCAAAGAATAAATTATTATTTAAATGATAAATTAAAGTGACAAAGTCAAGAAGGATTACTTAAATAATAAAGTGAAGTGACAAAATCAAAGAAGATTATTTAAATGATAAAGTGAGGTGACAAAGTCAAGGAGGAATATTTAAATGATAAAGTAATGGAGAACTTTCTAATTATGGAAAGTGGTTAACCCTAAAAATGAGGAAAATAGGTTAAGTGACCTATAAATGGGTTAAGTGACCTAGAAATGGGTTAAGTGACCCAGAAATAGGTTAAGTGACCTAGAAATGGGTTAAGTGACCTAGAAGATGGAGAGTATAAATAAGAGGCAAGGCTCTCTCATTTTATATCACACTTGAGAATATTGAAGATCTATAGGTGAATGAGGTAACCAAAGGATATCTAAGCCAAATTTTAGAGGGAAGGTGAAGAAAAGAGGGCCGGAATTCAAGGGAGGATAAATTATTTTGATGATTCTTTCTAAGGTATGTTATTTACAGGTCATCTAACCATTTTCACAATAAAAAAATTTATATAATGATTCAGACCGTGGGATTGATACGAAATTGATGAAACATATCCAAGTATCTATGGTAACAAATTCAGCTTGTGGGTCATTGTATTTTTGGAGTTACACTCCGTGGAAAATAGGGTTTGTGGCTAGTCCTGGAACTAGTCTAAAACAAGTGTTTTGGGTAAAAACGTCATAACTTCTTCATAACAGATCCAAATTTAGTAAGAAAACATGTGTTGGTTATAGTACAATATTTAGTATTATGTGTAACAGTGTCAGATCGTTTCAACAAATATTCTGTGTGGGGAACGCTCTACAAGGTCACTCTCTATAATAATCCAGAATTCAACAAGGTATGCCATTTTTTCTATAACTCCTTTTCTAAGAGGTTCCAAGTAGTGACACATGGAGGAATTGCATAAAACACACTGAAGAACATTGTGTATCAGTTTCATATCTTTATTCATTCCAGGGACATAGTTATGATTATTTCAATTTAGGGTTCTTGACTAATACAAAACTAATCATGGTTGAGACAAGCAGTTAATGAGTTGGCACATGGATGAGGTGTATAGTTGATGATGTTGGTACATATTGATGAGTCATTGTTTATGATAATTTGAAACATGATTTTTATATACTTGGTACATGGTTGGATGCACTTGTTTATGGTACAGGTTGATTACAAGTTGTTTGGTATAGGTTGGTGCATGGTTGATGCACTTGTTTATGGTACATATTGATATCTGTTGAGGATTGTTGCCTCATCTCAGTTGGTGCTAAGGGTGTAAGTTGAGTCTTTCATTATAGAGATGGTTCTCTTGTAGAGTTGTACTCTATTAAGTTGTTGCTGAAAAACCCCAAGGATTGTAGTCCGTAATAAAAATAAATTTGTACATACATCTTGTGTTCTTTGTGTTCCTTGTGCTGATGACTTGTTGATGATATATTGCTGATATATGTTGCATATATGTGTTCACATATAACTGGTTATAAATGAAAACAATGAGTAATGAGTTCATGTTGATTGTTAACTATGGATTTTTGTGTAAGATGGAAGTTTTGGGAAAAAGAGACCTACACTATTCACCCCCCCCCTCTCAGTGTAGTCGATGTGTACAACAAATGATTGGGCTCCCATACACTTAAACATAAAATAATAAGTTATCCCCAATGATAATAAAATTCAAGAAAATGAGGTTGAATTAATACCCATAATTAATTTCCCCCTTGGACCCCTCTTAAACACTCTCTTCTCTTGTGGAAAAAACCATCCCCCATATATTTCCATATCCCCCAATAATTGGTATCATGTTTTATTTATTTAAAACCAAAATACATTCGCATATTAGATCATTTGGCCATAGCCACATTCATATCTACATTATGTGTTAATTAAACTGGGGATTCTAGTGGGGATGTTACAAATCATAATGTGTACACTAATAGACTCGACAATTAAGACTATCAAATGAATCTTATCAATTAAGTACATTCCACAAGCCACATACATATATCATAGTCATAAACATGGTCACTAAATTCTTTAGCCAATCCTTAGATTAACCTCTTAATCTTTCTCAAAGTAGAGTTAAACAAGGAGGGGAATTAGAAGTGTGACATGGACATAGGAGAATTTTCTATGTTTGGATCATGATCCCTATGCTATGGTCCAATCCCAACTAGGGATGTGTTAGCGAAATTTCTCGTAAAGGGGGTTAGAATGCGCAGGAGTGGGTGAAAAACCCACTTATCCTAAGTCTGGGATGCAAATGCATATGTTGTTAAGCGACAAGCGAATTTGGACGGCAGGCATCAGCGCGCCTGGATCAACGGCATACATAGGATTCTATATCCCCCCCGCCTTTCTACCTTTAAGTGGAGGGGGGGGGTCCAGAATCTGGGGCTCATCTCTCCAACGACTATGATCATAGCACCCGGATCAACGGTGCGCGAGGCGATTCCGGATCCCCCCCGCCTTTCTACCTTTAAGAGAAGGGGGGGGGTCCAGAATTTGGGGTGCATCTCTCCAATGGCTACGATCATAGTTCCCGGATCAATGGCGCACAAGCGATCCAGCCTCCCACTGCCTTTCTGCATTTATCCATGTGGGGCCCCCTTTCCTACCGCGTCATTCCTTGCACCATTATTCCCCCTGCCACCTGTTCTCCATCTGACCATGTGGCAGGGCTCATTCCCTTTAGCCCCTTCTCATCCTCCGACATCTGTCCATCTCCCCTCTTTCCATCTGTATGCTCCATCCCACACCTCATCATCCACTCATCGCCTGCCATGTGCCCGTTATATCCCATCTCCTCCCCCCTCTGCTTGTTGTCTCCCGCCGCATGTTTTTCCCAGTCACACCTTCCTCATCTCATCACCTCTCGTCTCACCCTCACGGTCTTAGTGCCACCACTCCCATTATTCCCCCCGCCTTCATGATGGCCTCCATGTCTATGTATCAAACCATTCAGCTAATCCAGGTGGTAGCGCAGGAAGCCTTCCACGTCTCAAAGTGCCGAGTTGGTCGGGCCGTTCTCAATCCCCATGAAGTAGTTATTGAGGTAGTTGGTGGTAGTTGGAAATTGTCTCCGCCATAATGGGAAAGTCCGGCGCCAAATTAAAATCACGTCGATTCACCCACGGAACTATCAGGAGTTCGATTGCGTCTGCCATAAGTGCACGATCATTCAGAGACTGCAGGTGCAGATTGTCAGCAGCCATGCAGACGCAAATTTTTTAATGCAGCGTCTCGATTTTGTTGTCGTTGTTGTTTTGAGTATATGTAGGCATTTTCTCCATTTTTGTATCTATCGATGGTTGAGAAAAGCTCCCGACTATAAAGTTTTGATGAAGCCCTGGTCGTTCTGGTTTATGTAAAAGCATTTGAGATTTATTACTTTATGGATGTCAGCCTCTTTTCCATCTCTTATATATTGTGTTAGAATAGCTCGGAATTGGAGGATCCAGTCGAGTTGTAGCTGTTATAGGATGATGTAGGTTGGATCACTGTAATAGTTACGTTGTTTCTAATCGGTTCCTGTTATTTTCGTAGCACTGAACGACTTGGAATTGGAGGATCCAGTCGAGTCTCTCTTCAGTTCCTTGAAGCTCCGGACCAAGAGGATCTTGGTTTCTGAGTTTTTCATCATCAAGATTTCGAAGGCATGTCGCCTGAGGTAGTCTTGCTCACCCTTCTCACAAGTCTTCCCTCTACCACCCTTTAATCCATTTACTGACAGAAGTTGGATCAAGACCTCCTTTGCTGCATACATACCAGGCCCGGTTTCCTAAGTCAATGTTTTATCTTCTTGAGTCTTTACCCATTTGATCACCACATTTATTAAACCGTGACATAAAAACTGATGGGTGTCGGGCTCTTCTCCTGCAAGCAATCCAGGAGTGACTTTTGATGCTAACATTTCTGGCACTATTGTCGGGGACGAAGTTGAAGATTTTCCCTGGGCAGAATGACATTGAGCCTCTAATTCTGAAGGTGCATCAGACATCAGAGCCCTTAAAGATTGCTACTGTGCACCTGGCGACTCCACTGTGGTGACTCCATTGTTTCCACTTCACTGTTTCAGCTGTGGTTACTGTTGACACACCTGAAAGCTGACCCAGAGGAGCTTTCTTGAGAAGGTTTCAGTAGCTGCTTTCTCAGCCTGAGAAGCTTCCTGGGGTAACAACAACATTAGGATCTGGCCCTTGATGGTGAACAAGGACCAGACACATTCGAATCTGTGCATCTTTCACCTGGAAACTCCATGATTCAAGGATCGATTGGAAACTCCACTGGTTCGATATGGAGAAAATCCTTGCTCGCAGGTTCACTCCTTTTAATTTTTCTGCTATTCCTGGTTTTCCTAATGTTGCCCCCTCTTTGAATGAATGGGGCGATTATTTTCCCATATTTGGAAAATGTGAAGAGGACAACCCTGCTCAGCACCTCAGTGAGTTTCATGAACTCATGCGTCAGTGGGAGATACATCATGAGGATGTATTACTTAATATGTTCATGTTCTCGTTAGCAGGGGATGCACGTAAATGGTATCATTCTTTACCCCCTGCTAGCATTTCTTCACTCTCATAGTTTCATGCAGCTTTCATCACCTATTTTCAGGATTTTTATCCCTCCGAGTTAATTTGTCATAACTGTGGTGAGGGATACCACAACTCTATACAAAATGAAGCTATTTCTGACATAGGCTGTGAGGATAATCCCGACGACCTGGATCATAAATCATTCCTTTCTCCTCCCCATTCGTCTGCATCAGAGGAGTGTTATGGAAGTGATGAAGATCCCAGGGAGGAAGAAGACACCCTGAGTGAGCTGAGGGAATAGGCTAAGTATCTCTCTGTTCAATTAGAAAGGTTGAAATCTGAAGACTGTGCAGAGGATTTTCCAGCCTGGGAGGAAGAAGATGACCTGAGTGAACTAGTGGAGCAGGCGATATTCCCCACTCCCCAATGTGCAAAATTGGAATCTGAAGACAGCGAAGAGGATTTTCCAGTCTTCAAGGCAGATGATCTAAGTATCTCTTTTGAAGAGATTATTGAAGATTTCTTGGATGCATTAGCATCTGCCCCCGATGAGCCTGTTGTCTCATATTTAAACGAAGAAGCCATTGTGGAAGAGGATTGCTCTTTCTTCCTTCATGAGATTTCCCATGATGTATTTACATTTGGGATTGAAGAGAAGGATCGGGAGACCTTTCCCATTTCACAAGATGGGGGAGTGCACGAAAAAGAGGAGGAGGAACCAGAGGAACGGCTGAGCACACATTTATTTTTCTATCCAGAGCCAGTCAGCGAGCAGCCACCACCCGAGATAAGTGAGCCTACGACAGTTGTCCACTCACCTGTGCTTGTCAGAGATATTCAGCCACATGAGAACAACTGTGTAGCAGAGGAGGCTGCCTATCGCCAATTTTCTGAAATTCGCCACTCATTCTATGACCCTGTCGGCGAATACATGGGGTGGCATGTCCTTTATGCCTTGGATCCGCCCTATTCCATATCAACTTCACCCTGTGAGGAGAATTTGAAGAGTGTAGTCATTCTTCTGTCACGGTTACACTATCTGCTAGTGATCATCGACAGAAGGAAGGAGCTTCTATCCAGGAAGCTGCTTGAATGGCTATGGTGGAAGTTTTCTTTCACCTAGCCCATGTAAAATATTTTATTAGCATTAGGACTGTATATAAATAAGCTCCTTTGAGCATGTAGCTTTATGTTGTTTCTTTTATTTTTCAGCTTGTATTTTCAACAGCAAAATATTTTGAGCCTGACTCCATAGCCCAACAGCAAGGCACTCAAGCTGTGGAATAAGTTCTTAGAGAATCACAGGGACGAATCTATCCCCCATGGAGCCTAATGTTAGCGAAATTTCTTGTAAAGGGGGTTAGAATGCGTAGGAGTGGGTGAAAAACCCACTTATCCTAAGTCTAGGATGCAAATGCATCTATTGTTAAGCGACAAGCGAATCTGGACGGCAGGCATCAGTGTGCCCGGATCAACGACGTACATAGGATTTCGGATCCCCCTCGCCTTTCTACCTTTAAGCGGAGGGGGAGGTCCAGAATCCGGGGTGCATCTCTCCAACGACTATGATCATAGTGCCCGGATCAACGACGCGCGAGGCGATTCCGGATCCCCCCCGCCTTTCTACCTTTAAGCGGAGGGGGGGGGTCCAGAATTCGGGGTGCATCTCTCCAATGGCTACGATCGTAGTGCCCGGATCAACATCGCACAAATGATCCAGCCTCCCACTGCCTTTCTGTGTTTACCCATGTGGGGCCCCCTTTCCTGCCACCTCATTCCTTGCACCATTCTTCCCCTTGCCACCTGTTCTCCACCTGACCATGTGGCAGGGCTCGTTCCCTTTAGCCCCTTCTCGTCCTTCGACATCTGTCCATATCCCCTCTTGCTGTCTGTATGCTCCATCCCACACCTCATCATCCACTCATCGCCTGCCATGTGCCCATTATATCCCATCTCCTCCCCCCTCCGCTTGTCGTATCCCGCTGCGTGTTTTTCCCAGTCACACCTTCCTCACCTCGTCACCTCTCGTCTCACCGTCATGGTCTTAGTGCCACCACTCCCATTATGCCCCTCGCCTTCACGATGGCCTCCACGTCTATGTATCAGACCGTTCAGCTAATCCAGGTGGCAGTGAAGGAAGCCTTCCATGTCTCAAAGTGTCGAGTTGGTTGGGCCGCTCTCAATCCCCATGAAGCAGTTATTGAGGTAGTTGGTGGTAGTTAGAAATCATCTCCGCCATAATGGGAAAGTCCGGCGCCAAATTAAAATCACGTCGATTTTCCCGCGGAACTGTCAGGAGTTCGATTGCATCTGCCATAGGTGCATGATCATTCAGAGACTGCAAGTGCAGATTGTCAGCAGCCATGCAGACGCAAAGTTTTTAATGCAGCGTCTCGATTTTGTTGTCGTTGTTGTTTTGAATATATGTAGGCATTTTCGCCATTTTTGTATCTATCGATGGTTGAGCAAAGCTCCCTACTGTAAATTTTTGTTGAAGCGTTGGTCGCTCTAGTTTATGTAAAATCATTTGAGATTTCTTACTTTATGGATGTCAGCCTCTTTTCCATCTCTTGTATACTGTGTTAGAACAAATCGGAATTGGAGGATCCAGTCAAGTTGTAGTTGTTATAGGATGATGTAGGTTGGATCACTGTAACAGTTACGTTGTTTCTAATCGGTTCCTGTTATTTTCGTAGCGCTGAACGACTTGGAATTGGAGGATCCAGTCGAGTCTCTCTTCAGTTCCCTGAAGCTCCAGACCAAGAGGATATTGGTTTCTGAGTTTTTCATCCTCAAGATTTTGAAGGCCTGTTTCCTGAGGTATTCTTGCTCACCCTTCTCACAAGTCTTCCCTCTACCACCCTTTAATCCATTTACTAAAAAAAGTTGGATCAAGACCTCCTTTGCTGCATACATACCAGGCCCAGTTTTCTGAGTCAAATTTTTATCTTCTTGAGTCTTTACCCATTTGATTACCACATTTATTAAACCGTGACATAAAAACTGATGGGTGTCGGGCTCTGCTCCTGCAAGCAATCTAGGAGTGACTTCCGACGCTAACAGGATGGATGTATACTTTGTTGCAACAAATATTAATACTTAATTATCATGTGTGATTAATTGATATCATGAATACATTTCAATATTTACATATGCACAGTTACATGTGCACAAATGTACATACCATGTACTTTGTATAGCACACTAGACTCTAAGGACGAGCCTAACCATCTTCTATTGGTTTCATATGGGGGTATAGAACCAAATTAATTCCCCTCTATCACTAGACATCCATATTCCAAGTGTATTTTCCCTATGTGATGTTCCAGACCCAATCCCAACTAGGGATAGATGGACACTCTGATGTGATGATCCACCAAGAGATGCATCTGAAAAATGGACAAATATTAAATTAAAGATCATGTGTAATTGATTGAATTCATTAATACATTTCAATATGGTTGTAGGCACAATTACATGCGCATAAATGTACATAGCGTCTACTATGTAAAACACACTAGACTCCGAGGATGACCTTGAACATATCCTATTGTTGTTAAATGGGGGTGTAGAAACAACTGTATCTATGTCATTAGATGTCTATATTCCATTGTTATCAGCTCAAGGTGTAGAATACATACATCCTCCATCGTTGTCAAATGGGGGTATAGAATCAAGTGTCCCTTCTTCACTAGTCTTTCTATAGTGCTTACACCCCAAAGAATGGGGCAACAATGCCTCTCAATCCATATATGTTTATGTATATATAAAACTTTGTGACAAGAAACAATTCTAAGTGTTTTGTTGGTTTTGTCACATGGGTGAGAATAAACACAACACTTTCATGCTTAGTTAAGTTAGCTAAACAATATAGAGTTTTGTGAGTTCATTAGATAACCAAATACACATGAAACAAGGAAATAAAACTAAAAACAACTAAGAAATAAATGTTAGAGAATCGTGGAAGAACTAGAACCATGAAAAACATAAAATGATTAATATATAGCTACCAATGGTTCAATATATTGATAGGCTAAACACCATAGAGAAAGGAAGGAACTTATGAATCTCCTCTTCCTCCTTGAGAGGGCTCTTCAGTTCCCTAATAGAGATCTCTTCTCTTCATGCAATGGAAAGTGACAATGGTGAAGAAATACAATACCAATTCCCTCAAGAGGTGAGTGGAATGGCCCTTACTATAGTGCTTGAATGATTCAAAGAGAAAAGAGGATTCTCAAATAAGAATTCTTGCAGCATAACAATACCTTGAAGTTCTTATATTTCTATCACACCCATGGCACATATTTATAGTGTCCATTCATGGCAATATACAACTGGTTCATAGTGTGAACAAGGGGCCTTTTAGGGCACTTCCTAGCCCTTGAACAGCCTCCAAGCTAGATTTCGCTCAGATATGAGTGTCAAATCACATTGGGGGTCGAACTAGAAGTGGTTGAGAGGCCGACAATATTCATAAATGCATCTTTCATGAGGAGTGCATGACGTTTCTCATAGAAAGTCATGCATCTTGCGCATAGTGCGTGTTGAGGGTTGTGTTATCCTGTGCACTATGCGCACTCCTTTTGGTGAATTTGCGCACTTCAATTTTTGAACCAAGTGTACAGTGTTTTGTGCCTTTTGATGGGTTTTGGTGTTGTAGGTGTACTAATTTATGCTGGCATTGATTTATTTATTCAACCGTTGTGTGGAATGTTGTGAATAATTTTTCAGTGATAACATATGCCCCTTGATGTTTGAGGTTAGGAGTATACGTATAGTCGAAATACATCAATTTTTCTTTTGATGAGAGTGCCATTGTAAGGAAGTGTGAAGAGAGGAATTGCAAGAGTGATCCATTGGAGGGAGAGGGAAAACCGTGGGACCTAAACCTTTCTCTAGGAGAAAATAAAATTTGTTTACAAATGAGGCAAGCATGCCCATGCTCGTGTCATGAAACCAAAATGTGTGACTGTAACTGAAGATGTATGATGATGTATATAACTGCAGTGCCCTCGGGGGAAATTAATAACGACAAATGACAATTTTGAATGGTGAACGAGCTCTGAAATGAGTAAAGGATGACGGTAAGGCACGTCAATAACTCGTAGGTATTGATGGCCTAAAAATATTCATAGGTCTTTGGCTGGTATGAAAAAACTACAACGGTCACATAGTAATACCCATTGTAACATGAGAGTTTTTTGAAGTCGAATTTTATGGGGGTAAACGAAATCATAAAGAAATGATGATTCTCTCTATGTCGTTTGAGACTCCTCATTGAAAAGGGTAATGAGATTCAATATAATGTCGCCCTTCTGGAAACTGTGTTGATGTCGACAGAAAGGGAGACATGACACCAAAAAGAAAAGGGAATCTTGAAATCCACTGAGGAATAGGTGATATCAGGTACTGATGAGAAATCATGGATGAAGTCAAGATGTTGTGGGACTCAAGACTTCCCTTGGTTGGGGAATTTGAAGGATGAATGGAAACAACCATAAAAATGGATCTAGTGTCAGGGGGACAACTAGATATGGGGTTAAACTATCCTAGAGGATAAAAAATTAGGAAAACTCGGAGATCATGGGTACATGGACTTGGGATACTCAGGGTTTGTGAGTGATGTATGTATGAAAAAGGGTGGATGCCCCAACCAAGGGCGACATGCATTTCTTTACCAATTAAAAGACGACCATCGAGGATGATGATGAAAAAGATATGTATATGTTGAAAGAAAAGGATTTATACAATTACCAAAGAAATAAAGAATAATTTGGGTTGAGTATACATATATAGAAATGGGTGCCCCAGTGAAAGATGGCTTGGCCTATTTAGGGCACAAGTTTGTGAAAGATAACTAGTGGAGGGTGGGGGCCCCATGGGTGGGTTTATGTATTAGGTAAGTGGATGGAGGACAATATGGAGATGGGAAATATGATGGTGGATGAGATGGAGGGATAATGAAACTACAGGGGTGTAGTCAATAGAACCAAGTGTAGGATGATATGACCTGGGAGTCCATTGGGAAGGTTAGCAATATGATGAGAAGAAGTATGGGGTTCATTATCGGAAGTGAAAAATACTATAGGGACTCTCAATACTAGGGGGTGATATTAGCATGAGTGTTAATTTGTTGAGGAGAACTATGAATGGGACAACTCATGTGGGGGAGAGTGCTATCGGATGATAGTACCAAAATTTGGTAGAGGTGAAGGTATTGTAGAGACGAATGTAGGGACTCTAAAGGAAAATGTCAAAGGGTGTGACTGGGATATGAAATTGATTTACAGAGGGAATAATTACATTCCAGTGTCAAACATATACATGAAGAGGATGTAATTTTTTGGAACAGGTACCTACAAAAAATAAATGAAATACCCGACATGAACAATATCTGATGATAAAGAATATATGACAACTATTTGATTAAAAATGAAAGTGAGCATGCATACCTGAACGTGGCATGAGAAAAATGCTCCTCTGGGGACAAGTGCATATGATGACCTGGGGAATGTGAATGTGTAGATGGCAGGATCAAGATCCCGTGGCTAAGAATGGATCAGAAAATAGAGGCTCTGGACTCCTATAACAGAGTGGGGAAGTTGGGCAAAGGGGCTATATATGGATGGCGGGCCCATAATGCCACCTCATTTGTACTTGTCACTATTGTTGATCTGGTGAGAGAGATGTGAGGAGATTTTGATATTGTGGGAGCGTGAGGCTACCGATCTGGGAGCGGTGAGAGATAGGTTAGCATCCCTATCATCCTGCACATTGCAAATTTGATAGTTTGTAGGTAGGGGTTGTACGGAAGGCCATACAAGGGGTTTTAAGGGTAGGGGCCCACAAGTGCATGGGAAAAGGGGGAATACACGTGCACATGTGCATGTGTATAACTCAGTTTCCCACACATTAGGTGTGGGTTTTTCCTTCACAGTCGCGCACTGAGAAGTACATGGTTGTTGTGAGGAAACACGCGCATAATGTGTGACTGTGCTTGAGATAGCCACACATGTGGGTGTGAGGGTTGGACAGATAGACATGCATGGGATGCATGCCTGTACGAATGACAATTGTGCATATGTGCACAACTATGAGAGAGACAATTGCACATAATTGCACAGCTGTGTGAAGAAAAATTGCGCATTGATGTGCAACTGGATAAGGAAAAGTCACACACTTTGTGCAGATTTAGGGGTTTATTTGTTTGGATATTTAATGAGTTTTGATGGATGATGTGGTTGATCTGGTGTTCTTGGGTGTTTGCAGGTGATCAACAAAGTTGAGCGCGATGTTGGTACACTAGCGAGAGAGGGACTGGGATTGGTTGCAAGAGCTTGCGAGGGTGCAGCTCAACTTATGTAGACACTTGGCAGCTTGTGGTTTTCTCAAGTTCTTTGACTGCCCCCTAGTAAGGTCACATGAGTACCTGCTACAATTTCTTCTTAGGATGTGGAGCATTGATCTATAGCTCTTTGTTGTGAGGGGGGAGAAACTGACATTCTCTACAAAAAAGGATGTGTACTTCTTGATGGGACTCCCATTTCATGGGAGGGAACTAGCCGTCGATCCCCATCTTCTAGAGGAGGACAGGGTGGAGACTTTGGCAGATCTTCATTGTTCTAGGCCTAACCCTATGTCAGGTTCGGTCATTCGTATTGAGGCCATCGATGACTTGGTGACCAAGTGCATCGCGACCATGGTGGTGAGGATCTATGGATCCTTGGGTATTCATCAGATCACTGGTGGTGAGCTGAGGGTGGTAGAGGAGGTTCTGGATGGGGACCATTTTGCATGGGATTTGTTGATGCACACCAAGATGATGTCCCAGCTGAACCGGTTTTTGTGTCGAATCTAGTGAATTTGCATTCGGGTCCATGTTAGTGGCCTAGTTTTTGGAGAGGGTGCCTTTGTTTCACCCACAGATTCTTCTAGAGCTAGCGGTGATATGAGAACCGCGATTGATGCGGTGGGCATATGTGTTGGCCCAACATGGAGGAGGGGAGGGTGGCCACTATTTCATGGCCATGGTCACTTGATTGTGGTGTCATATGACATAAGTGATTATGCAATATTCATACATGGGTATGGACTACCGATAGGATCCAGACATGATGCTACCTCTTGGGGAGGACTGGGACCGAAGAAGTATGTGTTATATATTTTTTTTGTGATTTTGGTAGATAGCATTTATCAGACATGTATATGGATGCTGATATTATATCTAGTGTTGTGTTGCAGATGTTGGACCATGAGGGTGAGAGGCAGAGGTCATTAGGGAGCCAACTCGATGGGAGCCAGCTTGACAGGATACCACAGAGCCAAGGGATGGGAAAATGCGTCGGTGGTATGAGCTCGGTGTAGGACTAGGAGAGAGCCATAGGGAGATGTTGGGGCCATGCTAGAGGATTTGTGTCAACAGTTTGAGCAGTTCCTACAGGGTGTTCCTAAGGGAATATGGGCCCATATATAGGATGAGGAGGTCCTAGACCAGTGTGTGGGGGTACTAGCAAAGTGGCATACATTGATCCACAAAGAAGTAGTGGTGGGGGAAACGATGACTGGTCGACTACCTCCTAGAGCTGGGGCCCCCCCAACTAGTGGGGCACCTCTGGCTGACAGAGGACTTAGGGGGGATTTGTGGGGGCACCTTGGGTGTCAATTTTTGTATCTATGGTTTTGGGAGCCCGATTATTTTGTATAGGGTAGTGGATACCCCATTTTGTACTCATAGGGATGACGGGACTCATGAGACTACGAGCATTTGTATATCGAGTTTTGTAAACATTTATGACTTTGATTATATATATATGATGGATACATTGATTATGCCTGTCTTTATGTTTTGTGTTTTATGATGTATTATGTCTATTCTAAGTTTTGACAAATGTATGATGCTATGTATATGATGTTGTTAATGTGATAAATGTCAATCTAATACTAGGTTAGCCATTTGATTTGCTACTTGATTGAGGTTTCTTGGAATATGTGTAAATGTGATGGAATCAAAGTTGCGATATAGGAGTCTAACTTGCAGGTATTTCAGAAAGAGGAAAGGATCATGAACATGATACACATTGTTGAGTTGCAGGATGACAAGCTTGGAATCTAATAGATCTATAAGGTGACGAGTGTCACGGTGACTAGCCTCGGTGAGGAGACCAATGATGGCATCATGTTTTGCTTTTTTTTTGTGGCCGAGACTAAAAATATGTCACTGGAGTGGATTAGGATATGTGAGATCGTATAGATAGCCTAAGCGGCTGAAGTGATATTATGGGTCCAATGAATGGCACCATCAACGTAAATGATGTCATAGGTTGATGGATGATGCATCTGTTAATAACATGGGTGATAGATTATACACCAGGAGTCGTGTTAGAAAATAAGACTAAAAACTCTACAAATGTGTACAAAGAGAAACCTAAGGTAGGGGGACTACACTTAGGCATAAAAATTCTTTAACTACAACCCGTTAAGGGGTTCTTTGAGAGGGTATCATTCTGGAGAGGCCAAGATGTAGGCACCTTTAGTGAGGCAATGTTGGATGATGAAGGGTCCATGCCATAATGACTCGAATTTCCCATGGCCCAGAGTGTCATGGGAAATATCATAGGCTAACACGAGATCTCCTTCATTGAATGAGTGAAGGTTGACATGGTGGTCAAAGGTGACTTTGGATCATTTTTTAGCAGGATCATTGTGTTGTAATGAAGATCTATGGTCTTCATCAAGTGACTCTAAGGTCAACAGGCGATGTTCCATTGGATTAGTGTTAGGTAAGAGCTCTTTGGAAGTTTGTAACATGGGGAGTTCACACTTGATAGGGAGGGTGGCTTCAATCCCATGGATGAGGTGGAATGATGTAAAACCGATGGCAGTTTTGACTTCCATGCGATCACTACTATATACTGAAAAAATTGTGATGACTACTTGCAATGAAGGTACCCTTTCATCGTAAAATTCAATAGAAAGAGTTCAATTTTTCAATTTTATTATAAATCCATCCCATATTTGTCACTCTATTGATGAATCCATAAGTTCGTCTCTCTTGCGACGAATGTGAATATAGTGGACTATCGTCACTCTTGCGACGAACTTATGCATTCGTCACAAGAGCGATGATAAACATTGACCATTACACTATTTGATAAAGTCAATATTGACCGTTATACTCTTTGACAAAGTCAACATTGATTTGGTCAACTTTCGTCGCAAGAGTGACGATAAACATTGACCGTTACGCTATTTTATAAAGCCAACATTGACCGTTATACTCTTTGACAAAGTCAACATTGACTTGGTCAATGTTCGTCGCTATTGTGATGAAAAAAATATCTATAAATATTTTACGAATTAGAGATGTTGCGACAATCTTGCTATAATAACGATGGTTCAGAAAGGGTATTTTTGTGCGGAAGAATGTCGCAGAATATTAGAGATGGGAAAAAAAGTAAAGTGGGTGAAAAGGGTGATGGTAGATGTTATTTCCCTTACAAAAAATGTTGCCTCATACGTCCCGTAAGAATTTTAATAGAAACATTTACAGAAAATTGTAGGAAATATGGGCACATTGATGGCGGATCGAATGAATATCGTCCCATGGTAATTATCTATATATTCATTATCTGTTTTTATATTGTCAATTTTATATAAAATTATATATATGTATATATATTGTTTGAATGTCGATTATAGTATACACTTATTTTGCATGATTTTTTGTAATTATAAAGTTAGAGTTGCCATCTAACTTTCCACATAATATTGCACCAGGTAGTAGTAGAAATGATGTTATACAAGATGAGGAACATGATCAAGCAAACGAGGATCTCATGGAAGAAGGTGATGGGACAAATCAAGTTAATGATCCCATGGAAGAAGACGATGGGACAAATCAAATGATCCAAGATTTGTTTTCTCAGGCGGATGAGGATGGGGATAATGATGCTATTTATGATGAACCTCTATTAGAGAAGGCAAATAAATGACTTTATGAAGGATCAAGAGAAAATCTTCTCTCCGCTACATTGCTGCTAGTGAACTTAAAGGTTATGAATAATTTGTTGAACACTTGTATGACACATATCCTAAGGTATGTAATATGTTTCATCTCATATTATACATAAATGTTGACTTTTTCTATTTTTTTTAGTGTTAATTAATGTATAAAATAAGAATGCAATTTTTACGATTAATATGATTTACATTAACTATTTGTTTGTTATGGTGTAGTTTGTTAGGTGAATTTTTGTTACCATCGTCAAATATTTTACCTCGCACATATAGAGATTTTCATGCCATTATGCAATACATTGAAATGGATTATCAAACTATAGATGCATGTCCTAATGATCATATTATATATTATGGACAACATGCTTCGAAAAAAGAATGCCTGTAATGTCTTCTCAATAGATATCAAACCAATCAAGTAACAAAAAGGGTGCCTCGAAAGGTTATTCATAATATTCCCATAATTCCAAATTTGCAGCGATTGTTCAAGTGTGAAAGAATAGCACAATTTATGGATTGCCATGCACATAACAAAAGTGGAGATGGTGTTCTTCGAATGCCTGCCGACGGTTATGCGTTTAGGGAAATTGAGGAAAAATGGACAGATTTCAAAGATGAACCTCATAATGTTAGACTTTCATTGGCAGTTAATGGTGTTAATCCATTCAGAGAGATTAGGTCTATTTACTCAGTGTGGCCTATTTTTTTTATCAACAATAAAATTTCGCCTTGGATGTCAATAAAGAAGGAGCACATAATGTTGACAATGATTGTTCCAAGTATTTGTTTACATTAATTTTTTGAATCTAACATCTTCATGTGTTTCATTTTTTGCATAATATCTTTTGTTTATTTATTTACTTATATATACATATCATGGTTATAGTAATTATGTGTAATTTCAAACAATTAGGTAAGTATTTTGTTAAAGATATAAACATATATATCGAGCCTCTTATCAACGAGCTAATAAATTTATGGGTTGGAATCACTATGTATGACATATGTAAACCAATCGGGGAGAAGAAATTTAAATTCCGTGGAATACGTTTATGGACAATTCATGATACCCCAGGACTAGCACATTTTTTTGGTATTGATGCAAACCCCCCTTCTCTCCTTGGGG
Source organism: Picea engelmannii (assembly GCA_009831015.1). Classification (NCBI taxonomy): domain Eukaryota; kingdom Viridiplantae; phylum Streptophyta; class Pinopsida; order Pinales; family Pinaceae; genus Picea; species Picea engelmannii. The sequence continues at coordinate 386,884 of ML778525.1, forward strand.
CTGCTCGATCTCCCGGTCAAGGATGTTTGATTCTCAGAGCTGAATCAACTCTCTGAAACTTTAATGGTATCTCTTGTAATTAAACATAGACCCTTTCAGTCTTTTGGTGCAGGTTCTATGACACCCACAACCTCTCCCTTCATGTTGCGGAACTATCAGGGTTCACACACTAAGTCCTCCTCCATTATCCCTTTCTTGTATGTGACCTCAGTCTACGTCCACACACAATTGTGGGCATAGTCGAGAGTGGCTTTGGATCAACCCACTTTACTCCTTGCAATTCACTACCAATCGACACACGTCCCTTTTGCAATACTATGGTTTTGATTGTGTCTCGCTCTCAATTTTTTAAAGTCCGAGCACTTTTTGTCCCCGCAATCCTGTGTAACCATCGATCTCGCAATCTCAGGTGGAGCCTCTCTATCACCAGTTCATATCTACCTCCTTTCCTTCCTTCTCTCTATATCACGCTCTTCTATATTGCCATGATTTTTTGACGCGTGCCCCTTTCAAATCAATGGTCGTGATTGATTTCGCCTTTTGGGCTTCAGGAGTTTCAACTCTCAACTCCTTCTTTCTCCGCAGTGGCCATCTTTCGAAATTGAATATATGATGACACTTGTCCTCCTCGAATCAACAGCCCTAGCCACTTCAGGACTCTGGACTTCAGAAAAATCAACTTTCAACCTTCACTTTCCCTCGAAGTGTGCGTATTTTTGTCGCATGTCCTCCTGAATCAAACGGCTATAATTTACTTCGAGTTGTTACCTGGAATCCATAGATTTATGCCACGTGTTCTCCTAAATTAGATGACTATGATTCGCTTTGAACTTTCAGGTTTTGGAGATCTCAACTCTCAACTTCTCCAAAGTGATTTTATCCGAAGTTCGTGATCTATCGCCACGCATCCCTCTGGATCTGACGGTCCAGATTCTCTTCGGACTTCAGGTTTCATAAGTTTTCACTCCTCTTCACTTCGAATCTTCAAATTTATGAATTCCGAAGGATCCTCACGACTAAATAGTCTGAAACTTCTCCAAGATATAATGGTCTGAAATGATTCCCCTCCTCCTGGGAGAATATTAACCCTTTATCTTATCCAACCTTCAAAAATTCCTCTTCTGAAGGATTTCTCCCGCTAAATCCTTTTCACTTGTTCTTCCTTCGAAATTTGAATTCCTTAAAGAGATTTTTTCGACACTTAGTCGATTTTTGGTCCTATGCACTCCTTGCAACTGACCTCTACACTACCTTTTGAGAAAAACCGAGTTATTTCTCCAATGTTTTCTCCAAGTCAAAGAATTCACATACACACTCCTTGCGGTCAATATGCACACTTTGCATAAAAAAGTTCCACACTATCTCTTCTGAGCTTCGAGTCGAAAGAATCTCTCACACACACTCCTTGCGTTCGATATGCACTCCTTTCATAACTTACAAAAGAGAAACAATTGAAACTTATTCAATTCTTCATGAATTAATACATTCACCATGAACCTCATACATCCACAAAATTCATAACAACAGTAAAATTGTAAAACAATATCAACACTGTACAATTGGATACATTATCCTTTGTTCTATTCATTCCAAAAAAACATGATTACAACTGCTATATCTTACAAACAATATCATGAAAAATAACTTGTCTAAGGACCAAGAGCCTTCTCCATCCCCCTTCCTCCTATCTAAGTTCTATCACCTTCTACTATAGTGGTTACCTAATATCTAATAAAAAATAATATCCTACACCTTTAATATTTTACAGTCGTGTAAGGATTTAAAATGATTCGTCATTTCAAATGGTAGCCCAAAATTACATGTAACTAATTTAATTTACAATAAATTCAAAAACTCTCCACATCGCTACCAAGCTGGTTAAAAGTCGGTTTGGTTCTTTCAATGTGTTGAGGTGTCAATTTCTCTACCACTTTCTCTTTTTTTAATTTGATAGCAATGCTCATGCATCATAATCCTCTAGCCAAATTATTCATGGAATCCTGTCCATGAGCTCTTGAACTTTTTTTCCATGTTTCAAAATATCAGGTTCAATAACCCAACTTGAATCTTCTACTGGGTGATCTTTCCACTTCACCAAATATTGAGGGTACATATTTCTTCTGGTCTTCTTTCCAAGTCTCTGTTCTAAGATTTTCTCCATTTGAGGTTTTTCTACTGTGGGCATCTATTCTTCCCATTGAATCTCTTCCTGGTCATCTAATTCTCCTGTGTCATCTCTGCTATAAGGATACAAGTTTGCAACATTGAATATCGGTGATATCCCAACATTGTCTGGAAACTTGATCTCATAAGCATTTGCTGCAAATTTTATGAGGATCTTGCATGGTCCTATCTTCTTCATCTTCAAATTATTATATGTTCCTCTTGGAAACCTTTTATTTCTCAAATGAGCTACAAACTTCATCTCCCACTTGAAATTGAACTTACCTTCTTTTCTGATCAACCTTGTCCTTATACTTTAGATTACTATCATGTAGCTACCTCCTAACTTGATCATGAAGTCTTTGAATTTCTATAGAAAAATATTGTTCTCTAGTGCTCATGAATTCATCTTGTTTCAACTCTCTCAATTATGCAATCCCTCTTGGATTTCTTCCATATAATACCTCAAATGGGATTTTCCTAGTGCTCCTATTAACTGAATTGTTAAAAGCAAATTCTGCCTATGCCAGAATATGATCCCACTAACGACCTTGTTCAGTGACTAAAATCCTTAACAAATTTCCTAGACTCTTGTTCACTACTTCATTATGTCCATCTGTCTAAGGGTGATATGGTGAACTAAAAGATAAATTAGTTCCCATCCTCTTCCATAGAGTCCTCCAAAAGTTTCCTACAAACTTAGTGTCCCTGTCTGAGATTATATTTCTGGGCAATCCATTATAGTCTCACAACTTCTTTGAAAAATACATTGGCTATGTGTATAGCATCATTTTTTTTCTGTCATGGTATGAAATGTGCCATCTTGGAAAATCTATCGACCACAACAAATATGGAATCACTTCCCTTCTAGGTTCTAGGTAATCCCAATACAAAATCCATACTAATTCCATCCCAAGGCCTTTCTAGAATAGGCAATGGCTGATACAGACCAGTGTTTTGTCTCTTTCCTTTTGCATGTTGACAAATATTACATCAGTCTACAAATTTCTTCACATCTTCCCTCATACCTAGCCAATAATACAAACTATTCAGTTGTGCAAATGTTTTGTCATGACCAAAATGTCCATCTAGAGCTCCATTATGTTTTTCTTTCAACAAATTATCTCTCATTGAGCATCTTGGTATGCACAATTGACTTCCTTTCCTTAAGGTGTATCTTGGTATGCACAAATTGTTTCCTTAAGGTGCTCAAACCCTAAGGTTTTCACTTGGAATTCCTGTACAACCAAAATCCTCCAACTCAAAGCATCTGCAACTTTATTATCACTTCCAAAAATATGTTTAATGACAAAAGTAAACTTCTGCATGAATTTTACCCACTTAGCATGCCTCTGATTCAATTTCTCTTGGCTATTAATAAATTGCAAAGCTTGATTATCACTATACAAGACAAACTCGTTTGGAATTAAATAATGTCTCCATTTCTTCAAAGATTGAATCACTACATAAAACTCTTGGTCATATGTAGAATATTTCTCCTTGGTGTCATTCAAATTCTCACTAAAATAAGCAACTGGCCTATTATCTTGACTCAAGACTGCTTCAATGGATATTCCACTTGCATCACATCTTACCTAAAATGTTTTTCCAAAATCGGGTAAAACCAAAATTGGTTGTTCTGTTATCTTCTTTTTCAACACTCTGAAGATTTTCTCAACCTCCTCGATCCAATTAAAATACTTATGTTTATTTTTCACAGTGTTGATTATGGGTGCACATATACCACTAAAAATTTTGATAAACCTTCTATAAAAACTTGCTAACCCATGGAAACTTCTCACCTCAAATATGCTCCTTGGTGACGACCATTCTTTGGTTTCTCTCACCTTCTCTGGATCCATCTTCAATTCATTTGACGAGATCACAAAACCCAAATATATGATTTTTGTATTCATAAAAGAACTTTTCTTCAAGTTTATTAACAAATTTTCTTGCTACAACCTGCTCATTACTAATGTCAAGTGCTTTAAATGTTCTTCCTATGTTTTGTTGAAAACTAATATATCATTCAGATATACAATGACAAATTTACCTATGAAGTCTTTCAATACTTCATTCATCAACCTCATAAATTTTCTTGGAGCATTTGTCAATCCAAATGGCATGACTAGCCATTCAAACAAACCTTCATTTGTCTTGAATGTTTTCTTCCATTCATCTCCCTCTCTCATTCTTATCTAATGATATCCACTCTTCAAGTCTATTTTTGAAAAATAGTTTTCTACATTCAAATAATCCATCAAATCATCCATCTTGGGTAAAGGGAATCTATACTTGATAGTAATCTTGTTGATGTCTCTGGAATCTATACACATTCTCCATCCCCCATCCTTATTTGGACTTAATACAGTTGGCACTGCACATGGACTTAGAATTTCCCTGACTAAACCTTTATCCAAAAAATCCTGAACTTGATTCTTAACCTCCTCATTCTCTCGAGGTGTCAACCTATACGCTTATTTTTTTGGAAAACTAGCTCCTGGAATCAAGTCAATATGGTGGTTGATACTCCTAATGAGTGGTAATGAGTGAGGTAACTCATCTACTACTATGTCAGCAAAATTCTCTAACAATTCCAGGATTTCTTCAGGTAAATCATTCATGGAAGTATTGGTAAGGATAAATCTTGGCTTCCTCACTACAAAAAATTGCATTTCTTGATCTTTCTTGATCTCCTTCAAGAATTCCTTCCCACTCATGAGAAGTATTCTTGTGATGGATTCTTCCTTTTCTTTCTTCTCTTCTATTGGAAGCAACATGTGGGTTCTACCATTTTTCTCTATATTGTAAGTATTTTTCCTCCCATCATGAATGACATTCTTATCAAACTGCCATGGTCTCCCCAAAAAAATATGACAAACATCCATAAGAATTACAACACACAAAATCTCATCTTTATAAACTCCTATTTTAAATTCAACTTTACATTGTTGACTTACCATTACTTGATTTCCTTTATGCAACCATGATACTTTATATGGACTTGGGTGTGCAGTTGTCTCCAGCTCCAACTTCTCCACCATTTATGTAGATACTAAATTATCAGTACTCCCACTATCTATAATTATCTTGCAAAATTTTTCCTTTGTTTTACAAGAATCCCTAAACAACCTCGTTCGTTGAACTAAGTCTTCTATTTCCTTCTATGGCTTTAGAAGAAATTTCCTCATCATAATATTCTATCCTCCTTCTTCTTCTTCTTCTTCTTCTTCTTCTTCTGCTTCCACATTCTTCTGGGCTTCAGAAATGTGTGCTTCTCCTCCTCCTTCTTTCTTCCTCTCGGGGCATTCCCAAGACATGTGTCATGTCTTTCCACAGGCATAACATTTAAGTCCACCTCCTCTACCTCTTCCTCTTCCTTGAGGACAAGAATTTCTCCCACCAAACAGTCTTCTTCAGGAACTTCCTCCCCTTTCAAAGTGACCATATGACTTCTCAATTTCATCCTTGGTTTTCAGTTCCTTATCATAGAAAATTCCCTTACCTCTATTCAAGCCTATATTTCTACATCGCTGAATCTAGTTCCTGACCAATTTTTCTTCTTCCTTCAATGCAATTTGAAATGCATATTCCACTATCCTCATGGTCATAATACTGATATCATCCTGAATTTCATACCTCAAGCCATTTATATACCTAGAAAAATTTTCATCATCCTTCTCCCTTTGTCTAGTCCTAATATTCAGCCTATAAAATTCTTCTATGTACTCTTTCACTGTCATACTCCTCTATCTCAGGTTCTGCAGCTTCCTCAATAGATTTATCTGGTAGTCCTTAGGTATGAATTTAGCCTTTAGTTTGGATACCATTATATCCCAATTATTTATCTTTTGTTTTCCTCTGCTCCTCCTCTCTGCCTGCAGTTCATCCCACCACAGTGTTGCATGTCCCTTTAATCTGGTGACAACATGTCTCACCATATTTCCTTCATTGACATCTTCATAGTTGAAATACTTATCCACGAACCTTATCCAGTCCAATATCTCTTTTCCATCCATGTTACCTTCATACATTGGGACGTCTATCTTTTCTCTAGCTCCCAACTTCACAACAACTTTCAATAAGCATTCTTCGGCCACATCTTCCCCTGTAGCTTCTTCAACTTCTATTTCTTCACTCTCTGCATCACTGACGTCTCTAGCGGTAGGTGTTCTCCTTTACATTTCTTCCATCACTTCCAACCTTGCATGAAGCTCTCTCATTTATCTTCCGACAACATGATTTACTATAGGTGTATCTACGTGTATCCTCGACAACATTATTTCAACTATTTCTAACACACAGTATACAACTTGGATCTTTTTCAGGCTCTTGTACCACTTGATGAAAACCCCTCTTCTCTCCTTGGGGCTGCGCGACCTCTCGATCAAGGATCTTCAATTCTCGGAGATAAATCAGCTCTCTGAAACCTTAATGGTCTTTCTTGTAATTAAACATAGAACCTTTCAGTCTTTTGGTGCAATTTCTATGACACCCGCAACCTCTCCCTTTTGTTGATTAAGGTTGGTTGTCATTGATGTCAACCCTTGAAGAAAGCCTCATAGCACAAATGTTTGGGTAATGGACCCAATATTGTTTGATGTAAATATGACTCATTATTGTTTTTTCATGGTTGATAAGAGGTAAATATGGATGAACTCCAAAGTGGTCCCCTTATGGTGAAAGCCCTCACGGGAAGACGCTTTGTGGAGTAAGAGAACCCATGCTTAATTGTGGAATAATGAGATGAAGGAAAGTGAAGTTGTCAGGGAATATATCCTAGATGGATATTTATTTTCATGTCATTTTTGGTGGTATGTGGAATGTCACATAATTCCTCACGGTTAGAGAGTTATGGCCATGAGAAGTTGGAGACCCCAAGTTTGGGTAATGGACCCAAGTTTGTTTGATGGGTAACGGTATGAGTTACGATATATTTTTAGGTAATACTATTCTATATGGATATTACATGTCATGCCATTTCTGTTGGTATGTATAACATCACATAACTCCTCACAGTTTGAGATTTATGGCCTTACGAAGTTGGAGGACCCTCAGATGTCATCTAGAAGCCCCAAAAGGTCAAAGTAATCAAAGTAGTTTAAGAGATTTTAAAAGGTAAATAATAAAGTGAATTGATGAGTGTATTATAATTCAAAGTGAATACAAAATAAATTATTTCAATAATAAATTTAATGGATAAATTAAAAGTGGACCCAATCCTAAAATAAGGAAAGTGGGTCAAGTGACCTAGAAGATGTTTTTAAGGAAGCTACTTGGAGAGTATAAATAAGAGGCAAGGCTCTCTCATTTGAATCACACTTGAGAATATTGAATATCTATAGGTTTCTGAGGTAAAAAAAGGATATATAAGCTGAAATTCCGAGGAAAGTGAAGAAAAGAAGGCCAAAATGCAAGGAAGGATAAATTCTTTTGATGGTGCTTTCTAAGGTATGTTATTTACAGGTCATCTCACCATTTTCACTATAACTTTTTTTCTATAATGATTCAGATCCTAAAATTTCTATACAAGTGAGAAAACATATCTAAGTATCGGTGGTTAAAAATTCAGCTTGTGGGTCGTTGTATTTTTGGAGTTACACTCTGTGGAAAATAGGGTTTGTGGCCAGTCCTAAAACTAGTCAAAATCAGGTGTTTCAGGTAAACACGTCATAACTTCTTCATAACAGATCCCAATTTAGTGAGACCAAATTTTTTGGTTAGGGTACTGTCTGTAGTATTCTGTGTAATAGTTTTAGATAATTTCCTCAAATATTTTGTGCGTGGCACGCTCTACAAGGTCGCTCTCTAGAATAATCCAGAATTCAGCAAGGTATTCCATTTTTTCTATAACTCATTTTTTGAGAGGTTCCAAGTAGTGACACTTGGAGGAATTGCATAAAACACACTGAATAACATTGTGTATCAATTTCATATCTTTATACATTACAGGTTCAAAGTTATGATTACTTCAAGTTAGGGTTGTTGACTAATCCAAAACTAGGCATGTGAGACTAAAGAAAAG
>ML778525.1:395349-435340 GCA_009831015.1 Picea engelmannii
TGGTTGTGGTACATGTTGAGTACATGGTTGAGACAAGTAGTTGATGAGTTGGCACACATACATGAGGTGTATAGTTGATGATGTTGGTACATATTGATGAGTCATATTTGATGAGTAGTTGACACATGATTGGTACATACTTGCTACATGGTTGGATGCACTTGCTTTTGGTACAGGTTGGTGCATGGTTGATGCACTTGTTTAAGGTACAGGTTGATTACAGTTTGAGGTACAGGTTGATGCATGGTTGATGCACTTGTTTATGGTACAAGTTGATTATAGGTTGGTGCATGGTTGATGCACTTGTTTATGGTACAGGTTGATTACAGGTTGGTGCATGGTTGATGCACTTGTTTAAGGTACAGGTTGATTACAAGTTGAGGTATAGGTTGATGCATGGTTGATGCACTTGTTTATGGTACAGATTGATTACAGGTTGGTGCATGGTTGATGCACTTTTTTATGGTATAGATTGATTACAGGTTGAGGTACAGGTTGATGCATGGTTGATGCATGGTTCAGATTTATTGGTACAGGTTTACAACGGTATATCTCACAGTGATAGTCTGAAAGTGGTTCCATCATTCTACATCTACTTCAGGGTGGCAGGACGGGGCAAGGCTAGGTGGTTGTAGCCACCTTTCGGTTGTAGACAGAGAACATAGAGGGTTGTAGCCTCCTTCTGGTTGTAGCCAGAGAATTGGGGAGTTGGAGCTTCCCTCAGTTTGTAGCTTGAGAAACTAGGGGGTTGGAGCCTCCTTCCAATTGCAGCTGGAAAATAAAGGAACTTGGTGCTTCCAATGAATGTAATTCTTCAAGACATATAAGAAAAATAATTATGTGGTTTTCTCCCAATTTGGGTTTCCACATAAAACACTGGTGTACTGTGTATGTGTATGATTGTTCATTTTTTCATTGCTTATTTACTCTGCGGTTATTGGATGATAATGCTTCATTGATATAACACTTGGATTATATGGTTAAAAGGGATTAAATTTCTCTATTACTGATTCGCCCCCCCTCTCAGTAATCCAACACCTTCGCACTACTGAACTATCAGGGTTCGGGCGCTAACTCCTCCTCCATTATCCCTTTCCTATATGTGACCTTGAGCTATGTCCACACATGATTGTGGGTGCGGTCAAGAGTGGTTTGGTATCAACCCACTTTCCTCCCCGCATTTCACTACCAATCTCCACACGTCCCTTTTTCAATACCATGGTTTCGATTGCAGCCCGCTCTCAAATTTTTAATGTCTGAGCACTTTCTTTCCCTGCAATCCTGCGTAACCGTTGATCTCACGATCTCAGGTGGAGCCTCTTTATCAACAGTTCAGATCTTCCTCATTTCCTTCCTTCTCTCCAGATCATGCTCTTCTAGATCTTCACAATCTTTCCATGCGTACCTCTTTCAAATCAATGGTCGTTATTGATTTCTCCTTTCGAGCTTCGGGAGTTTCAAATCTAAACTCCTTCTTTCTCCGTAGTGGCCATCTTCCAAAATGGAAGATCTGCTGACACTTTTACTCCTCCGATCGACTGCCCTAGCTACTTCGGGACTCTAGACTTCGGAAAACTAAACTTTCAACCTTCACTTTCCCTCGAAGTGCACAGATTTATGCCGCTTGTCCTCCTGAATTGAATGACTACAATTTACTTTGGGTTTTTACCCAAAATCTACAGATTTATGCTGCGTATTCTCCTGAATCAGACAACTATGATTTTCTTCGGACCTTCCGGTTTCATAGATCTCAAATATCAACTTATCCAGAGTTCTTTTATCCAAAGTTTGCGATATGTCCCCATGCATCCTACTAGATCTAATGGTCCAAATTCACTTCGTACTTTGGGTTTCGAAAGTTTTCACTCTTCACTTCGAATATTCCGATTTACGAATTCCGAAGGATCCTCGCGACTAACTAGTGTGCGAATTCTCCAAGATCTAATGGTCTGAAATGATTCGGCTCCTCCTAGGTGAATTTTAACCCTTTATCTTTTCCAACCTTCAAAAATTCCTCTTCTGAAGGATTTCTCCCACTAAATCCTCTACATCTGTTCTTCCTTCAAACTTTGAATTCCTCAAAGAGATATTTTCGACACTTAGTTGATTTTTGGTCCTATGCACTCCTTGCAACTGACCTCTGCACTACCTTACGAGAAAAATTAAGTTATTTCTCCAAATTTTTCTCCAATTCAAAGACTTCTCATGTGCACTCCTTGCGTTCAATATGCACACTCTGCATACAAAAGTTCCACGCTATTTATTCTGAGCTCTGAGTCGAAAAAATCTCTCACACATACTCCTTGCATTCGGTATGCACTCCTTTCATAACTTATAGAAGAGAAACAATTGAAACTTATTCAATTATTCATGAATGCATTCATTCACCATGAACCTCATACATACACAAAATTCATAACAACAATAAAACTGTAAAACAGTATCAACAATGTACAATTGGATAAATTCTCCTCTATTCTATTCATTCCAAAAAAATATGATTAAAACTGCTATCTCTTACAAACAATACAATGAAAAATAACTTGTCTAAGGATCGAGAGCCTTCTTCTCTCCCCTTCCTCCTATCTAAGTTCTATCACCTTCTACTCTAGCGGTTACCTACTCAACTTAATTAAATGAAACCTAATAACTAATAAGGGATAATATCCTACACCTGTAATATTTTACAATTGTGTAAGGATTTACAATGATCCTTCATTTCAAACGGTGCCCCGACTTTACATACAACTAATTTAATTAACGAGAAATTCAAAAAATCTCGACACCACTACCAAGCTGGTTAAGAGTCGATTTGGTTCTTTCAATGTGTTGAGGTGTCGATTTTGCTTCCACTTTCTCTTTTCTAAATTTGATAGCGATGCTCCTGCATCATGTATGTAGCATTCTATTTCTCTTTAATACTGTATATTTTTTTAAAGATACCATGCTACATGTTTATTTTTTAAATAATCTCAACATATAATTGACATTAATCCATTTGTTGCAAGTCTTCAAACAAAGGGTAAATTTGCATGTCTAGTTTGTGGTCCTAAGATGAAGTATTGTCATTCAAAAATTTTAGGAAAGGTGGTGGTTGATGAGTATAGGCACCTCCTCCCTAAGAACCATAGGTATCGTACTACTGAAAAACATATTTTCAATGGGAAAGAAGAGACTGGTTTAAAACCACGAATAATGAAACCTCGCCTATGGAGGTTGGAATATAATATAAATCGTCAAGGTATGCAATTTATTTATGTATCATATATCATGTAATGTTTTGAATGTTTATTTTAATCATTGAATTTATTTTACCGTATTTGATAATTATTTTTGTGATTTATTTTATGCTTCATGACGGTTTCCATCGTGAAGGTATTAATAATGGGCTTCCACGAGGAATGAAATGTTATACCACTCAATTCATGAGGTTTCCCTACTACGAGGAGCTAAAAATATCTCATTTGTTTGATACAATGCATATCATGAAGAATGTGAAAGAAACGTTATGGTGAATCATAGATGATAGGAGGGATAAAGAAATAATTGTCAAAATGTGTGTTGACATTCAGGAAGCCAATCATGCAATGTGAAGTGTGATCCGATCAAATAGATATGGACTAGACCGAAATAACCTTTCACGGTTATTAACAGAGCAACAAAGAAATGATGTAAAAGAGGTCATTCAAAGAATTAAATTTCACACGGGTTTTTCTTCAAGCATAAATAATATATTAACGAAGAAAGGTGAATTTGGTGGGGTAAAAACATATGATTGGCATACCTTCATTAAGGTAATAATTTTGGTATACATATTTATATATATTGGCCTTATACATATTTTAATGTTTTTTTTTTTTCTAGTATGGTCGAAACAAATAACGATTTATTTTTTTGTTGTAGTATGTTCTACCACAATGTCAAACAAGTTATATATGATCTTGGAAAATACATGAGGTAAGTAGTTGTGATTTATATGAGAAATGTTATTTCAATTTGTTTTTGTACTTAATGACATGTGTTTTACTTGTAATGTAATATATTATATTATGTTATGTTGAAACATGTTATTTTTTTGTGTCATGATCTCATGTAGATGGTTGTCAATGAAATAAATCCAAGAAGATGATATAAAGTATTGGAAGAGAGAAATTCCTGTATAATGTGTGAAATGCAAAATTATATACCTCCAACATTTTTCAATGCATAAGAACACTACCACATACACCAAGTTGAGGAGATTGAAATTTGTGGACCTGTTCACACAAGGTCAATGTGGATAGTGGAGAGGCACTTGAAATCATTGAAGGTGTTGGTTAGACAAAGAGTATGTCCTGAGGGCTCTATGGTGGAGGAATATATGGTATATCAATATATGGTGTATATTAGTCAGTATCTTCCTAAATTAGCAGTGCCAACTGTGCATGCAGTGGATCATATTTGGGATGTGAACTCCATCAAAAAATTTGAAGATTGGGAGCACCTATTGGGGAAAGGTAGAATGAAAAAAATGAGAGGTAATATATTAATAATTGTGGAGACTTGTATTAATAATACATATTATGTTTCTTTCTTTGTGTATATGATCATACTCATTAATATATTAATATTTGTTATTTCATAAATTATTAATATTTATAACCTGCATGGACGTTATAACTAATATTTAATATTTGTGAATCATGATTTTTTTATTCGTTTTCTCTTGCGACGATATCCCTTCTTTGTCACTCTTGTGATGACAACACTACCTTGTCGCTCTTGCGATGATATCCCTTCTTTGTTTCTCTTGTGACAATATCCATTCTTTGTCTCTCTTGCGATGATATCCCTTCTTTGTTGCTCGTGTGACAACAACTGTTGGTTGTCTTTATTGCGACGACCAACGTTGGTTGTCATGCTTGCGACAAATTCCTTGGGTCATTCTTGCGATGTTTTTTCAGGTTCGTCACACTTTCCATGACACGTGAAGCGACAATTGGGAGACCCAAGATTCTTCACAATATCCACTATATAAGGTCACAAGAGTGTCGAAAGAGTCGTTGCAAAATGACCCAAATTTACTAGTGGATAAGCCCATAATGCAGAAAACAACATATGATGCAAGTTGGTCTTATGTTTGTTGACAGTACATTGTAGCGTGGTTTTGAGGACTTTGTTTATAGCCTCAACCTATACATTGGAATGAGGATAGTATGGGGAGAAAACTCATGGGTGAAGCCTAATTTTGAGGATAGTTCTGCAAATATCTCGTTCTCAAAATGTTTACCGTGATTGGAAACTAACTATTGTGGGACTCCGAACTGGGTAATGACGTGGTTGAAGAAAAAATGCGTTGTTGTGTCAACAATGTTGTTAAATTTGGGCATGTATTCATCCCATTTGGTAAAGTAATATACTACCACAATAATGTACTTGTGTCCATTACTAGATGGAGGATGAAAATTCATGAAGTCTATGCCCCATTTACAGAAGGGGTCGGTTGTGATGACTGGGTGTAGAAGAGATGATGGAGCTTGTGCTTTGTTTGCATAAAGCTGTTATTTGTTGCATCACTTGACAACGTGGATGCACTCATGAAAAAAAGTGGTCCATAAGTACCCGACTTGATTGATTTTTTGGGCGGTGGACATAATCGATAGGTGACCACCGCAAGCACCACTGTGGAAATCATTCAAGAATCTATCAGACTTTTCAATTGTAAGACATCGTTGAAGGATGGTATCAACCCCATGTCGATAGAGAATTTCTCCGATGAGGAGGTATCGGGGGGCCTTTTGGTGAATGCATCGAAAATCATCTCGAAAGATATGAAACCAAACCTTTTGTGTACGAAGGTAGACAAGAAGGTCGTCGTACCAGGGATCATCGAAGGGGATGAAGAAGAGGTTTTCATTGGGGAAATCCTCATTGATGAGGGAAGCTTTGGAATATGAGGGAAAATCCATAATGAGTTCATCTAGGATGATATCTTTCATGTTGTTGGGAGTAGAGAACTCAAGATCATATTCCTGGAGGATAATGATCCATCGAGCAAATTTTCCATTAATATATCATTGAATAAGAAAGTACTGCATTGAGTTGGAATCTGCTACGACCTTGGTAGTTCGAAGCAGAATATAATGCCGCATTTTTTGGGCTTCGAGGACAATAGCTAATGAGAGTTTCTCATCATGATTATATTTCAAGGGTGGCCCTGAAAGGCTTTTACTAATGTATTAAATTACATGTTCATGCCCATCATCCCCTAATTGGAAGAGGACTCCTGTAACTGATACATTCGAGGCTGATAAGTATAGGATGTAATTGCGATCATAATCTAGGGGAATAATCAAAGGGGCATTGGATAGGGAGGATTTTAGTTCATAAAAATTTGTTTGAGCATGTTCGTCCCATCGAAATGGGATATCATGTCACAGTAGGCAGAGAAAACCATGTGCAAGAGTAGCATAGTCTGGGACAAAGAGACGTAAAAAGTTGGCTTTGCCTTGTATGCTCTGCAGTTGGCGTAAATTCTTAGGTGGTGGAATTTATTTGATAGCTTGGAACTTGAGGGGGTCCACCGTGATGCCCTATTGGGAGACAATGAACCCAAGGAGGTGTCTGTATATGATGCAAAAGACGCACTTGAGGGGGTCCAAGCGGATACTATACTGATGACATCATTGGAAAATGATGTGTAAGTCATCTAAATGTTGGGCTCACTTTTTGAATCGAGCAATGAGGTCATCCAAATAAGTAAGGATGATGTGAGAAAGATCATGGAAGACATAGGTCATGGCCCGTTGAAATGTAGAACCAACATTTTTTAGTCCAAAAGGCATGACACAATAGGAAAAGGTACCCCAAGGGGTTGTAAAAATGGTTTTGTATTGATTTGCTTGATGGATTTGAATTTGATTATAGATGGAGAACCCGTCCATAAAGGACAATGCTTCATGGTCGGCACAATCATTGATGATTTGGTTGATGAAAGGGGTTGGGAATTTTTCTTTGGGACAAGCATAGTTGAGATCATGAAAGTCTGTGCTAACGTGAATAATTTCATGTTTCTTGTTATCGAGGACAGGATTGGAGACCCATGAAGTGTACGCAATGGGTTAAATGAACCCGACGATGCATAACTTGTCAATTTCAGCTTTGATAGGTGAAACTTTGGATGGGTGGAGGGGGCATTTCTTTTGATGAATGGGGGCAATATCTAGCCAGGTGTCATTTCAATGTTTGACTATAGAAGGATCGAGGCCAGGCATCTCCATATATGACTAGGAAAAAATATCCTGGTATTCCTGAAAGTGGGCTTTGTAAGCAATGATCTCTTCAGTGGAGCATGCAGCACCAATGGTGATCTCTTCTATAATGCCTGGTTTAATGGAAATGTCAATTTTGACTGTGGGGGAGATGTTGGCCATGTTTCCTTCTTCAAAATCATCGGGGGAAGGGATAGGGTTTTTGAACTAGTCAATATGCCCCGGAGGAATAAAATCCTTGGTTTCGATTGCGCACATGGAGACTTGGGTAGGAGGGTGAAAGGCCTATTGTGAGAGGAAAATTGCTCAATGATGGAGCGTATTCCATGGGAAATCGGGGGTGGTTAGTTCCTCCAATATGTTGGAACACATATTTTTCTAAACTTTAGACTTTAAATAGATTTCTTTCGCATTTAAAATAAAAACAACGTGTGTTTGATTCTCACCGTCAATCAAGTCTTCTATATAATCAAATGATCCTAATCTCTTAGGAGTTATGGAGCCGCTTACTTGTTAAAGAGTAAAATCATCAAAGAATACTTCGAAGTTTCAAGTTTCGGAGTTTCGGACTTTAGGCGTTTCAACATGCCCCACCTTCAAAGTCTCGATACGCAAAAAACGTTTGATACTAGTCACCATATACATGCATACCTTCCTAAAATTTAGCACGTCACTGTGGGAAGTGGCCCTTCGGGAAAACGACAGAAGATCTAACTTGCAAATCTACAAAACAAGATGTCCCAAAATATTAAACCTTAGTTAAATAAACTGATCTCAATTAAAGGTAATTAATAGCTTCACACACTCGGAGTTTGTATATCCACCATCCATCACATCCTAAACTCATGAAACCTGAACTCTCGAAATGTCTTAAGCGTTAAATGGAGTTAATTAAAGATTAAATACAATTAGTGAATAATCAATCACTTCGTGGTTTCGAGCTTCAGAAATCATATATCGATATTTTATCAGATACCCTGAGGTCTGAAGGCCTAAAAAGAGTTAAGGTTAAATATGATTAATTAACAGGTTAAACACTATTAGCTCATGTTAATTTTTCGTTGAATCGTAGTTTGGGTAAAATCAAATTTCATCTATGCATATCTCGATCAAGAACTACCAAACATTAATGACATTAATAGTTGATATAGGGCATATGATTTCAAATAAGATGTCGGATCATCGCCCAAAATATTTTCATTAAGGGAAGTAAACACATTGTCAGTGAAGGTATACGCAAAATTTATGCACTTAAGGAAAACAAGATATTGCATTTTGAAATCCATTCGCGCTTTTCACAGAGCAAGCTTAGAAAGATAATAGGTTTTGTGCATTTTCTATGATAGGTAACATAGTTCAAAGCTTACCACCATCATGGCTCTGCGGAAAATGGTTAAAGAGGCTAGTGAGAACTCAAGCCAAAACACAGATATCCTCTCGAACACATCGTCGAGAGCTATGGATACCATAAGAACTTGGATGCAGGTCTGTAATATCCTACAATATGAGCTAGGAAACTATCCAGAAGAGTCATATTATGAGGGGACCAAAACTCAAGTGACAAAGCTCAAATACGTATCCCAATACGAGATGCATAAGATAGCCACGCGACTGAGAATCATGTCGTATAACGACATGATACGCTGGGCCTTCGAGAATGTCGATGTCTCGACCATGACCATCCACAATTCACACCAGGTTGTTGTTGGATCTTTCCAACCAGACCATATCCAGGTGATGTACAAATTGTCCCCAACATTCAAACATAGTTATAATGTTGCTTTATTAAAGGAGTTCGATGAAGAAGAGTGCACACAAGGTGTAAAGAATTACCCTGAATTGATCAAGGATTGGTGGGAATTCCCTGAAAAATTCAAAGCAGACACCCATGACATATATGCCACTGCATCCTTAGACATCCATATGATGTATGTGGCCATGATGTTGTGTAGACTTTTTGGGAAATAAAACTCCACTCACTTCCTATTATCATGGGTACCGATCATGCATGAATTTGCAGAGGGTTTTTATTTCAATTGGGCCAAGATATTATCAGACAGTTTGGCCAAGGAAATCACTGAATATCAATCATTGAAAGACAAAGGACGACTTGCCCCATTTTACATGTCGGCATACCTCATGGATGTCGTTTGTTATATGACGCCATTTCCTTTGATGGGATGAAGCTGGAATGCGACCATCATTGACCCGATACATTTATATCACTCCAGGATGTGGGAGGATAAATCAAAGGAATTATTTTATGAAATCTGCAACTATGTGGTGGTACCTATGCATATCGTTATATATGGTTGCCCACCCTCCAGGATTTCAGACCATATAGTGACTAACCTAGGAAAGATAGATGATTGGTACATTGAAGAAGCCTTCTATTATATGAGGGTCTTTGGATGTTCTCTTCCTCCACATGTCTTACCAATGTTCCTACCAGATCAACTGGTGTGCCGAGAGGTATCACATCAAACTGTGCTAGGAGGAATCAATAAAGAGCTCAAGGAAGCGTAGAAAAAGGTGTGGCCCACCTTTCCTTTGTAGGTTGGTAATTTTTCACTGTTAGATTTCAACCACTCAAAGGTAAAGGTCACAGCCCTAAAGGACATTAAGCTTGTAAACATTGAATTCAAGAAACATGATCCATAAAAGGTCGTAGGAAATCACATGGCTCTATACAATCTTAAGAGATATGAGCATGAAAATTCCCCACAGGATGAGATATTTCGAGGGGAAAGATATTATCAAGAGGTGTTGAGTTGAGTCCAGAATCTGGATCCAAACAAATTAGCTGAGCTACATAATTTTTAGAGACACCGAAGAAACATTTTACCCAAAGTATTACAGGGAGAAGTTCTAACATCTCCAGCCACACACGAAGTTGGAACCCAAAAGTTAGAAGCAAGAAGCTCTAGTGGGCTAAACATTCAAGAATATTTGGTGAAAATGGAGGTTTTGACACAGAGGGAAAATAATACACCATCAAATCAACCTGATGATCAAAAGAAGGCTCAGACTAAAGTTCTGATAAAAAAGGGAGAGGATGCATCGTTGTCTACACCAGAAAAGTCGTCTACTGATACAACAAGGCAACCATAGACCACCCAAATAGGTGACCCTATTATGTCTTTGTCCCCTTTACAGATCAGTCAGGCAAACCCAAGCACTGAAGTAGTGTTCATAGAAGATATTACTCCTATTTCAGTCGAAGAGATGCCTCCTTCCAACTTCTTCTTCAACAATAAGAGGAGAGTTGTAGTAAAAAGAGAAACGCACCAAAAGGAAGGTGCACCTGTCAAGAAACACATGGTTATATTGGATGGACAGCCCTTAGAAGAGGCAGACTTCTCTATGGAAGTGGCAGGCTCATTGGGAGCTTTTGCCACAGCCAATCGGTATTCAATTGGGAATTTGAAGGAACAATTGAAGTAGAAGGACCTGCTAGTAAGTCAATTGCAATGTCAACTAAAGGAAATGGAACAGAGTGTAAGAGATGAGATAAATAGGGGTTTTGAGAATATTATAGCCTGTGACATACTGGAAATTCAACAAGTCAAATTTAGTCTCAATGAAATGCATAAGAATGCACAGACAAGTAGAGAATGGGCCATTCAATAGGGGGAGTTGGTAAAACAACTGCAGGCCAAAATAAACTTGACTGAGAACACAATTGTAGATATGGCGGTTTTCCAAGCCCAACCATTGTAGGTGCACGAGAAACTGGAAACAACACAACAAAGCATTTTTACTAAGATAGAATATGTCTAAAACCATTATCAAGTGGTAGACCAATATTTAAATAAAATTGGCCTAAAGGAGAGAGAGTCCATTGCAACTCGAGATTCTTTCCAGGAGGCAGTTGTGTCATCATAAAAAGAGGAATTAACCATGGTCTCTAGATTGTCTCTTTCTGAGAAAACTTGAGGCGATATAATACTGAAAACCTGGGAAGCTAACATAGTTGAAAGTAAAATATTAGCTAAGGAGGTGAAGAAATATTATGAAGAAGCATTTCATTAACTCAACAAAGAGTCACTGGGCCTCAAAAAATATAATATCTTTGAATTCTTGTGGCAATTTGACATAGAAAAAAATCAACTTAACTTCAAGACAAACATGGAAGAATCTCGGGATGAAATCTTGCAGTTGAAACAAATTGATATTACCCAGATTAATAAATGGATAGTCAATCCTAGTTTGCAGCTACAATCTATATATTCATAATACAAAAGAATGGAACATAGGTTGCCTCTCTTAGAAAATAAGTTATATACTTTTGAGGTGAATGACATAACAAAGCCTTCCATATTGGTGTTGTAGTTAGTAGGCAAATGTGTGCAATGTGTCGAGAAAAGGAAATCTAGCGCGTCTGGGAAAAATTGAGATGACGTGGGTATATCATGTACTCAGATCATGATTAGATTCCAGCTATTTCTGAGCTAGAGAACAAGAAGAAGAAATGTCTCTGCCAACATGGCGAAGATACAAGGGAGATGCAAGTGAAACGTTTCAAATTTCACATATTGTAATATTTATTCTTTTCAAATTATGAGAATTCTAACCGCTTAGGGTTGAGAACATTTTGTATAAATACATAGTCTAAAGACTTAACATGGGCTTCCTATTTTTGTATTGTAACTAAGAAAACTCATCCTTTTGTGAGTATTAATACAAGTGCAGACAGGGATTCCAAATTTTGTGTAGTTTGAGTTATGTGCTTCTCTTGTATTCCATATCTCTAGTTTGATTTATGTCACTCCTTGATAAGTGAGAGATTACAATTTAGTATAACATCTACTGTAATCGCGTTTTATCGGTTATTTGATAAGAAAACAAATTTTCCTCTGTATTTTCTATTAGTAAATACAAGACCTGCAAGCTACTTGGATCACTGTATCTTTTATCCTTTCAAGGGTGTATTCTATATTTTCTTCTACTGTGAATAAGGTAATATTCATCAGTCATTGATGGCTCATTTTGTTTAATAGTTTTGTAAATTTATCTCGCATCACTTGATTTTATTACTCGACTCAGATGACGAAACATGACCTCTGTCCTATTCAGTTATTAATTTCATTTAAGGGTTAATTCTTATATAATTAACGGAATAAAAATAACCTTTTAAAACATTCCTTAAATTCCTGATGCCTTGACATTACTCTTTGATCGTTAAGTGTAATCTTAGGAACAACATATTTTTGGCGTCATTGTCGGGGACGAAGAAATGAAGTTATTTTTCCCTGGGAGAACGACATGGTAAGTTTCTCTCTTTGATAGTAAACAAATATTGAATACATTTATAACGATAAATTTTATCTTTCACTTGGCGAATCCAATATAGATAAAATGGCATTCGGTAGAAAGAATACCAGGAAGAACCCAAACGATCAACAGAATACGCTTGTATTCAATCCTGAAAATCTATTAAAACCAAGGGGATACCTCAAGCAGACTGCTGCATCCACAAGTAAGGTTTACCAACCCAAAACTATGCAAACTAATGCTAAGGTTCCACTTGAACAGTCACCCTCGCAAGAAGGTTATACACAAAGCCACTTTGGAGATACATCAACTGAGAATCTTGGAGCTAAAACCATAAACCCCGAGATGGTTCTACCTAATATTAAAGCCAAGATTGATTCGACTTCCACCTTGACTAGTAAGGGTAAAAGATCACTTTCGATACGCCTTTTATTAATATTTCCATGGTCCCCGAAGTAAAGGTTTTATCTCTCAAAAACTCTGAGGACTATATCTCTTACCCTGATTCAAATCATGTTGGTTCTCTTGTTTATATATATTGTAAATCTGAAGAACCCAGTCCTCATTTCCCTTTTCCCCCCTTTTCATATTTTCTGTCTCCTAATGGTTAGTTTCCAAAACCTCCTTCACTTCATTATGAGGGAGTAGAAAGGTCCCTACCAATTTACGAAAACCCTCTATTTAACTCCCGAAGTTCATCCCCTCGGCATCAAATGGATATTGTTGGAGGAGGTGGCACTGGAGGTGGTGTTGGATGAGGAGGCGCTCAAGGACCACCACCTCCACCCCCTAGGATTTTTTCCAAAGTGGTGGTGAGATATGCTCCTTTAGTCCTTCCCCTTGTCCTTCATGATTTTCCAGACAATTATATGAATAAATTACCGAAATTTATGGGAGAGGGATATTTAACTTCCACAAAGCACATAAACGTTTTTGACCAATTCTCTGATATCCTTGGCATTGAGCATGAGGATGTTTATTCAAGACTTCTGGTACAAAATTTTGAAGGTCAAGTAAGACTCTGGTTTCGAGGGCTTCAGGTAGGTTCTATAGCATCTTATGACGCACTAGAAAATGCCTTTTTAAGGCAGTGGGGAGAAAAGAAAGATCACTTGTATTATCTAACGAAGTTTGGAGCTCTGAGGAAAAAGACTTTCGATTCAGTCCTAGAATTCACCCATAGGTTTAATAAACTCTATCATAATATCCTAGTAGAAGTCAAACCCTCACAGCCTACAGCTAAGGTGACTTTCGCAGGGGATTTCGAGCCCAACGTTTCTCTAATTTTGAGGGAAAGGAAATATGTTGACCTCAAAAGAATGAAAGACAACACCATCGAAATTGATTCGAACATGATGGCATTAGGTAAAATAAAAGACAAGGACGAAACGTGAACCAAAGAAACCAAACGCTTTAGGGAACAAGATGAAACTTTCAGATCTGGGAGGTCAGCGGAAGACAAAATGGATGACATGGCTAAGATAATCAAAGAGTTATCAAACAAAATCTCGATAATGGAATTAGAACAGGATAAACTTGATCCCTTTGCTAGGAGATATTTCAAAAGGAATCCCAATCCCCATATCCAACAGAGACCAGTAAAAAATGAGGATCAAAAAATCAAATCCCCTTTTAAAACATAAAACTTTATGCAAAGTGATGATGTACAAGACTTTGAGGGGTTAGACGAAGATATTGATAATATTAGTGATAACGATGAAGAACCTCACCTAACCAGATGGGATTATGAAAATTATTTAGGTCAAGAACCACTATTTGGAAACAAGGTAAGTATAAATAATATGGGATAATCTAATTATCAAGGAATCGTCGACTCTATAATGGTTGATCTTCAACAAAAATATAATTTAAGGCCTAGAGATAAAAATTATACAACTTCTCCACCAAGAAAGATCTTGTCGAGAAGTAAAACAAATGAGGCATCTCAACCATCCACTGAAACACAAGCTTCCAAAACAAAAACAGCTAAAACACAAGATGCCAAAACAAAAACAGATGAAACACAAGCTGCCAAGACAAAACAGCTGAAACACAAGCTGCCAAAACAAAGATATCCAAAACCAAATCAACACAAACCAATAGACAAGAAAAAATGGAAATAGAGATCCCAACCAGAGATGTTGAAAAGACAATTGGAAGTTTCAATATTGAAAAATTAAATTAATAAAATCAAAATTCCTATGCCCCTGGTCAAATTAGCAAAAAATACGACGTATAGAAAACAAATTGCCAAAATGATAAATTTCTTAGATGCCGAAAGTCATGCATATACTATTAATTTAGAAGATGATAGACCTACTATAATGTTTGGTCTGCATATTGAAAATGCTAAAGACCGTATTGCTCCTTTTTATATTACGTTGACTGTGCATGATCACCTACTCCATAAATGTATGTTGGATTCTAGAGCCTCCCACAACTTAATTCCCAAAGTTATTATGGAAAAACTGGGTCTTGAGGTTACCAGACCATACTGAGATCTATATTATTTTGATTCAATAAAAGTTAAATGTCTTGGCATGATAAAATATTTGGTGGTTAATCTTGGATGTAGTCATTGTTAATGTTCCTACGAAGTATGGCATGTTGTGATCCAGGTCTTGGGGTGCTTAACTTGGAGGATCACTTCAATTGGACATGATGTATGCTATGATCCCAATTTTCGGTGGATAGTACACACGTCTATATAGAGAGACAAGGTTGGCATATACCGTAAGTGACCCACAAAACCCAAATAATTACCCTGTATATGTCGTTGATCAGGATTTAGGAAACTATATATTATCAATTGATGATGGTTTCGATGAATGTACAGAATAAAGTTGTTCAGAAGAAGAAAACAAAAAAGAAAAAATAGAAAAAACAAACAAAAGTGTAAACAACGTGGGAGTTTGGAAAATGTTTTTTGATGGTGCTTTGTCCTGGGAAGGAGCAGGAGTCGGGGTGTTGTTTGTGGTGCCTGGAGATGAATTCATTATTCCTTTCTCATATAGATTGCAGTGGGGCATTGACTATACCAATAACGTATGTGAGTATGAAGCTCTGGTCTAAGCATTAGAAGTTGCCAGGAAGCTGAAAATTGGAAATTTAATAGTCTACGATGATGCAGAACTAATTGTAAAATAGATAAGGCAACAATATCAAGTCAAACATCCAAGGATGAGGTCGTACAAAAAATGCACCTGAGATTTGATAGAAAATGTTTTCTCATCGTTTAATATTCATCATATTCCCAGGATACAAAACCAACAAGCTAATTCCCTAGAAAAAGCGGTTGCTACTTTTATGCCACCTATAGTCTTAAAGCTAAAATATCACATAGAAATGAGGCACATGCCTTCAATACCAAACAATGTTCAACACTAGTAGGTCTTTGAAGACGATGAGCAGATCAAGCAATTTTTGGAAATGGTTGATGAATTTTCTGAAACACACATTGATCAAGAAAATCAGAACGACCCTACTTGGATCATGCAGGAAGATGAAGATCCTCAAAAGATCCAGGATAAGATAGCTAACCACAACATGTTGGTGATGAAAAACAATCAAATTCCTAAGAGTCTGATTACATTAGAAACATTATTTGATAAGGATGATATACCCCTAAAGTATACCTTGCAACTTCATCCCAAAGAGGTTGAAGATTGTGATATTGGCACTAAGGAAAACCCTAAAATGGTAAAAATATCTAAATACCTTTCACCCGAAATGAAAAATAAATATCTTGAGTTACTCAAACAGTACAAAGATGTCTTTGTTTGGTCTTATGATGAATTGAAAACTTACGATACCACTGTCATCGAACACAAAATCCCTTTGAAATAAGGCATAAAACCTTTCAGGAAGAAACTCAGACACATAAATCCTATACTCTTGTCTATGATAGAAAGAGAGGTAAAAAATATCCTTGATGATAAGATTATTGTTCCACTCAGGTATTCCAAGTGGGTGGCTAACTTAGTTCCAGTCAGGAAAAATAACAGTGAAATCAGACTCTATGTGGATTTCAGGAACCTAAATAGATCACCCCTTAAAGACAACTATCTGCTCCCTAAAATGGATCACATTCTAGAAAAAGTGGTCTGGGCTAACCGAATGTCCATGATTGATGGATTTTCAAGTTACAATCAAATTGCGTTCCATGAAGATGACAAAGAGAAAACCGCGTTTACCACTCCATGGGGTACATTCATGTATGATAAAATGCCTTTTGGTTTGATGAACGTAGGGGCCACTTTCCAATGAGAAATGGACATCACCTTTGTCGGTGAGAGAGATAAGTTTGTCGTCATTTATCTTGATGATCTAACTATTTTTTATAACTCATATGCAGAGCACCTGGTACATCTCAAACAGACGTTCGAGAAATGCCGAAAATTCAATTTGTCACTCAACCCTAAGAATTCCCATTTTGCAATGCAAGAAGGTAAACTCTTGGGCCACATAGTATCTAAAGAAGGAATAAAAATCAACCCTAAAAGAATTGAAGCTATAGATATAAAAACATTCCTAGGAAGAGAAAGGAAATCCAGTCTTTTCTAGGGAAAATAATTTTTTTACGAAGATTCATTCCAAACTTCGCTAAAATTGTTAAACTGATTACAAATATGCTGAAAAAAGACAGCGAGGTCAAATGGACAACTGAAGCTAAAGCATCCTTTGAATGCATTAATAAAATTATAGGAGAAGCATCGGTGCTATCTAGAACATATTATACGAAATAATTCTTGATTTTTTCATTTTCCTTTGAACATACTATCGTGTTCGTGCTCTTACGGAAGAACGAT
This sequence comes from Picea engelmannii, assembly GCA_009831015.1. Classification (NCBI taxonomy): domain Eukaryota; kingdom Viridiplantae; phylum Streptophyta; class Pinopsida; order Pinales; family Pinaceae; genus Picea; species Picea engelmannii. Next base: position 412,682 of record ML778525.1, read on the forward strand.
GAAGGTTTCGAGAAACCGATAGCATTTTTCAATAAAAGTCTCAGAAACACAAAGTTGAGATATGATATACTGGAAAAATAGGCATATGCAATGGTGAAATCCCTCAAATCTTTCAGGACTTATGTGCTTCATTCCAAGGTGATTTCCTATGTACCAACCAACGCGGTCAAGGACATATTGGTTCAGCCTGAAAGTGATGGAAAAAGAGGTTGATGGTTAGCCAAAATTCAGGAATTCAACCTTGAGTTAAAACCGACCAAACTCGTCAAGGGTCAAGGCCTGGCTAAGCTATTATCCAAATCAAATTTCATAGCAGACGGGATAAATCATATGAAAACTTATGAAGACTTTCCAGATATATAATAATTTTATGTGAAAATACCTGGGACTCTGATTCAAGAAAAAATCTCTTCCTCAGCTTGGTATGACGACATAGTTTCATATATCCTGACTCTTCAGTTTCCAAGTGACATGACTCCTTCCAAGGCGAGAATGTTGAAGTTGCACATGGTAAAATATTGTATCATTGATAACCAATTATATTGGAAGGATCCCCTAGGATTTTTATTAAGCTTCTTAATAGAATCTGAAATGGAGAATGTCATAAATGAGTTTCATGAAGGGGTGTGTGGAGGACATCACGCATGGAGAGAAAAGACCTATAAAATCCTGAGAGATAGATACTATTGGCCAAACTGTTCACTGACATGAATACTAAAGTCAGAGCCTGTAATTTCTATCAACAATTCTCAGGAAAACAAAACCTTCCCGCACTACCCTTGATTCTGGTCAAAACATAAGCTTCATTTCAACAATGGGGTATGGATTTCATAGGAGAAATCCATCCACATTCAAGTTCACAGAATAAATGGATCTTAACTTCCACAGACTATTTCACTAAATGGGTGGAGGCCATTCCAACACGAAACACTACAGACTCAGTGGTGATCAATTTCTTAGAAGAAAATATTTTATCAAGATTTGGTTGTCCTTGGAAGATAGTTACTGAAAATGCCCAAGTTTTTAAATCCATGGAGATGATCAGTTTTTTTCAAAGTAGAATATTGTACTAGGAAATTCCACAACCTATTATCCTCAAGGCAATGGATTAACCGAATCATCAAATAAGAGCTTAATCACCATAATTAAAAAGGTGTTGACTGAAAATAAGAAAACCTGGCATGTTCATTTGAAATATGCTTTGTGGGCAAATAGAATCGACACTAATAAGTCAATTAAAATGTCTCATTTCCAAATGGTGTATGGTACTGACATAGTCCTGCCCATAAACCTTGCTCTTCGTGTGATGAAGCTTTGGCAAGACTTGAAAGAAGAACCTAATGATGTCACCAGAAGAATAAACCAGTTAATTGAAGTCCAGTAAAATAGGGCTGAAGTGGATGAGAAACTTTAGAAGTATCAATATAACATGAAAGCCTTTGATAAAAATGATAAATATAGATAATTTCTCCCTAGCGACCTAGTGTTGAAGTGGGATGCTAGAAAATAAGACGTTGGAAAGCATGGCAAGTTCGATCACATCTGGTTTGGACCTTTCAAGATCACATCTTCTAAGGGAAAGAATTCATTCTTATTAGAGAACCTTGATGGGAAAATCCTTAGCACCCCTATCAACGGGTGTTACCTGAAATACTTCATGCAATGATGAGTTTCCAAATTCTCATTGTGCATACTGGTTTGATTTTTGTATTTTGATTTTCAATTTTTTTGTTTCTTTGGTAAGTTTTTACTTTCATTGTAAATACAGCCAGGTTTGTTGATTTCATAAAAACAGAAAATAAAAAAACTAGTAACACCTATTGTTTCGTTCTTTTATGAAGTTTCTGAAATTTCACATGTTTATTTTTATGCAGAATACTTGTTGATAGATGAGAGATAAGGATGTATCAGAAACAAACACTCACTTTTCAGGACATTAGCTTTCTCTCAAAACAGGTGATAAATAAATGGTTTACTTGGTTGGAAATGTAAATAAAATCTGAGGTATGAGCTTCTACCCTACTGACCCAAGTTAAATTTTCAAGGGGATCTCACTAAATAAGAAAGAAGTCTCATCCATATAAATATTGTCACCTGATAAAAAACCAGCGAAATATAAGAACTATGGCCTAATCCTAAAAGTTTTCTCTGAGTTTGGATAAAAATTAAAACTAAAATAAAAAGTGAAATAAAATTTATAAAAAAAAAATAGGAATAAAAAGACCTTAAAGAAAATAGGAGAATCAATAAACAAGCTTGTGTGGGATTGACCTTGTTCGCAACAGAACATTTGAATATTCTTTATGTTTTATTCTGCCCATCCTGAAGCTTTATTTTCCTACGACTCTCAATACCCCTCCCTGGTCTTCATAGAGAGAAAATACTTCACCTTAACTCTGAAAACTTAGAAACATGTCTTCAAAGCAATGTTAGGCGAAAATTTATACACCTCTCAATTTAATTGAAAGAAAGTATGTCTAAGTTAATCCTAATAACTTTAGCTCTCTTATACAGTTTAAACTAACTAGTTCTCTCAAGTTTGATTCCTTAATTTAAAATCCCCTATAAAATCTTCTCAATAGGTGAAGGTGTATTGAAGATTAGGAGAAAATTAGTTTCGAAGTATACTAAGAAATTATGACAGACCTTTTCCTTTGAATATATTAAACATATATCATCCCTTGTATGTTACATACAGATTGATTGCCCCCACTTCATGTATTAAAATATAACACAGATGGTGAAAGGAAATTCATAAAATGATTGCCCCCATCTAGTCCAAAGAAAATGGTGAAAGGAAATTCAAGAAATCAATTTCCCCCATTTTGCCCAAAGAAAAAGAGAGATGATGAAAGGAAATTCATTAAATGATTTCCCTCATCTCAACATTTAAGTGCAAAATTACTTATTGAAGTGGTGAAAGGAAATTCAATGGGAAAAGTAGATAACTTCATTGGGGTACTAAACAGGCTCGTTGGCAGTGAAGCAATGTCTATAATATATGTATGGTTGTCATACGTATCTACATGATATAGTCTGACATCTAATTATTTTTCAGTAATATTTACATTCTGAACCAACGAGGGATCCCCCTAAGAAATTATGTTACATATACTTAACCTTGATGCGAACTAAATCGATCAAAACTTGATATTTTGGCTAAAGTTACTTTGATTATCTTAAGAAAATCTGAATACAGTTTTAAGAAAGAGAAATTTCAAATAGGCTGACTGAAGGTCATGATTTGATGTGTTTTAAGGTCTTCTAAGTTTTGGCCGAAACTCTTTTTCTTACTTTGATTATGTTCCAAATGTGTTTCCCAAAAATTCAATAATGACTCCATTTACCCAATAAAGGCACTTGGTATACTGTTCTTCTACGTCTCGCAGGGAGACACGATCCCTAGATGGAGCCTATGTTGGAACACATATGTTTTTCTAAAATTTAGACTTTAAATAGATTTCTTTCCCATTTAAAATAAAAACAACGCGCGCTTGATTCTCATTGTCGATGAAGTCTTCCATCTAATCAAATGATCCTAATATCTTAGGAGTTATGGAGCCGCCTACTCGTTAACGAGTCAAATCATTAAAGAATACTTTGGAGTTTCAAGTTTCGTACTTCAGGCATTTCAACATGCCCCACCTTCAAAGTCCCGATACATGAAAAACGTTCGATCCTAGTCACCATATACACGCATACCTTCCTAAACTTTAACACGTCACTGCAGGAAGCAACCCTTCGGGAAAACGACAGAAGATATAACTTGCAAATCTATGAAAAGCAAAGTCTAGAAATATTAAACCTTAGTTAAATAAACTAATATCAATTAAAGGTAATTAATAGCTTCACACACTCAGAGTTCGGATATCCACCATCCATTGCATCCTAAACTCATGAAACCCGAACTCATATAATGTCTTAAGCGTTAAACGGATTTTATTAAAGATTAAATACAATTAGCGAATAATCAATCACTTCGTGGTTTCGAGCTTTGGAAATCATATATCGAGTTTTTATCGAATACCCCAAGGTCCGAAGGACCGAAAAGAGTTAAGGTTAAATATGATTAATTAACAAGTTAAACACTATTAGCACATGTTAATTTTTCGTTGAATCATAGTTCGAGTAAATTCAAATTTCATCTATGCATATCTCGGTCATGAACTACCAAACATTAATGACATTAATAGTCGATCTAGGGAAAATGATTTCAAATAAGATCTCGGATCACCACCCAAAATATTTTCATTAAGTGAAGTAAACATATTGTCAGTGAAGGTATACACAAAATTGATGCACTTAAGGCAAAAAATATATTGCATTCTGAATTCTATTTGCGCTTTTCATAGAGAAAGCTTAGCAAGATAATAAGTTTTGTGCATTTTCTATGATAGGCAACACAGTTCTGAGTTTACTACTATCATGGCTCGATAGAAAATGGTTAAAGCGGTTGGTGAGAGATCGAGCCAGAACACAGATATCCTATCAAACACATCGTCGAGAGCTGTCGAGACCATAAGAAACTTGGATGCAGGTCTGTGATATCCTACAATATGAGCTGAGTAATTGTCCAGAAGAGTCAGATTATGAGGGGACCAAAACTCAAGCGACGAATCTCAAATATGCAGCCCAATCCGAGCTGCATAAGATAGCCACGCAACCAAGACTCGTGTTGTATAACGACATGATAGGCTGGGCCTTAGAGAATGTTGACATATCAACTAGGACCATCCACAATTCACAGAAATATGTTGTTGGATCTTTTCGACCATACCATATCCAGGTGATATATGAATTGTCTCTAGCATTCAAACACAGTTATAATGCCTCTTTATTAAAGGAGTTCGATGAAGAAGAGTGCCCACAAGGTGTAAATAATTACCCTGACTTGATCAAGGATTGGTGGGCACACCCTGATAAATTCAGAGAAGACACCCACAGCGTATAAGCCACTGCATCCTTAGACGTCCATATGATGTATGTGGCCATGATGTTGTGTAGAATTTTTGGGAAAGAAAACTCTACTCACTTCCTTTTATCATGGGTATCGATCATGCATGAAGTTGTAGAGGGTTTTTATTTCAATTGGGCCAAGATATTATCAGACAGTTTGGCTAAGGAAATCACTGAACATCAGTCATTGAAAGCCAAAGGATGACCTGCCCCATTTTACATGTCGACATACCTCATGGATGTTGTTTGTTATATGACACCATTTCCTTTGATGGGTTGGAGCTGGACTCCAACCAGCGCTGAACCGATACATTTATATCACTCCAAGTTGTGGGAGGGTAAAGAAAATGACTTATTCTACGAAATCTACAACTATATGGTGGTGTTGATGCATATCGCTATATATGGTTGCCCACACCCCAGGATTTCAAACTAGATAGTGGCTAACCTAGGAAATATAGTTTATTGGTACATTGAAGAACGCTTCTCTTATATCAGGGTCTTTGGATGTTCTATTCCTCTGCATGCCTTACCAATTTTCCTACCAGATCGACTGGTGTGCCGAGAGGTAGCACATCAAACTCTGCTAGGAGGAATCAGTAAAGGGCTCAAGGTAGCGCAGAAAAAGGTGTGGCCCACCTTTCCTTTGCAGGTTGGTAATTTTTCACTATTATATTTCGGCCACTCAAAGGTAGAGGTCGCGGTCCTAAAGGACATTAAGCTTGTAAACATTGAATTCAAGAAACATGATCCACAGAAGGTCATAGGAAATCACATGGCTCTATACAATCTTAAGAGATATGAGCATGAAAATTCCCCACAAGATGAGATATTCCGAGGGGAAAGATCTTATCAGGAGGTGTTGAGTCAATTCTAGACTCTGGCTCCAAATGAATTAGCCGAGCTAGATAATTTTCAAAGACACCGAAGAAACAATCTGCCCAAAGTCTTACAAGGAGAATTTCTGACATCTCCAGCCACACACGAAGTTGGAACCCATAAGTTAGAAACAAGACGTTCCAGTGGGATAAACATTCAGGAAGATTTGGTGAAAACAAAGGTTTTGACACAGAGAGAAAATATTGCACCATCAAATCAACCCAATTATCAAAAGAAGGCTCAAACTGAAGTTATGATCAAAAAGGGAGAGGATGCATCGTTGTCTACAGTAGAAAATCTAGATACTGATACAGCAGGACAACCACAGACCACCCAAATAGGTGACCCTATTATGTCTTTGACCCCTTTACAGATCAGTCAGGGGAACCCAAGTGCCGAAGTAGTGTTCATAGAATATATTAATCCTATTTCGGTCGAAGGAATTCCTCCTTCCGACTTCTTCTTCAGCAAGAAGAGGAGAGTTGTAGTAAAAAGAGAAATGCACCAAAAGGAAGTTGCACATGTCAAGAAACACAGGGTTCTATTGGATAGACAAGCCTTAGAAGAGGTAGACTTCAATATGGAAGTGGTAAGCTCATTGGGAGCCTTTTCCACAGCCAATCGGTATTCAGTTGGGAATTTGAAGGAACAATTGAAGAAGAAGAACCTACTGGCAAGTCAGTTGCAATGTCAACTAAAGACAATGGAAAAGAGTGTAAGAGATGAGATGAATAGGGGTTTTGAGAAGATTAGAGCATGTGACAGACAGGAAATTCAGTAACTCAAATTCAGTCTCGATGAAATGCATAAGAATGCACAGACAAGTAGAGAATGGGAAATTCAGCAGGGAGAGTTGGTAAAGCAACTGCAGGCCAAAATAAACTTGACTGAGAACACATATGTAGATATGGTAATTTTCCAATCCTAGGCATTGGAGGTGCATGAGAAACTGGAAACAACACAGCAAATCCTTTTTACTAAGATAGAAGTTGTCCAAAACCATTATCGGGTGGTAGACCAATCTTTAAAAAAATTGGCCTAAAGGAGAGAGAGGCCATTATAGCTCGAGCTTCTTTCCAAGAGGTAGTTGTGTCGTCAGCAAAAGAGGAAGTAACCATGGTCTCTAGATTGTCTCTTTCTGAGAAAACGCGAGGCGATATAATAATGAAAATATGGGAAGCTAACATAGTTGAAAGTAAAATATTAGCTAAGGAGGTGAAGAAATATTGTGAAGAAGAATTTCATTCAATCAAAAAAGAGTCACTTGGCCTCGAAAAATATAATATCTCTGAAGTCTTGGGGCAAGTTGACATAGCAAAAAATCAACTTAACTTCAAGACAAACATGGAAGAGGCTCAGGCTGAAATGTTGCAGTTGAAACAAATTGATATTACCCAGATTAATAAATTGATAGTCAATCCTAGCCTGCAACTATAGTCTATATCTGCAGAAGACAAGAGAATGGAAGATAGGCTGCCTCTCTTAGAAAATAAATTATATACTTTTGAGGTGAATGACACAACAGAGCCTTCCAGATTGGTGGTGCAGTTCATAGGCAAATGTGTGCGATGTGTCGAGAAAAGGAAAGCTAACACGTCTGGGAAAAAATGAGATGATGTGAGCATATCATGTACTTAGATCATGATTAGAGACCAGTTGTTTATGATCTAGAGAACAAGAAGAAGAAACGTCTCTGCCAGCGTGGCGAAGAGACATGGGAGATGCAAGTGAAATGTTTCAAATTTCACATATTGTAATATTTACTCTTTTCAAATTATGATAATTCCAACCACTTAGGGTTGGGAACATTTTGTATAAATACATAGTCTAAATTTCTTGCCGTATTGTAACTAAGAAAACTAATCCTTTTGTGAGTATTAATACAAGAGCAGACAGGGATTCCAAATTTTGTGTAGTTTGAGTTATGTGTTTCTCTTGTATTCCATATCTCTAGTTTTATTTATGTCACTCCTTGATAAGTGAGTGGTTACAGTTTAGTATAACATCTACTGTAATCACGTTTTATCGGTTATTTGATAAGAAAGTAGTTTTTCCTCTGTATTTGCTATTAGTAAATAAAAGACCTGCAAGCTACTTGGATCATTGTATCTTGTATCCTTTCAAGAGTGCATTCTATATTTGCTTCTACTGTGAACAAGGTAAGATTCATCTGTCATCGATGCCTCATTTTGTTTAACATTTTTGTAAATTTCTCTCGCATCACTTGATTTTATTACTCGACTCAGACAATGAAATATGACCTATATCCTATTCAATTATTAATTTATTCAAGGGTTAATTCTTATATAATTAACGAAAGAAAAAGAACCTTTTAAAAGATTCCTTAAATTCTTGATGCCTTGACATTACTCTTTGAGACTTAAGTGTAATATCAAGAATAAAAAAAGATATATTTGTTGTAGTAGAAAATGTGAGAAGACAGGGGATTCTTGGAGATGGCAGGGGGAACCATTAATGGGTAAGTGTTATTGTCCTCGAGGAATGAGGACGTAGAATGGATATCGTGTATAGGGTGTGATGGCTCGATTGACATGAACTGAATGTCACGATACTCTGGATGGTACCTCATTCATGCGGAGACTGACGAAGAAACATAAAAAATGTCAGTGATGTGAGCAACAATATGGAGAGCTTGAGGGGGCTCATGCAAGGATGTGTGGCGTACTGTGGCTAATATTTGGTGAAATTGAGGTAGAGCTAGGAAATGATGGGTGTAGTGGGCATATTTTGAGCATATGGCACAAGAGAAATTGGTTTGTAACCCTTTCTTGCATGCGGTTGAGGACTTTGTAGTAGCATTTGAAGTACTTGGTGGAGTGGTAAGCAATGGGGTTGCTTTGGGGAGTTGTATAAGATTGCGTAACTCGAGAAGAGTAGGACATATTTTACTGGGGTGTCCTTCTCTTTTGCATAGTGCGCAAGGAGGTTGAGATCAGGGAGGAAGTAGAGCTATGAGCTCGTTCTTCCTTATTTTTCCCCCAGTGGTAGTGGTGTTACCTCCATTTAGGGGTAAGGGTGGTGTGGCATGATCCTGTACTGGGATTTGCATTGGTAATACCTCTGTGTGAGGAGGGAGAGATGGTATATGAACCATAGTGGGTGGATGGATATACCATACAGGGATGGTGAGCACCATGTTGGGAAGGGTTAGAGTAGAAACTACCTGGAATGCTTGGACTCTGGGTGGGGGGGTAGAGAAAGGGGATTTGGGTAATGGATTGAGGGATTGTCTCCCAAACTGGTATTTTCCCCTGGAGGGGGGGGGAATCTGGGACAAGTGGTTCAGTGGTGGTTTCATGGAATTCCTGAGGTAGGATTTCTCCGACTAGTGGAAATTCAATGTGGGGAGAGGCCTCATTGAGAGGATTATTGTCTCCGATATATTTTCCATTAGAGGAAACTACACACACTTGTGCTGACATGGAAGGATGTAGGAGAGGTGGTGCTCCATGATAAGTCCCTAATCCGGATTTTATGAGCAGAATGAAATGAATGCAGATTATTAACAGGTGCTTAACACAAAATAATAGAGATACAGTAAAACTAGTTTTCTATTTAATAACGAAATAAGCTGAAACTGTAAAATGCAGCGGAAACAAGCTTGCTGGAATGGTGGTGGCTTATCTCTGAGAAGAGATGTGACGGCTACGTGCATTCGCAAGAAGAAGATTACAGTGAGGCTCTGAAGGAATTTTTACAATAAACAAGAATGTCAAAAACCCTAGACATCCAAAAACCTAACCCTAGGAGATGAAGTGCCAAAAGTCATGTGGGCCCCGTTTGGGTAAGTTAGTACATCAACTTCTCGGGGTCGTAACTTTTGCATACGATATTCGTTTTAGGCGTGTGATAGCCTGTTGGAAAGGCATCATTGAGGAGATTCATTTTGGGGGCTCAATCATGCCTTTGGCTATCATTGAGGAGCTAGATATAGAAAAACCTTCATTTAGGCCCTCAAAATGGCCCCGGAAGTTAAAACTGCAAAAAATAGTAAATTGCCAAAATTGTCAGAAAACTGTTTTGAGCCAGTTGGAAAAGGTGGGTGGCCACCGATATCCATATGGATCAATCCTCCCTCCTTAGGAAGAAATGGTATCCATTGCATTGAGGTCCCCCATCAGATGAGGAAAGTTTTGTTGAATTTGGCCCCGGGTGAGCCACTTGCCTTGGTGTAGGAGTTTCCCTGCTTTAACGACTCGATAAAGATGGATCCTTTGTTGTCGAGTTCCCTTGATCTATGTATCCAAAATCTTATCATTGGATGCCTGTTGTATGTAGTCAGGGTTGAGATATGTTGGTGTTAGTTGTTCTGATACTTCTAAGGTGTCCAATAATGGTGGGAAATAAGGGCGAAGGAGATCCACGTTGAACACTGGGTGCAGGCCAAGGAACGGAGGAATGTTGAGCTCAAAAGCATATCTCCCCACGGACTTGGTGATAGTGTACAACCCATAATGGAGTGGAAGAATCTTTCGATGGGGTCCTATAAGGCGTTCTTTCTGCAAGTGCAACCAAGCTTTTTCGCCCACCTGGAACTTATGTGGCACCCGATGTTGATCATGGTGTTGTTTGTACTTTTAATTAGACTTCTGTAGGATATCTTGAACCTGTTGGTGGATGTGCTAGATCCACTCAATGAACCGGGTGTCTTTGTCAGCTTCAGTTGGAGAAGGATATGAGTCAGTCGAGGTGATCGCAAGGGGAAGTGAAACATCTATGGGACCCAATGGTTGGAATCCCAACCCCACCTGAAATGGGTTGTGGTCGGTTGAGCTATGAAGGGCTCGGTTATAGCTATGCAGGACATAAGGAAGGATCTCATCCCATGTGTGAGGGTTCTTTGAATTATACATGCAAAGGATATGCACAATCATTCAAATTACAACCTCGGTTTGGCCATCTGTTTGGGGGTGGAAGGCCATGGATTTGGTGAGCTTGGTGTCTAGCAGTGACCAGAGGCTTGATTCGAATGTGATAAGAAATCGACTATCCCGATCTGAGACAATGGTTTGTGGGATTCCAAAATGTACCTAGACTCATTCAAAGAAGAGCTTGGTAGTGGCCTCTGTTGTGATGCTCTTCTTGCTTGCAACCAAAATCACCATCTTAGAAAAGCGATCAAAAACCACAAAAACATAGGCATTTCCCTGCTTGGAATGGGAGGCCCGACATGTAGTCCATTGAGATGGATTCCCATGGCCTATCAGGAGTAGGAAGAGGGGTGTACAGGCCCTATTTCTTAGTGTTCAGTTTGGCAATAGCGTAGGCAGTGGAGGACTTGATATACTTGTTGACCTCTTGTCAAAGTTTCAGCCAGTAGAAATGTTTCTATAGCATCGCCACTGTCTTTTCAATGCTAATGTGTCTTGCCACCCGACTGTAGTGGGCTTCCCAAATCAGCTTCGCTCACTCACTTGATGGAACACAAATATGGCCTAGATGACACAAAAACCCATCCTGAAGATAGAAATTATCGACAACTGTGTTTGCACCCAACATTTGGTAGGTGGTGGTGAAGTCAGGGTCTGTTTCATAGAGTTGGGGCCATCCCGATGTCTCATGTCTGCAAGAGTCTAGCACCGTGGTGAGTGCCGCGACTGGAGGTCTGTTGAGGCAATCAGCGATGCGATTGGTGATTCCTATTTTATACTTGATGTTGAGGTGGAATTGTTGCAAGTATGTGGACCACATTTGATGGAAGTCATTCTACAATTATCCCTGTGTCTGCATGAACTCCAATGGCTTATGATCAGTGTGGATGACTGTCTCCTTCCCAAGAATGTAATGTCTCCACTAGCGATAGGCTTGTACAATGGAGTATATTTCATTTTCGTAAGTAGGGTACTTATGGTCAGTATCTAACAGTGTCTCACTATGATAGGCCATGGGGTGGCCGTGCCAAGTGAGAATGGCGCCCACAGCATAGTCTGAAGCATCTGTCTCAATTTCAAAGGGATGTTGTAGGTTTGGTAGTGAAAGTACTGGGGTTGAGCACAAGCGTTGCTTCAAATCATCGAACGCTTGTTGTTGGGATCGGCCCCACACAAATTTTTCCTTACCACCACCCCTGTTTATTTAGCTGAGGGCCCATGCAATATGGGAGAATCCCAACACGAACCTGTAATAGAAATTGGCAAGGCCCAAGAAGCTCTGAAGCTCAGTGAGTTTTGTTGGGGCTGGCCAGTCACGGATGACTTGGATCTTGCTTGGATCCACATGTACGCCATGTTGATCAATGATGTATCCCAGGTAATGGACCCTGTCCATGCCGAAGGAGAATTTTTCCAAGTTGACGTATAGCTTGTGCTGTCGCAGGGTATGCAGAACCTATTGAATATGCAGCAAGTGTTCGACCCAAGTCTTGTTGTAAATTAGAATGTCATCAAGATACACCACTACAAAAGTATTGGTGAATGGTCACAAGATATCATGCATCATCCTCATGAAAGTGGCTGGAGCATTTTTCAAACCAAAGGGCATGACCAACCATTCAAAAAGGCCTTCCTTTGACTTGAAGGCAGTCTTCCATACATCTGTTTTTTCTATCGAGACATGGTGGTAGCTAGACTTCAAATCAATCTTATTGAAGTATTTGGCCCCCGTGAGTTGATCAAGGAGGTCGTCAATTCGAGGAATCGAGTACCGATTTATGACTATGATTTTATTCAGAGCCCGGTAATCAATACAAAGTCACCAAGTTCCATCTTTCTTCTGTAATAGCACGATTGCGCTCCTACAAGGTGATGAGCTGGGACGAATGTGCCCTTTGTGGAGCAGTTCTTGTATCTATCACTTGATCTCCTCATTCTCTAACAAAGAGTGGAAATAGACTGGCCCATTGGGAAGCGGTGCATCGGGGGTCAGATCGATGGGGTGCTTGACCTGACAGTTCAGAGGTACCCCTCTAGGTGAGGAGAAGATATCTGAGTATTCTTCCACGACCTTATCTACTTGATTCTACTGTGTGGAGAGGTCGGCCACAGAGACCCTGGATGTGGCTGTGATCTTTCTCTTATTCTAAGAGAGAATCACGAAGAAGAAAAACTTCCTCGTCTGAGTGATGATCTTCCTGCATTGCTTAGCAGAGATCAAGGAAATAACACTAGGTGGGACTACCTCGGGTATCTTGTACAATTTCCTATTCAAAGTAATAATAAAACTACAAGGCCTAGACTCATATACAGCATGATGTTTCCATAAATAAGGTTGGCCCAAAAGAACATCACAAACTTCAAGAGGAGCAACATCACATAATACCTCATCTTTGAAGGGCCTGATGTTGTACGACATTTGACACTGTTGGCTGATGCGGAGATCACTTCCTTGGCAGAGCCATCCAATGGTGTAGGGTTGTGGGTGAGGCATTGTTGGCAGGGAGAGATGCTTGACAACCTCTACTAAGATTAGGTTCTTCTGGCTACCACTATCAACGATGAAGTGAAGCGGGGTAAATTTTACCCACATCTGTGAATGGAAGAGGTGCTCTCCTTCTTCTAGCTCGTCTGGTTCACTAGGATGGAGCTTGGTGGTAGCAATGGTGGCACAGGGTTCCACATCAATGATCTGTCTTCCCCTTTCTAGTTCTTTCTTAGAGTCAGAATCCACATCTGATTCAAAGACTTTCACTTCAGCCACCAACGACTTCTTTGAGCAGTAGTCAGCAATGTTATGCCAAGGGCTCTTATGGAAGTCGCACCACTTCCTGGTATCTTTCTTTGTCTTTCTGGTGTCATTTGCTTGCGGCTTGGACTTATTGTCCTGATACTGTCCATATTTTATCTATCCTTTGTTATATGGGTTGTGGCCTCCCTTTCCCGACTTTTGTTGTGAGGGGTTCCCAGGCCCAAATTGCTGCATCTTTTGTTTGAGCTTCTGCTAGATTTTGACGACATATTGGTAGGCCGCACCCAAGGATGAGATGTCCAGAAATTTCATTTCAGTATGGATGTATCTATGCAGAGCACCATGATACTTGAGCACTAGATGTCGCTCCAAATCTTTGATACCCATCTTGGTGCACAAGGTATGGAAGATATTTGTTAAATCGGGCATTGCTTGGTCTCTTTCTTGTCGCAGTGTGGTCCATTTGGTATACAGGTCGTCATAACTTCCGACAAGGTAGTATTGTTCCTTAATAGCATCCCTGAAGGATTACCAGGTGGCTATGACTGAAAATAATGAGGTTTCCTCTATTTCCTTTTGCTCATAGAAAGTTTCCCATCAATCTTTGACATGGGGAATTAATTTGAGGAGCGCAAAAGTAATCTTTTCTCTATTCGAAAAGTTATGGATAGAAAAATACCCTTCTAGTAGATTCAACCACTTGTCTACATCATATGTGTCTATCTGACTTTCAAATATAGGAATATCAAAGTTTATTTGTACCTTGAAGGGGGTGGCGCCTCCATTCAAAGAAGATGTGTTGCATGTTGGTAGCCGCCGAAGGATTTGCACGAAACTATCCATCATCTCGTTCCTTTATTGCGTGAGGGCTTCCTCAATCAACAGTTTGAAAGGATATCCTATCCCATCATATTTCTTTTCTCCTACCATGAGAGGTCGCTTGGGCGTGAAAAAGCTTCTTTCCTCAAGAGAAACAAGCTCGAGACCAAACTCTTTGTACTACGACCTCGTTGGGGACATGTATTAAGACGACAAGGAGCAGACCACTCTGATACCACTGATCTAGATTTTATGAGTAGAAAAAAATGAATGAATATTATTAACAGGTGCTTAACACAAAATAATAGAGATACAATAAAACCATTTTTCTACTTAATAACGAAATACGTTGAAACTGTAAAATGCAGCGGCAACAATCTTGTTGGAATGGTGGCAGCTTATCTCTGAGAAGAGATGTGACGGTTGTGCAAATTCACAAGAAGAATATTAAAATGAGGCTCTGAAGGCCTTTTTACAATAAACAAGAATGCCAAAAACCCTATACATCCAAAAACCTAACCCTAGGAGATGAAGTGCCAAAATTCATGTGGGCCCCGTTTGGGTAAGTTAGTACATCAACTTTTCGGGGTCGTAACTTTTGCATACAATCTTCGTTTTAGGCATGTGATAGACTGTTGAAAAGGTATCGTTGAGGAGATTCATTTTGGGGGCTCAATCATGCCTTTATATATAATTGAGGAGATCAGTCCCAAAAAACCTTCATTTAGGCCCTCAAAATGGCCCTGGAAGTTAAAACTACTAAAAATAGTAAATTGCCAAAATTGTCAGAATACTGTTTTGAGCCAGTTGGAAAAGGTGGGTGGCCACCGATATCCATATAGATCAGTCCCTAAAAAGTATGGGTCCTTGAATATTCCAGGACCCATGTCGATGAATGAAAAATCATCTGAGCTAGTGTGAACAAGGGGGAGAATTTTATCGATATTGGCGGAATGTTAGGCTTGTGATGTGTAAGTTGGTCAATGGTGATGATTTTCCCATTGTGGGGGCACATCATCATATGAAACACATAAGAGGATAATACCTTCATAGAATACATGTAGCTATGCCCAAACAAGATATTGTAATCAAGTGGGGCGTCGATAACTTCAATGTCAATCAAGATGGTTTTTCCCCCAAGTTCTACAGAGACATTTTTGAAGAGCCCTTTAGGGGATGATGGTCGACCGTCATAAGCTCTCAGGGTGATGGTAGATGGTACTAGCTCATGTGAGTCGAGTTTCTTCCATACTATGGACATGATGCATGTGGATGCAACGATGAACCGTGATTTTATGGATCTTAACTAGTATCCGAAAAGATACCAGTTCAGGGAGGCATGGTTCTCCTTTATCCAAATCAAAAGTGATGAGTCGATTATCAGCAAGGTTGACTACACCCAAGGATAAAAGAAAGGATTTGTTATGTGATGGACAGTTTTGAAGGACCTCCAAAACAGACATGGTTGTAGGAGACTGTGCTAAGTCATGAAACAGACTGTAGTTATGTGATGCCCTAGCATGAGGGTTATGTACATTCTGTCGTAGAGGTACGTGGGGTATACGAGGATTGGGTTCAATGTTAGGGAGCGGGATCATCAATGCTTGTTCATATGTATAGAGAGTTTTTCCTAAGGTGATTGGGGTAGAGTCAGAGGGGACCATGTACTGACAACCATGTGTTTGCAGAAAAATCTCTTCTTCACTGGTATGGAGGATATTGCGATCGGTTGGATTTTTGGGTTGATTGGGACCTGGGTTTGGTTATTTCCCCATTTGTGGTGGGGATGAGTTTATCTCATGTTGGGTATTCATCACACCTTGGTGTGGAATAGGTTTTTGCAACACAGTCGAAGGTGGTGGTTGCAAATAATGTTGTGGGTCCTGTAGAGGGGCAGGCGACGCTATGGGGTGTTGATTGTTCATGGATTCTTTCATTCATTTGAAATCGTCAATTTTTGGGAAGTGGTGAGTATAATGTCCATACTCACCACATAGAGCACAAGGAAAGTTAGTTCTGAGGTTATATTTCTTCCCTTTTCGTGGTTGATTGTTATTGTTTCCCCCTTGGGGATTTTGGTTGCCTTGATTCTAGTCTCCCCCAACAGGTTGGTTTTGTTGGGGGTTATTTTCTCCTGGTCCTAGGTTGTTGTTGTTTCAATTTTTTCCTTTCTTCTTGGAATTATTCGGTTGATGGGAAAAAATTTCCATAGTCAACTGTTCAAAAGAATGAACATGTTGAATGGGAGAGGGATGAACAAAATTAACACCGACATGTGGTTATCCAAGTGGAGGAGCAACTTACAGGGGAAGACTAGGAAATGGAAAATATGGATTGATTTGTGGAGATGATCAATATGGTGTGTAGGAAGTTGAAGTACTTCTACCATTGTTGGGGTTATATGTGGGGGTTTGGGGTGAACTCCTACTTGGTTGAGAAACCATATGCATCATGGGTATCTGTGGGGGTCTGCCCAACAGTGGAGGGGGAGCCACAGGATATGATTGTTGGTGGGTGGGAGGAGGGTAATAATATGTCCCTCCATATGGTTATGGATATTGGTGTGTACGATAAGTAGGTGATGGGTGGCCATAAGGGTTGAGATGTGTCATAGAACTAATTAACCCATTCATAGTGTGAGAAACCCCAGGTTTGTCCTCGCCAAATGGTAGGGGTCTGGGTGCATCAGGAAATATTGTGTACAAGTAACCTGATTGGGCATATATAAGGTCAAATTGTTGGGAATTGTCAATAGCCTCCTCTTCCAATTGAGGAAAATTCGATGCGACATCCTTGGAAATCATAGGGACAAGTGATTTCAAAAACCAATCGAGACGTTGTTCTTTGGTGGTTTCTGTTTTACAAAAACTACGTCGTCGTCGCTATTCATGGATTTGGTCGGCGATATGGATAGCAGTTGTTTGTTTGAACTTGGATAGAAGATCTAAACCAGTGTCATGAAAAACTAGTAATTGGAAAAAGGACAAAAAGGCCTTGGCCAATGATTCAAAGGTCACATGGGGCTTTGATTTTTCGTCCACATACCATTTTCTTGATGAGCCAGTGAGAGTTTTCTGAAATAACCACAAGCGGATGGAATCATCCATGATGTTTTTGAAGATAAAAATAAGTGGAAGGTCATAACATGGTTGGTAGGATCTTCCCCTAGTTTTCCTTTAAACTTCGAAATATCTGAAGGTAGTTTTGTAGGCATATTGGGCCAAGTGGCATCATGCAAAATGGGATCATTTGTGAGTTTTTTTAAATCAAGAATGTTGAGGGATTCCAATTATGGAAAAGTGGGATTTGGTGAGGGATTAGTTCTAGCCATCGTGTGTGTAGGTAATGGACTTGTCCCTTGAGAGGGATTTAGTGGGTGTGTACTTCTTCCTTGAGAAGAAGTTTGACTCATGCCTCCTTGTGAAGGAGAACTGATCCAAGTTTTATGAGAAGAACAAAATGAATACAAATTATTAAAATATGCTTAACATAGAATAACAGATATACAGTAAAATTGGTTTTCTATTCAATAAGGAAATAATTTGAAACTGTAAAATACAGCAGAAAACAAGCTTGTTGAAATGGTGGCAGCTTATCTTTGAGAAGAGATGTGACGGTTGTGCTCATTCGCAAGAAGATGATTACAATGAGGCTATGAAGGCCTTTTTTACAATAAACACGAATGTCAAAAATCCTAGACATCCAAAAACCTAACCCTAGGAGATGAAGCACCAAAAGTCATGTGGGCCCCGTTTGGGTAAGTTAGTACATCAACTTCTCGGGGTCGTCACTTTTGCATACGATCTTTGTTTTAGTTGCACGATAGCCTGTTGGAAAGGTATCTTCAAGAAGATTCATTTTGGGGGCTCAATTAGAGCGTTTGTTTATCATTGAGAAGATCAATCCATAAAAAAATTCATCTAGGCCCTCAAAATGGCCCCGGAAGTTAAAAACTACTAAAAATAGTAAATTGCCAGAAAATTGTTTTGAGCAAGTTGGAAAAGGTGGGTGGCCACCGATATCCACTTGGATAAATCCTCCCTCCTTAGGAAGAAATGATCTCCATTTATTTGATTTCCCCCATCAGATGAGGAAATGTATATTGAATTTGGCCCCGGGTGAGCCACCTGCCTTAGTGCAGGAGCTGCCCTATTTTGACGACTCGATAAAGTTGGATCCTTTGTTGTAGAGTGCCCTTGATATGTGTGTCCACAATATGATCACTGGAAGCATGTTTCATGCAGTCAGGTTTGAAATCTGTTGGTTTCAACTTCTCTGTTATCTATGAGGTGTCCAATAATGGTGGGAAATATGGTTGAAGGAGAGCCACGTTGAAGACTAGGTGCAGGCCAAGGAAAGGGGGAATGTTGAGCTCAAAATCATTATCACCCACAACCTTGGTGATGGTGTATGGAACATAATGAAGTGGGAGAAGCTTCTAATGGGGCCCTGTAAGGCATTCTTTCGTCAAGTGCAGCCAAAATTTGTATCCCACCTAAAACTTATGTGGCACCCGACGTTGATCATGGCGCTGCTTGTACTTGGCATTAGAGTTCTATAGAATATCTTGAACCTGTTGGAGGATGTACTGGATCTTCTCAATGAACCAGGTGGCTTTGCCATCTTCTGGTGGAGCAGGGGATGAGTCAACTGAGGTGGTCACCAGGGGTAGTGCAACATCCATGGGGCCCAATGGTTGGAATGTGTTGAGGAACTGACTGTCACGGTATGAGATAATGGTTTTTGGGATCCCAAAATGTACCCATACTCTTTCAAAGAAGAGCTTGGTAGTGGCTTCTGCTATGATGTTCTTCTTGCAGGCGGCTAGAATCGCCATCTTGGAAAAGCGATCAACAACCACAAAAACATAGTCATTTCCCCTCTTAGTGGACGAGAGGCCCAACATGTAGTCCATTGAGATGGATTCCCATGGCCTGTCAGGAGTAGGAATAGGGGTGTACATGCCCTATTTCTTAGTGGTCGGTTTAGAAATAGTGTAGGCAGTGCAAGACCTGATATACTTGTCGACATCTTGTTGAAGTTTTGGCGAGTAGAAATGTTTCTGCAACACTGCCACTGTCTTTTTGATGCCAAAGTATCCTACCACCGGATTGTAGTGAGCTTCCCAAATCAGCTTCTCACGCTCACTTGATGGAACACATAGATGGACCAAACAACACAACAACCCATATTGAATATGGAAATTAGCAATCACTGCGTTGGCGCCCAACATTTGGTAGATGGTGGAGAAGTCAGGGTCTATCTCATAGAGGTGGGGCTATCTGGAGGTCTCATGGCCACAAGAGTCTAGCATCGTCGTAGGTGTCACAACTGGAGGTAGGCTAAGGAAATCAACAACTCAATTGTTACTTCCTTTTTAATACTTGATGTTGAGGTGGATCTGCTGTAAGTATGTGGACCACTTATAATGGTGGTCATTCTGCAATTTTCCTTGGGTTTGCATGCACTGTAGTGGCTTGTGATTAGTGTGGATGACTGTCTCCTTCCCAAGAATGTAATGTCTCCACTGGCAGTAGGATTTCACAATGGAGTACATTTATTTTTCATAAGTAGGGTACTTACAAACAATATCTAATAGTGTCTCACTATGATATGCCATGGGGTGGTCCTGTTGAGTGAGAACGATGCCCACAACATAGTCTAAAGCATCTGTCTCGATCTCAAAGGGATGTTGCAGGTATGGTAATGAAAGTATTGGGCATGAGATCAAATTATTCTTCAAGTCATTGAAGGATTTTTGTTGGGATAGGCCCCACACAAATTTTTCCTTACCGCTACCCCTGGTTACTTGGCTAAGGGCCCATGCAATATGAGAGAATCCCAACACGAACCTGCGATAGAAATTGGCAAGGCCCAAGAAGCTCCAAAGTTCAATGAGTGTGGTTGGGGATATCCAGTCATGGATGACCTGGATCTTGGCTAGATCCACATGCATACCATGTCGATCAACGATATAGCCTAAGTAATGGATCTTGTCCATGTCGAAGGAGCATTTTTCCAAGTTTGCATATAGTTTGTGTTGTCGCAGGGTGTGCAGAACCTGTTGAATATGCTACAAGTGTTCCACTCAAGTCTTGTTGTAGATGAGGATGTCATCCAGATACACCACTAAAAATTATGGGTGAAAGATCATAGGACATCGTCCATGATCCTCATAAACGTTGTTGGATAATTTGTCAAACCAAAGGGCATGACCAACCATTCAAAAAGACCTTCTTTTGACTTGAAGGCGATCTTCCATACATCTGTATGTTCTATTGGGACATGGTGGTAGACAGACTTCAGATCAATCTTACTGAAGTTTTTGGCCCCCGTGAGTTGATCAAGGAGGTCTTCGATTTGGGGAATCATGTACCATTTTCAGACTATTATTTTATTCATGGCCTGGTAATCAATGCAGAGTCACCAGGTCTCTTCTTTCTTCTTCACCAACATGATTAGGCTCCCACAAGGTGATGAGTTGGGATGTATGTGCCCCTTGTGGAGCATTTCTTGGATTTGCCTCTTGATATCCTTGTTTTCTAACAGAGAGCGACGATAGACTGGCCCATTGGGTAGCGGTGCACCTAGGATTAGATCGATGGGATGTTTGACCTGTCAGTGCAAAGGTACCCCAGTAGGAGAGATGAAGATATTTGAATATTTTTCCACGACCTTATCCACTTGATTCTATTGCGCGAAGAGATCGGTCATGGAGGCCCTAGATATGGATGCGATCCTTCGCTCACTATGAAAGAGAATCACGAAGAAGAAAAATTTATCAGTCTGAGAGATGACCTTCCTATATTTCTTGGCAGAGATCAAGGAAATAACATTAGGAAGGACTGCCTCGGGTATCTTGTACAATTTCCTGTTCAAATTAATAAGAACACTATGAGGTCTAGACTCATATACAACATGACATTTCCATAAATAAGGTTGGTCCAAAAAAAAATTACAAACTTTGAGAGGAGCAACATAACACAATACCTCGTCTTTTAAGGGCTTGATGTTGTATGACGATCGACATTTTTGGATGATGTGGAGATCGCTTCCTTGGTGGAGCCATCCAATGGTGTATGGTTATGGGTGCGGCATTGTCAGTAGGGCCATCAACGATGAAGTGAAATGGGGTGCCCTTTACCCACATATGTGAATGGAAGAGGCACTCACCTTCTTCTAGCTCATGTGGTTCACCAAGATGGAGCTTGGTGGTAGTAAAGGTGGCACTGGGTTCTGCGTCAATGATACGTATTCCCCTTTCTGATTCTGACTCGGAGTCAGAAAAGGCATCTGATTCAGAGGCTTTCACTTTGGCCAACAACAACTGCATTGAGCGGCATTCAACTGTGTTATGCCAAGGGCTCTTATGGAGGTCGCATCACTTCCCGGTATCTTTCTTTGTCTTTCTAGTGTCCTTATTTGCTTGTGGATTGGTCTGGTTTTCCTGATACTGTCCATATTTTCTCTGTCCTTTTTTCTATGGGTTGGGGCCACCCCTTCCTGGATTCTGTTGTGAGGTGTTCCCAGGTCCAAATTGTCGCGTCTTTTGTTTGAGATTTTGCTCGATTTTGACAGCATATCGATAGGCCACACCGAAGGACGATATGTCCAGAAATTCCATTTCAATTTGGATGTATCTATGAAGAGAAAAGTGATACTTGAGCACCATATGTCACTATGAATATTTGATACCCAGCTTGGTGTGCAAGGTATGGAAGATATTTGTGAACTCTGGCATTGCTTGGTCTCTTTCTTGCCGTAGTGTGGTCCATTTGGTATACAATTCGTCATAACTTATGACAGGGTCATATTGTTCCTTAATAGAATCCATGAAGGATTCCCAGGTGGCTGTGGCTGTAAATAATGAGGGTTCATCTGTTTCCTTTTGCTCATAAAAATTTCCCACCAATCTTTGACACGAGGAACAACTTTGAGGAGTGAAAAAGTAATATTTTCTCTATTTGAAAAGTTATGGACAAAAAAATACCCTTCTAGTAGATTCAACCACTTTTCTACAACATCTTCGTCTATCTGACCTTCAAATATAGGAATATCGAAGTTTATTTGTACCTTGAAGGGGGCAGGGCCTCAGCTCGAGGAAGATGCATCACCTATTGGTAGCCGCCAAAGGATTTGCGTGAAATTATCCTTCATCTCATTCCTATGTTGCGTGATGGATTCCTCAATCAACATTTTGAAAGGATCTCATGTCCCGTCTGTTGTTGGGTATTCTACCCTACGGACTAATAAGCTAGGGCTCTAAACTTATACACAGAAAATGACCCTTAAGATTTAACTTTTAACCTTCTACCCAAAATCTCAACCCCTTTTCGAGCAAACAATGGAAGAATTAACTCA